>JAWMAG010000003.1:13825000-14215000 GCA_037013455.1 Ceratitis rosa
GACTTTGAATCAACTACGTTGTCTATTGAGAATAAATTGGGTTACTAAATAAATTGGCTTACCTAATCCAGTAATATTATTAAAGTTTTCACTTTCCAAATGAAATTTTAACAAAACGAACATCAATAATAGGAGTATTAAAATATTAGGTTGCAATCGCTCATACATAGTTAACCATGTTCGGCGAGAGATGACTTTACTGCTTACTTAGTCTACAGTAGCATTTGTTGGCAAGAGTAATTCTGCGGTGGATTCCAAGGCTGGTATTGTTGTTGGTGTTGATGTTGGTTTCTAGTTAGAAATAAATTGCAAGGCTATGACACTAAACAGTGTCGTGGGGGTAAAGACACGAATGTGCTGACTGTTTAGAGGATATATTTCGCTTCGCTTTCGTAAAGAAGCTTCGCTTTCTCTGAAGAAAGCAGAACTGAAGGCGCTGTGGTTGCTGCTCGTATTGCCTTTTTCAACACGAAAGAAGAAGTATGATAAAGTTCATCTCATCTGAAACCTTGTTTTGTAATGAACAACTCATAGAAATACACATAAATGTTAAGATATATAGAGGATAACAAATAGATATAACAACTATCATGCATTAACATGATAAATGAACATCATATAACAGGTCAATTGAAATGTCCCCGGCCTGCCGTAGTAATACACATTCATTTAGCAAAATTCGCTATTTTTATTCAACATATTTCCCTTCAAGGATGATACACTGATTACAGCTGCCCTCATTATCATTTGTGTAGTCCGATTTTTTCTTTGCTTTAAAATAGGTCTCTGTTTTGGTGATCACCTCCACATTCAATGAAAATTTCTTCCCAGCGAGCTAAATAATGCAGCCATTTTTCACCCATTGTAACATATAGACGCAAAAACTTGGGTTTACTACACTCGAACATCTCCAAACACTGCTCCGAATAAAAGTGTGCTCGGGCGGCACCTACTTTGCTTTGCTTTTTCATAACCAAATATTCTTATATGATATGATGTGAACGTTCAGTTGATATCATTAGAGTGCCTGCTATTTCATTAAATTTCAATTAACGGCGTCCACTTCGTCCATCCATCCGTTGAGTCCAATTTTAGATGACTCGTTCGAACATTTCGACTGTTAACTGGCGAATGACACGCGTGATGTTTAGCTCTAAGGTCTGAATCGAAGCGAGATTGTCCGCATAGACTGTAGACTCTACATATGCTCACAGGGAAAAGTCAAACGGTGTGATATCACACGATTTTGGTTGCCAGTCGACCGGCCCAAAACGTGAAATTATTCCCTCACCGAAGGATTCTCTCAATAAATCCATTGATTGATGTGATGTGTGGGAAGTGTCGCCGTCATGTTGAAACCAAATGTTGCCGAGATAACGAGCTACAATTTCAGACATCAAAAGTCGGTTATAATAGCACTATAACGGTCACATTTTTGAAGAAATGTGGACCGATGATTCCACCGGACCACAAACCACACCAAACCGTTTTTTTTTTCTGGATGAAATGGCAGCTCTTGAACCTCTTCAGGTTACTCTTCGTCCTAAATGCGACAATTTTGCTTGTTTGCATACCCATTGAGCAAGAAATGTGCCCCATCGCTAAATAAAATTAGGCTTCAAAACGTCGTATCTCCCTGGAGCACTTCAAGAGCCCATAGAGCGAAGCAATGTCATTTAGGAACGTCAGTTCTTGCATAAGCTGTATTTTGTATGCTTTCAATTTAAGATCTTGACGTAAAATGCACCAAGTCGTTCCATACGTCACTGCGTACTGGAGGTGGTCGAATATTATACAATAATTAATAATATGGTCTCAAGATGGATGTTGGTGCTGCGAATAGTACTAATGTTGACCATCTCACGCGTGATCTGTTAAAAAAAGGCTATTGAAAAAGTGCCTTTACATGAATCACCCGTTATTTGACATATACGTACATGTGTTTTTTGAAGGTTAGAGCTAACTAAAAATTGTACGGATTTAATTCTAGTAGCTCATTCTGTATATCAGGCCGGGGACTTTCCAATTGACCTTGTTAGTAGTTTAGTAGTTTCCAAAATGCTTGGAATGGTATTTTTTGAATAATGTTGCCTGCTTTGTTAACTTAGCTTAGCACCAGCTTTAATTCATAGTCCAAGTTTTACTCTAGACTTTTCCAATTACTTGATGGCCTTCATTGTTTACGAAATTAAATATTTGTTAGCATACATACATACATTAAAGAAGCTAATTTGTTTCATTACCAGGGATAATTTGCTTATTTGAGGTTAGTAAACGAACTCAACACATACACAATACGAAATAATAATCAAATGAAAATGAAATCCTGTTTCTTTTAATAAACAAGCTTTACACTTTTTACGATTTTTTTTTGCGCATAACACATTTATATAAATATGTATATGTATTGTATATGTAGCAAAAGTAGTGATTGTCTTCTCTCATCAACAGGTGAAATGATTGTGTCCTCGTTGAAATATCACGTGCAGGAATCCTCTAAATCCATGTACGAAACGAAAATGACAATGATTGTGCGTAAATTCCAGAAAGACGATGTGGGCTCTTATCGTTGCATAGCGAAGAATTCTCTTGGCGAGGTAGATAGCAGCATAAGACTTTATGGTGAGTTTAAAATGCACTTTTCAGCCATTAAATCTGTTTTTATTTTCCGCCCATCAACGTACATATATATATATATATTTAGTTTTTTCTTTACATACATTTTTATATTTGCCTGTTTGTTGCTCTTACTTTCGCCTGTCGTTTTCATCTTTATTTCAATTACGTTGTGCAATTTGCTGCCAACACTGACGGCAGTAAAATGAAGCGCGTACGTCCATATCCCGTCTTTGATTAACATTCGCGCGGATTTACTCAGTTTTCTCGGTGGTTTTGTTTTCCGGTTTATTCGCATTTTCATTTCACTTCATTTACTGTTATAGCATTTATTTACACTTTACTCGCTTAACATTTGTTATTTTATATACATACATATACAATATTTCTCTCCATGCCACGATACAACACACAGAGATTCCCGGGCCCACTCGTAAAAATACAGCGAGCAAACATGGCGGCGGCGGCGATGCCGACACCAACGATGTGCTGAAAATGAAACAAGTCAAAGTCACATATCAGCCAGACGATGAGGACCTATACGGCTCAGCGGAGGACTTCGATGACAGCGAACTGCCGTTGCCACCATTAACGCCAAACATCTATTTCCCGAATGGTCAACGGCAGGCAACACATCGACCGGCTACGTCTGGCGCCGGCATTAGTGGTGGCACACACTCCACAGCAAATGGTGGCGGCGGCACCTCTGATGGTCGACATCACCACCATAACAACGCAGCTGGTGGTGCCGGCGGTAGTGGTGTTGGTGGCAGTTCAGGTGGTATTGGCAGTCTTGATTTTGGCAATTTGGGCGCCACGAGCGGCAGCGTGAGTATTATTGGTGGTGGTGGTGGTGGTGGTGGTGGTGTATTCGCGGTGTCGACTTTCGGTAGCATTACGCGTAGGCCGTTTTATGGTGCCGTCAGCAGCATTTTTGGCGGGAAAACGGAAGCGCGCGACGAAATGGACAATAAGGAGCCGGCACCGACTGAGCAGCATAGGCGTCAATACGCTTCACTCTGGTCGTGGTGGTGGCAACAACAGCTGAACAACTGTTTTTACCGATGGCTTGGTCATTGGCGGCAAGCACTGCACATATTGCTCGTTCCCAGTTTAATCACATCATTCTGTTGGAATTTATTATAATACGCGGTTGTAGTTAAATACCAATGCGTTGCACCAACGCAGCGCGCCACAACACCACCAATAATGCACGTCAACACCCAGCGCATAGAACAAGAGCGGAGAGCAGTAGGCGGAGTACAAGTGGGACAATGCTCAGCGGATGCTGTCAATGTGTCGAAAATGTCGGAAAAGTCGAAAAAGTGGGATGTGGCGTCTCCTGTTGCGGTTACCAGTTGAATTTTACGTTGCATTATATTGCGATAAGTATGACTTTAGACAGGTTAGTATAAAATTTAAAAATATATACATAATATATATATGACGTAATAAATCAAATTAAATCAAATAATATATAGACATATTTGCATATAAATATTTCTATAAATACAATACATATATATAAATCGATTTAGATAAGGTAAAATTATAAAGAATAAAAAAATCAGTTCTAGTCTAGTTAAAGTTCATAACAATTCAAATCAGTTAATAACCAATTTCTTAAAAAACTGAAAAGAAAATTGTATTGAAAATACGCGAAAACATGTTAAATTGTTAAAAAAAAAGTTATCTAGAAATTGCAAAAAATGGGGGAAAGAAATTAATGTTACAAAGGTACAGAAAATAATATTATTATCATTTTGTATATATTACTTTACATACAAACATATGTACATATATATTATATAGACTTTGATTATAGTAGGCTCTTAAGTATAATTCTTATTAGAAATAATAATCACGTCTAGTGTATAAGTATAACAATCATCTAATGATTAAGACAGACGGAAAGCGGTTACATATACATATATAGTATAAATGTTTGTAAATATAAATAAGTTATAAAAACTATATTATATATTTAGCAATAGGTCACTTCTCAATATATTTATTATTGTGAAAAATTCGAACTTTTTAAAAAAGGTACATCTATATACATACATATATGTAAATAATAATTTAGAATTACCTTTTTTGTGCTATTTATTTAATAAAATTCTAATATGACTATAAAATGCTCTTTTTAATTTTACGTAATTTATCAGAAAATTAAACTTTTTTCGTTTATTTTAAACTTGTCGCTCAAATAGACATTGCCCTCGGTTTCACCTTTCATATAAATCAAAGCTGAAATTTGATGCTTTCATATAGAACAGTCCCGAAAAAAATGTATCCATGCATTGACATAGGCAAAGAACCATCTGTGTTCCACATACGAGTTCCCGAAATATATTCACCAAATTAATTTAGCACGTCTCGGTAATGTCAAATTCTCTGAGTGTATTTCTGGCATGAAATAAAAGCTCCTTATATGCATGCAGAATACCAAATTAACTCTCTTAGATGCTTTTATAACAAGTTTATGAACCAAAATCTGAAATCTGAAAAATCGGTCGTATATATGATATACATAGTGGACCGATCTGGCCGGTTCCGACAAATTGTGGTTAAACGTTTTAATTTTGGTTGAAATATCTTAAAAACTCAAGGACTAGTTTGTGTACAAACGGACATGGCTAAATCAACTCAACTCGTCAATTCGTCATTCTACGGTCGGTATAAATTTTGAGGGACCTATCTTTTCTCCTCCTGGTACTTCATACTTCAGTTAATATACCATTTTATGTACATACAAATACATGGAATATGAAGTTTTTTGAACATTTTAACTGAATTCTTCTATTTTATATTAACTAACTACATATCCCAGTACATATTCAGGGGTGGCTTGCCATATCTGTCAACCCAAAAGCATGCGTTTGCGAGCCGAGCCAAAAGTTCAAACGATCGTTCCAATCGAGTTATTCAAGAAGCATTTTCTCCAAACATTACATTTATATCATAACACGAAGAATTCCTATTCAAAACCAAGAGTTAGGGTCAAATCTGCCCGATGCCGGCGGGTTTACACACAACAATATGCAAAAGTTATCGGTATTGTGACGCTCAAATGCAATTGTCTTTCATCGGAACGAGACTGTCAAATTTGCAAGCAATCAGGCGACAAATTACGTCGCAAGGCCCGCTTTTTCTGCACAGCATGTAGTACTGATCCAAGATAACATTGGCACATGTTTTGCCCGCACCGAACCGAACCCATAAGACAGAGTTCGTATTATAATTCATTATAAAATTAATTGGAATACCTGTTTTTCTTTTCATACTATTTTTTAAAAGAAAGTAACATCACGCTCTTAGACCTTCTGGTCTGCATCTGCAAAAAATTGAACCAATTGCCATTTTTTAGCCTCGTCATTTTCGAAAATTTTACAATTTTATGAGTTCTCAAAGATCGAAACAAATGGTGGTCTAACGGTGCAAAGTCGGGGCTATATGGTGGATGCATCAATAGTTCCCAGCCGAGCTCTCTCAGTTTTTCGCGAATGACCAAATGTGTGCGGTCTAGCATTGTCCTGGAGAAATATGACACCATTACGATTGACCAATTCTGGCCGCTTCTCGTTGATGAATGTATTCAATTTGTCCAGTTGTCCACAGTAGACATCCGAATTAATCGTTTGGTTCCTTGGAAGCAGCTCAAAATATAATATATCACACTCTTCCAATTCCACCAAACTGACAGCATAATCTTCTTTGGTAAACATCATTCTTTGAAGTGGTTTGTGGCACTTCATCATGCTTGGACCATGTTCGTTTTCGATTGACGTTATGGTAAACAATCCATTTATCATCTTCAGTTGATTTGCTTCAAAAACAGATCATATTCATTGCGTTTAAGATGCATATCACAAGGGTTGAAGCGGCTTGTCAAATATTAAGTTTTTTTACCAGTCCAAGACGTCGTAAATGATTATGAATGGTTAATTTTGGTATACTTAATTTCTCTCCAATCTCACGCTCAGTTATATGACGATCCGATTCCATTAAAGCCTTGATAATGTCGTCATCAACTTTGCTTGGCCAACCTGAACGTGGCTTACCTTTGAGTGGAAAACCTCCCGAACGGAATTTGACAAGTCAACTTCGACACTGTATTTCTTTTAAGCCCTTTTCACCATTCAAATTATGCAACTTTTTAACATCCTGCGCTGCATTTTTTTCCTTTAAGGAAATAATCAAGTAAAATATTGCGAAAACGTTATTTTGTGGGCTCCATATTAAAGTCGACGCCAAACAAACAAATATAAACACAATTACTCGTACTCTTTTTTCTAAAGCAAGCTAAAAGTGACAGCTTATAACTGTCAAAAGAAAAAATACAATTAAATAGTCGCAAGCTGTTCAAAAAAATTGTCAACGACGTTTGTATTGAAAATCGCCGGTTTCTTTTGGGGCAACCCAATATACGAGTATGCATTACTTGAACATAAAACATACAAAAAATAACGAAGTAGAATACATGTTTCAATTACAAACTAGAATCTATTTAGGATTATAATTTCTTCCAAAGCGAGCTCATAATATGCCGAAACCATTTAGAAAGATGAGAAATTTCAAAATTATACCTGAATGGTACATACATGCTTGTGTATATACCATACATTTCCATACAAATACTCGAATATAGGGATCTGGCCAGACCCGCGTGTTCGTCCGGTTTTAAAAAAGGTATCCGGGCGAAGATAAAAGCCTTAGAAGAGACGTCTGTATAGAAGACAAGCCAAAACACACAATAAGCTAATGATGGAAGATTTCATAGAGTACTTCATCAGCAAATCGTATCTGATAAATTGCATTTGGCTTAAATGTAGATATATATGTACATACATACAAAAATGAACTATTAATAAAGAAAAAGTCTTAACAAACAATCTTCATATTTTAAAACAGTCAGTTTATTTTATGTTATAGAGAATTAATAAATTTAATTAAACCTACATGAAGCACTAAATAAAAACTTTGCAAATATTTTCTACTCAAAAATATTTCACAATGCTTGCAACATAAACAAATTGCGATACCTATGTATACATAGAGAAGAACCTGACAACACTCTCAACGAAGCAACCAATGAAACTGTCGAAGGCTGACGGGTCAGTTCTACAATTATTTTTTCCTAACTTGACAGACAGTTGTGTGTGAGTGAATGGTGAAATATTCAAATTTTAGTCAAAAATGATAAAGGATAACAAAATTTCTACGGTAGCTGGGACAGGCCGAAAAATAACTCAAATGAAATTAATGAAAATCAATGGCGGCAGCGCAGGAACTTAACTTTTGACTTTTATTATTTTTTATTTTACTTTCTTGTTCTCAAAATCATTATTATGTTTATTTTTGTAGGTGTTATTTTAACTCTATTTTTTAATTTTCGTATTTGATTGCTTGCGCAAATTAGCAAATCTTTTTCGTATCTTTTCGAACTTTGATTAATAATCACTTTTTATTTGAATGAGTTTGAGACATTTGGTGTGCTGAGTGAAATGGGTTAATGAGGTTATTTGTTTGTTATTAATGCTTGACTAGAGAAATATTCCATTTCTTTGGGTGAGTGTACCTTTTTTGTGTGCCCCACGCGTCGTTGTGGAAATAAAGAAACTAATTTATTATTATTTTTTTTTCAAATTCCCAGTAATTTTAAAATTTTTCTTTGTCTTTTTCTGCTTCTTTTCGTATTGATTTGAATTTTTTATATTTTGTTTTGTTTATTTATTTAAAATATTTCACTTTTTCTACCTTCCATCATTTATTAACATTTTTTTTTAATTAAAAACTTAAGTCAATTTATTTATCCCTTACCACTTGCTACCTTATTTAAGAACTCTTCTTTTCATTAAAAAAAAGTAAATAAATTACAAAGTAACTTTTACTAAATATTTTAAATTACTTCGACAGTTGTTGCTGTAGCACGTAAACTTTTCTTGCTCCTCTTACCAAAAACCCAAAAAAGAGTAAGTTACTGCAGCTGTCAAAAATACGATGAAATGTCAAGAAATTTATAATTTATGCAAATTAAATGTTTCGCACTAATACAATAACACACACATACATGTGCTTACACACTCACGCACGAATGTTTGTAAGTTGTGCTTTTATGAAGATATGTGGCTTAACTCGCGGGTATAAAAACTTATGTATGTATGTATGTGCGTAGTGAACACACTCGTCATTCAACTTGACATTTCAATACTCACAGCATTACATGCACACTTAACTTCACCTAACTTACATACATATACATGTATACATACATATAAGCATATACATTTTGGAGTTCCACACCACAGTGCCCTGCACACACACACACCACTCTTACGATTGCCCGTCGCTCAAGTTGCGCATTTTTCATACAACATGACAACATGTTGAAGGATACTCTTAGCAAGATCTACATAATACTTCCTGCCACAACTGACTGCCACTGAAGCGTGTGGCACAACAAGCAGCGCTGATAAAATTTCTTACCAACAGTTGTACACTGCAACAGTGAACACTCCAAAAAGGTTAAAAACTTAAAGATGCACTTCATCATCTTGTCGCTACAACAACAACAACGACAGGAACAAAATACATAAACAACTAACAAACAACTGCTTCAATGTTCGTTTGGTTGTAAGCAACGTAAAAATGCAACTGAAGACATTGCCAAATCCTCTAAAAGTTCACTATAAATTTAAGTGACTCGAGTGTGGACTCACTTGAAGGCGATACTACACCCTAAGTACTTTATGTGGGCGTAATTGAGTGTAATGTACGACAAAGCATTTAAAAAAATATATATTTGAAAAATATTCTATGAAAATTATGCTTATCATTATGGATCAAAAATTGCTGAAAGAGTGGCTGCCGGAGTCTATTGCGCTGACCTAGACCACAGGCAACCCTTAAAGTTTCCAGAGTACTCTAATAAAAACTTTTCTAATAAGAGGTGTTATTTTGATAATCAAAGAAATTAGCATTTTGCGACATAAACGCTCGGATGTTTATTTCAATGTAAAGAGTCTTCCAAAAATAATGGAAAACAGTATCAACCAAATGACCGCCACGCCTCCGCTTACAGGACCGTATCCTTTTAATGAAATTTTCCATCACCAAATCTAAAAGTGGCTACTTTATGACCCCAATGGCTTCACGTATTCCATTTTTGATGTATTGAATCGACCTTGGCCTGTTGACAGAAACCTTATCTTTCACGTGGCTCCAAAGGAAGAAGTCACAAGGTGTTAAATCACAAGACCTCTGTGACCAATTGCGTTAATCTCTTTGAGAGATTAGACGGTCCCGAAACTTTTTTCTTAAACGATCTAAGGTTTCGTTGCTTGTGTGGCTCGTAGCGTCGTCTCGTTGAAAGTGAAAGTTGTCCAGATGAAATCCATCCAATTCCAAACATAAAAAATCATTAATCATCTCTCGACAGCGCAATCCACTCATCGTAGCTGTTGCTCCAGTCTTATTCTCGAAAAAGTAAGGTCCACTGACCCCACCGGACTTTGAACCACATCAAAAACAATTACAAATTAAGGATGGAAAGGCTTTTCAAAAACAAATTTTCGGTTTTCCGAGTTCCAGATGCGACAGTTTTGCTTATTGACGTAGGCATCGAGGTGGAAACGGGCCTCATCCGTCAAGAAGATTTTTCGATGTAATTCCGAATTATTTTCATGTATTGGATGAGTGCATAAGTTCGTGCCCGATTTCAAGTGCAAACTAAAATTGAAATTTTTTGAAGAAAGCTCTTTTATTAATCAATTATGTATTCGCCATCATGTTCGGCAATCCACTCCCAACGTTCAAGCAATTTACGGATGCCTGATTCATAGAAATCGCGCGGTTTCTCGTTGAAAAAGGTGTCAAGGTGGTTTTTGACGTCTTACACATTTTTAAATTTTTTTCCATTCAAATTGTTCTGCAGCGATCGAAACAAATGATAATCAGAAGGTGCAATGTCGGGTGAATATGGGGGATGCAGATGCATGATTTCCCAATTCATCTCCTTCAGTTTGGCCAGGGTCGGTTTTGCAACATGTGGCCTGGCGTTGTCATGATGGAAAAGAACTCCTTTGCGATTGGCCAAAATCGGACGTTTTTCATCAATTGCTTTCTTCAATTCGACCAATTGCTGACAATACTTGTTGGCAGTGATCGTTTCTCCAGCTGGCAAGAGCTCAAAATAGATCACGCCTCGGATATCCCACCAAATGCACAGCAGTACCTTCATCGGATGCAATCCACCTTTCGACATCGGTTCCGCCCCTTCGTGTGCCTGTTTCCATGTTCTTTTGCGTTGAACATTGTTGTACAGGACCCATTTTTCACCACCAGTCACGAGCCGATCCAAAAAAGGTTCGTTTTTGATCCGTCGAAGCAAAAAAATTGCTGTTGACATACGGTCCACTTTGTTCTTTTCACTCAACTGATGTGGCACCCATGTATCGAGCTTCAAAGTGTACCCAACCTTTTTAAACGACGAAACGCAGTTGATTTGTTGACGTTCAATTCACTGGCAACCTCTTCCGTCGAAATACGTGAGTTATTCGCAACTAAAGTCCTTAGAACATCGTCATCAAGCTCAGAAGGCCGTCCACTGCGAGGTTGATCTTCGAGGTTAAAATCTCCAGAACGAAATTTCGCGAATCATTTCTTTACTGTGCGGAGTGCTGGAGCACGGTCCAAATAAACTTCGCGGATATCTTTAGTTGCAGCGCCCACTGTTTTTCCTTTGCTTTTTCGTTGTTCATCTTTCATGCGTCTTTTCACTAAGCAACTCAAATCAAAATGAAGTTATTTTATGCTTGATTTACAGTTCGGACTGTCACCTTTCCAACGATATATAATATGTATATATTTCTTTCACGAGCGCCACTCTCAAACGATTCGTACGGCATCCAGCGTAATCGGGCACGAACTTATGCACTCATCCAATATTTCAAGGACACAATCAGCAAAGACACGACGTTGTTGATGATTGGCCAGCTTGAGTTCTTGTGATAACTGAACTTTATAAGCCTTAAGACCTTAGTCTTTTTATAAAATACAATGCAATGATGGATGTCGAATGCCCAATTCCAAGGAAAGACGATGAACGGATAAACGTGGGGTTTCTTCAACACTTCAAAAGTGGCATTTCAAAAGAACTATATACAAAATATCAATATATGCATATATGCCGACAATCATTCGACAAGTATGGCTTTTGTCCCACATCGTAGGTATATCATTAGAAACTGCCCTTACAAGCAGAGAAGCAGTAGATATGGCGGCTCATTGTAAACGGCTGCTTATATACTTGATTCTAGTTGATGAACTAGTAAAAGATATACAAAAGTTACGAGAGTGAGATGAAACGTTTCAGTGACAGGCAACATCATCAGGATCACGTGCAAAAGCAGCAAAGGAAACACCAATTTCACATGACATGACAATGACAGGCCACAACCTACTGACATATCATGCACAATACACATTAGTAGCAGCGAGTGAGACGCTAGAACACTTCTTCTGTTTCTGTAATTACAGGGATTACAAAAGATCTCCTCTATTTCTGTCCAGCCTTACCTAGAGCTTAGAGATCTCACTTTTTTATATTTTTAATTTTAGAATGTTTTGATTTTTTCGAAAACTTGCATTATCGAGATATCAATATCTTCTTGGTACCAACGTATCCTAAAATGGTGCACCCGATATCTTTCTGGGGCAGATTCACTATATTTATCGTTCTGTGACAACCTGACCTGGCAAACTCCTTTCTAATTCTATGCAGAGCACAGTGAAGGTGACATAATGTAAGAGAAAGCAGAATATGGGTTGGAGCTTTGCCCATTAGCTCATTAGTCTCTCCTCGCGGGTTTCAACAAAACTTGGTACGGTTGATTCACGTGATTCTGGTCATAAAACTACCAAGTACTTGAAACATTCCACCAAAGTGAAGAAAATTGAAGTTGTACTGCATGAGTGCACATATGGAAACATATCTTTAGATATATTTATAAGTGCGCATATACCTATGTTCAAAATTTTATTCCTCAAAAGACGCAAATTGGCTACACACGCCCACAAAAATGCTTGTAATACAAAATATACATACATATATTCGACATGTAAAACTGCAAAAAAGGCTGCCGCATAATGATGATTAAAAGGCAATGCTGATAATGATGCTGTTGACAGTGGGTAGGAATGCCACTGGAAGGATGGTAAAACAGAGAAAAATAATGGTAGTAGCAGTGTATGACAAAACTTCTGAACAATGGCAAAATGGAAAGCATGTACATAAATACATACATACATAAACAATACGTGCTTGGTGAACTGTAGAAAGGACGCAACTGCAAATTTTAGAATTCCAAATATAGCTCTTAATAAATATATCACAATCACTAGAAATAATAGTTGCTACGTCTTCACAACAAAATCGAAATGAAAAATCTGTTAGGTCCTTTTTAAATTTGAATTTTCATATTATATATTATATGAATCAAAAATGATAGAGCTTGGAAATTGTTCCTCGGGGGTAATGTTATTCTTCTCCTTCTTTATTGTCGTAGGCATCGCTTACGAGTTTACAGCCGAGTTAACAACAGTGTGCCATTTATTCCTTCTTTTCGTTGTTTGGCGCCAATTAAAAATACCAAGTACAGCCACGTCCTTCTCTAGCTGGTCTTTCCATTCCACTGCATCCACCGGAGGGTAAAAGCCGAATCTGAGCGAAGGAAAATGGACAATTTAGAATATGATGGCCGAGAAAATGTAGCCATATGCCTGCAGGCAGGCAGGCCATCATTTTCATGGACGACTCAGTTTAGTGAGGTAGGATTAATACTACCTACATGACTTCACTTGAGGAATTTTTGTATCCACTAATAGAAAATCTCTGTCAATGACCATACAGTTTATAAAAAAACATGATGGATTAAGCATGTGTTAGACTGTAGTCTGAAAGTAAACAAAAATATTCACACTTTTAATTTTTGGTGATTAAAATTTCATTTATTTCTGTTTTTAATTCACAAATAATTAATCACAAACAAAGGTAAATTCTTATAATTTAATAATATCCTTTTAAATATGCTCAATACACATATATCTCTTTGGAAAATGTATGCCAATTGGAACTTTATAGCAATTAAGACGTACCCAACAAACAACAAAAAAATCTAAAGGCGCAATCTATAATACTTCATACTTGTATATGAATATAACCTCGTATGTACACGTGTATGTGTGTTCTATATGTGTGTATGTTAGTAATTTATTCTAGTATCGTTAAAAAAGCACAAATTACAGCCAAAAGAACAAACAACGTAAAAAACAACAATAACGTCGACACAAGTGTTTTCAATTACTACATGTTCATTGATGCGCCGCAAAGTATGCTACGCTATTTCGCATACGCCGTACGATCACCAGCCAAAGCGTTTACAACAAATACGTAAATATTCCTCAATCTTTTGACTTGATGTGAACACGTGCCTACGAGTGGCGTTAAACTTATTGAGAACTGGAGGCATTCGAAAATCGTTCTTAAAGTTATTGCAAGGCTTAGAACGCTAAAATGTTTTACTAAAATTAACCTCTAACCAGTTTTGGATTTGTGCAAAGATGAGTCTATACAATAAAGATGAATTACTTTGAACAATGCAAGTTCAAAGTGGCCGGCAACTACAATGTCATAGATTCATTTAGATTCATTTGAGAAATAAAAACAATGATTTTTTGGCTGTTGAGAAAACTTATTTAACTTCTTTTTAAAGTAGATTTGAAAAAAATTCTTTTATTTAAATTATAACTTTTTCATTCCACAAATTCTTCGATTTCCCCTCGTATATGTGAAATTATTCTATATTCATGTTAAAACTATGTTTCTTCAAACTACTCGCCCGTCTCTTTGGCAATACCATACTTCTTCAATTTTATGGAGTTGTTCCACAAATAGTTACCAAAAAGCTAAAATCATATTTTTGGTACACCATGAAAGTAATGTATTCAGTTCAAGAATAACATATAAACTTATTTTTAACTTGAATTCAATTACTGTGATTTTACCGTAAATGAAAGTTATATGAAAGAAATGTCAGCGACAAAACATATACTCGTATTACGTAATTAGTTTAAATTTTTACGTATAATTGGCGAATTACAACCGATGGGCTTTTGTGAGCAGCTTTTATTTCATATGAAAAATTTGGGTACTCAGAGGAGCTAACATTCCTTGCCGAGGAGCGACTGCATTGGGAAAAATGCTTTTTTATATATTGGTCCGGCCAAAAATCGAGCCCATGACTTTCCGCATTATTGTACGTACTGCTATCCTTCCGGCAAGGTGTCAGCTCTATTCAAAAACATAACTTTTATCAACACTCTACCCGTCTCCTCTATGGTAAAATATTTCGCTAATAAATTTATTTGATTAACAAAGGAGAAGTGAATACGAGTGTTGCCTTTACATTTCGGGATTACAGAACAAAACACATATATTATATTAATCATCAAAAACCACTTTATTATTTTTAAAAATATTGTTCTTTACTATTTATAAATTTTAGGGAGCGTTCGAACCAAGTATCGGAGCACTTTTGCCACTCTGATTTTTTTTTCTAAACTTTAATATTTATGTATTGAATCTGCTTCGACTTCGGAAGCCTAACAATAAGTGATCAAATCTTAAACTAAATTAAATGAATAAAGCCCATTAGTAGGAATGGGCTGCTGGCTTGACGTTGCTCCTTAGAAGGCTGTTTTGTCTCTTCTCCGCAGGCGGGTTTGACTTGTTGCATGGGCCAAGGTGTTAGACAAAGGGTTCGGATTGTTAAATCCTCATCTTTGTTGGTAGATAATATTTAGATCTCTTTGAATATTTTCATTACGCATTTATCATGGTGCGCCCGTTATTACTCTTAACGTTCTCGATTGGAATCTTTGAATTATATCTATATTCGTCGTGCAAGCTGTGCCCCAGAACTGGATTTCATACATCCATATCGGTTTTATTGTTGCATTATATAAGAGGACTTTGTTGCTAAGGCTAAGTCCAGACTTCTTGTTTAAAAGCCAATGTAAACTGGCAGGTTAAGCGCCTGTCCTAGTGGATTCCAAGGTATGTATAAATTGTTGAGCTTAACAGTAGGACACGATTTTGGCCTTAATGTAAAAGTTATGTGTTTGCACTTATTTTCATTAACTTTTATGCGCCATTTTGCTAGCCATTCTTCAATTAGTTTAAGATGCTGCTGTAACACTTTTGTGGCTGTAATGGGGCATTTATGTCGACTTAGTACAGCAGTAACATCCGCAAATGTTGACGTAATTACTTCGTCACTTGTAGGACTATCTGCGGTAAACAGTATGTACAATATTGGTCCAAGAACACTACCCTACCACGGAACACCTGCCGTATTGGATACTCTTCTGATATATATTCATTTACTTTTACTGTGAATCGCCTATTGGATAAGTAGGATTCAAGGATATTGTGGAACGTGTTAATTTTATGAATGGGGCCATCAGACCACAAATAGTTGTGTACCACTCAGAAATTACTATTCTGCATTGTACTAGTGGTGCGGTTGCGGCATGTTAAGTTTTTCCAAAAAAACAAACAGGCAATCATTTGTTTGTACGCGCTTTGTGCTTCGTGCGCGAACAACATTTGTTGGGTTCAGCTTATCTTTAAATACCCATACAATCGACGGTTGTTTACTTTCAGACTCAAATGCGTAAATCTGACGTGACGTGTTTCGAAGCACCGGTGTCGGATTTTTTTAATATTTCTCTCGACCAATCAATACGAGCTTTTTTTTAGCGATTGAAAAATTTTGTGGGATCCATGGTGAACAATATTTTTTACAGTCAAATCTTCATGCAATATTGGATCTATGCTGATCCTACTAATGCCTATAGTTGTCTCAATCCCACGATAAGGCACATGATAATCTTTCAATATTAGTTTGTGCACAGCACAGCATCGTTTCAGCAATAGTTTCCGGAAAAATAACTGAAATTCGTCTTGGAGTGATCTACAACCTCGATTAAATTCACCATACCATCGTCATCGGCTTACTAAGGTTGTCAAATCCAGAAATATACAAGCCACGAAAGTAAGCATTCAATAACTCTGTTCCCAGTGATGATTCTTTACTATAAATGTTAATGTCTAATTTCTTGCCCGTCTTGAATGAGAGAGGTAAATAGTTATAAGGACTAATCGAACTCCTTTGTACATTTTTTTATGAAAACAAAGAAGCTGCAAGGTTTATTGATACAAAAATTTATATAAACGATCATTTATTTTGCATACGATTTCGTATAATTGGCGATTTGTAACCACTGAAGCGATTTTCGGCCGAGATCCTCTTCCAAATTATAGTGAGCATCTTGATGATTTTCTCAACATATGGAGGGACGTAGAGTTCATCCTAATCCATCTCCGAACGGTCGATGGAATTTAATGAAAAGCTTTTATTTGCTGTCAGAAATACACTCAGAGTTTTCGGTATTCCCTGCCGATAACTGATCGTGATTAGACAAATTTAATTTATTTTTAATTAAAATTATTTTTGGATGTTGGTCTGACCAGTATTCGACCCCTGGCCTTCCGAATGGTACCTACCCACTCAGCTACGGTGCCCCTCACTTATATGCCTTTACTCTTTTGATTTTATGTACACAGATTGTCACATTGTTGAGTCAATGATGTGAATTTGAAAGAAAAAATATATCTTTCTTTATTTTACGAGTGCAATTTTATATACATACATACATATATGTAGATAAAATGTTTTGTCCTGAATGACTAATAGATCAACCCACAGTTTACCATAAACCATTGGTCGTAGAGACCTGATACTTGGAGGGTGCGTTCTGCTTATGCGCCCGATTAGTAAGGTTTTTCTGGAAAGTAGATCTGGGAACATTCCATTTGAAAAAATCAAGCTTATTTTGAAATAATTTAATAACATGAAATTTTGTACACAGATAACTTTTTGTTTGATTTGAACACTTTTGAACACTTTTTATTCCGGGAAGCTGATCCGATCTAATTGAAAAATGTTTATAAGTATATAACGTGTGACTTACAGAAAAATTGGTACAGTAGTAGTTTTGGGTCCAAATTATCATTGGCAACACTTTTTTTGTGGATCTTGAATCGATTCGATAATTAATTTTTGCTTAATATGTGGAAATTATGTAGGTGGTTCTTTGGCAAATTTAATAAGTGGAGATCTGGTATTCATAGATCGCTTTGTTTCAGATCTGGAACATATTTGCCTATGTCAATGTGTGAAGAAATGTTCACAGAATCATAGGCTTTAAATTAGGAGCATAGAAAACTCTTTGTGAAAACTTTGTGGAAAACTTTTCCTTCTTTTTCATATAATATATTTTAGCATAGAACGTAAAAACCTAATACAAATCAGAAATTAGAACCATCTTAGACTTTCATGCGGACAAAGTGACGGGCAACCTCTAGTGCTATATATTTCGCGGAAAACATGAAAAAAACCTTCAAAAAAATATTTCTTTATATACTTTTTGAACAACCCCAAGCGCACGCATCGATTTCGTTTCCTTTCCCCAAGACAACAAAAACTTTTGCCGTCTTTGCCATTACAAGCGTCGCAAGACACTTGTTTTCGTTTCGTTTCGTTTTACGGCTCATTTCAATTGGGTATCCTGTAATTATTATGGTTATTGTTATTAGCATTCTTGTTATTATATATGTTATTGTTGTTGCTATGTATGCTGTTGTTGTTGTTGTTGTCATGATAATTGCGGTTGTTGCAATCGTCGTAATTGTTTTGTGCTACTTTTTCATTTAAAGTGCAAAATGTAAGGATACATCGCAACTGCGGAGGTAAAATTTACATATGCTTATATACATACACGTGTATGTATGGTATATACGAGTACATACGAATGAGTACATACAAATTGATATGCTGTGAGTGCTTTTCATCAAGAACTTCCTGTTTAACACACACCCAACACCCTCACATATAGTTAAAGAATTAGTACCACCTTGAGGAGTTACAAGTAAATTAAAGAAGTTACGTGTAAGTAATAATATAATATAAGTGTGTGCATTATTAAGAGCAAAAAAAAAATATTAAGTTAAATTTGTTGTAACGAAATTATTTTCTCAATCCATCCACTCCAAACGGCACCGCTGCTGTTCCATTTTGTGAAATTTTTTACCAACTTTAAAGTTTCTCAATGCGGCAACAAATAGCCTACTTCCCACTTTCCAACAGCTGCTCGAAGCTACTGCAAATAGATGTAGAAATTTTTTATGTTGCTCGTAAGGGGTTTCCGTGCTAAATAGTCTGGGCTATGTGTAGTTCTCCTCATGGCGGCGAGTGTATTTGCGATGAAAATGTTTGTGGGTAATGTTTCCAAGTACAAGTAAGCAGAGAGTATTTGTGTTAACGTTTGTGGTGAAAGTTGTTTCAGTTTAAATTTGTTTTTGGTGTTGCTGTTGTATGGCAACATGTTTGCTTTATCGCTGCAAGGCAAGGCGGCAATTGCGCGTCAAAACTTAGGCAAAGCAATTGAATTCAATTGGTTGTTTAAGCGAAATACATATATCGCACATGAAGAGTAAGTAATGTGAGAATTCGAAACGAGAAAACAATGTTAAAGTGAAATGGTAGATATGTATTTGCACAGATTCTTTAGAAAATTTAATTTATGTGGGATGAAGTAGTTAAAGGGGTTAATTTCGAAACTCTTTTTTACTTCCTAAATATAATATAATATTTGAAATTTAAATATTATATATGTAAATATAACTGCTGAACGATTTTGATGCTTTCCAACAAATGGAGGGGCCTAAAATTTATACTAATCCGCATCCGAATGGCCGACGGATTTTTATGAGGAGCTTTTTATTCATGTCAAAAATACATTCGGAGGGATTGACAGTCCCTGCAGACAGGTTACCGCAATTAGAAAATTTAACTTAATTTTTTATTTAAATTAATTTTCTACCAGCCTACCGAATGAAAGCACGCAATGATAACCACTCGGCTAACGCGGCCACCAATATTGGTCTAGTAAAAAGCAATCCATTACTTTTTCTTTCAATTGAAGCTTATATAGTTAGAATTATCCGATAACTTATGCCATTTTTAATGTCATTATGTCCCTCTCATAGAAACCCTTATCCTTATTGGCAAAAAATTGGGTTAATCGATTTTCACAGGCTTCTCTTTAGGTCAATTCTTCACCAGCCAAATCATAGACAGCAACAGATGGTAATAACTTGGTTCGTTGTCCACACTACAAGGTGGATGCTTAAGAACCTCCCAACCAAGCTCTCAGATCTTCTGGCGTTTTCCGGGCGCTTCTGGGAGATTGCTTCCTTCAGACGATCTAATTGTGAATGATTCCTTGCCAATCCCCCCAAACACACAACAAAACCTTCCTAGACGTCAATCAAAGCTCGAAGGACTTTTGAGTCGGCTCATTGTCCTTCGACCAGGACCGTTTTCATTTGGCGTTGATGTAATTGATCCACTTTTCATCACCAGTTGCTATCCGCTTCAGAAATGGGTCGATATTATTACGACTCAACAGCGATTTGCAAATGGAAACTCGGTCCTTGAGGTTTTCTGTCCTTCAGGTATTTGGCATCTCTACCTCCTTGCCTTTTTAAAGCGGTTCCAAAGTGTTTTTTGTGCAATGTTTATCTCCTGAGCAATGGAAGCAGTGCTCGCATGAGGGTTAAAGTTGCCGTTTCCATTATTTTATTTACATTTTCGACAACTGGCCTTCCATATCGTTGAGAATCTTTTACATCAAAATTACCGGAACAAACTGGACAGAACCAAAATTGTGCAAAATTCGCTGTTACAGTATCAGGATCATAAACACCATTCAGATTTCCAGCTGCCCTTATCGAAGAAATATTGTAGAATATGGCATATTTTCTCTTTGCTGGTGTCCATCTTTGGTGATCAACACTACCTAGCCAGCGCAGCCGCTGTTTTTTGATTCGCTGAACTATGTTAATGTCGCCGTATATCTCGTACGTTCCATGGGCTGCGGTATTCGCTGTTCCCCACTCGCAAAGGACCATAAATCTCACGCAAAACATTTGTCTCGAAAACTCCTAGCGCCGAGTCATCAGATGTTGTCATTGTCAATGCTTCCGCACCATACAGACGGACAGGAATGATGAGGGACTTGTATAGTTTGGTCTTCGATCTTCTAGATCACCTCCGTGTGTCATACAAAAGTCTGTTCCGGTCTTGAAACCTTCTGTAAGTCGCCATAATTTTCGTAAAACGATGGCGTAAACTCTTAACAACCAGAGTCACATTCAACCAACTGCACTCCTTTACACCGCATACGACTGCAATTACCGCTAAACTAAAGGGCCGGAACCAAATCCTCAAAGCGTTAGCCAGCAGCATCTGAGGAAAAGACAAATAAACGGCTTATAAGGCAATTGGCTGGCCGGTGGTAAACAATGCTGCTCCTTTCTGGACGCCGGGGACTAGCGAGTCGCAGATGAAAAAGCTACAAGCCTGCCAAACCACCGACCTCAGACAGTGACATGAAACCTTTTCATGTCGTCAGAGTATCGCTTGCCCAGCGAAGCATCTATGTTAAGAGTTAAGGAGCATAATGCTTTGATGTGCAAGCATTTTTTGCTGGGATGATACCGTAGGGAAACTTATTTGATGCCGAACCACCACTCAGACATATCAAGAAAGAAGTACTTGACTTTAAGGACTGCATTCAGCGCCACTTACAACAACTGCTAGGCAGAATCGTTTACCGACCTCAGAATCAACCCACCACCCATTACCGACGAAAAGCTCGAGCTGCCTGTAGAGTCCAGCGTAATACTGGCACAATTAACTTCTGGATACTGTAGTCGACTAAATTCCTACCTATCCAGTCTTGATCTCCACATATCCAACGTATATATTGTAAGCAATAAATTTCCGCACGACATCAACCATCTCTTTGCATACTTCGTAAAACCAACTCATCTAACCCCTCTTTCTCTTTGGTCCGAACCCTTAGAAACAGTTCGTTTGCTGGACCTATCTTTGACTTAGACTGATCTTGCCTGCTCCTAAGCGGAGAAAACTTAACTCCTTAATTCTGTCAAATGTATATAGGTATATTGGTACACGCAGAATATGAAATTTATAATGGTCGTATAGATTTTTGGATAAGTTTCCAGTATGATTTTCTTTTAGCATCTTGATGTATTGCTGGCAGTACAGTGACCTATAGTTGTGAAGGATTTATATATTGTGCTATAACTTTCTTATCATAAATCGTGGCACAAGCGCCCTTTAAGAAAAAAAAACTACAGCTTCACATTTTCCCCTAAAGGCAAAAATTAAGTTTTATATTTTTTAAAGTAGAAAATTATACATTTTTTTTTTTGTAAATTAAAAATTTTCAATTATTGTTTTAAAACGGTGTAGTCCATGAAATATAAAATTCAATTTGGTCTTCGTAAATCACCACTTTATAAATATTATACACATTTTAGTTAAATTCAAATATGACAGATATCATTTCTATTTAAATTTTATTTTTCTACTTATCTTTAAAGAAATGTATTCGATAGTTTCACTTATTCAAATTAATATAATATAATATATCAATTTATCCACTTTCAATCTCAGTTAGATGCTTACAGTATCATTACAACGGCATTGCAGTGAATCAAATTAAATTTAATCACCATATAAATGACCACAAATTAAAGATGCTGAGCTACGAAATAATAAAATAAATGTCGTCCAATAATTTAATTCGATTCATTTCTATTCAAATTAAATCTATGCTTACAATTCCAGTCTTTCGTCTATCATATCTGCACAATGACAAAATTAAATTGAAATTGTTAACAAATTTTAATACAAGTAGTATTTATGTATGTACATACATATATACTCGAATATGTATTATATAATTATTGTATCTATCAATCACAAAACTTCCATCCACGAAGTGTTTCTACCTTTTCTGGCAGACGTTATTAACTCTTATTCTTGTTATTGCTGTCAGTTTTGTCAACCTGGTTCTCGTTGTCGCTCATCCATTAGTATTGTTGTCGCGTAATTTCTTGCATCCGTTTTCAAGTTGTATTCAAATAATGAGTTTAATTGCTGCATGCAAATATAGGTACATACATATACACGTATCATATTATGGCAGTACTATTATATCAAAATTATATACATTGAATCTCTATATTTGTATAAAGAGGACAATGAAGGAGTTAAGGCAATGATCGACAACAACACGTATCTTAACCTACATTTTTATGTAAATTTTATGACCTGTCCAATACTCTTTATAAAACAAATAAAAATAAAATAAAATAAAATTAAAAAAAAATCAGCTAAAATAAAATAACATTAATTTAAATAAAATAAAATGCAATAAAATAAAATATAATTAAATGGAATAAAATAGAATAAAATGAAATAAAATAAAAATAAATTAAATTAATTTAAAAAAATTAAATAGTATAAAGCAGAATAAAATAATATAAAATAAAATTAAATTAAATTAATTAAAATAAAATAAATTTAAATAAAATAAAATAAAAAAAAATAAAATGAAATAAAATAAAATTAAATTAAATTAATTTAAAAAAATTCAATAGTATAAAACTGAATAAAATAATATAAAATAAAATTAAATTAAATTAATTAAAATCAAATAAAATAAATAAAATTAAATAAAATAAAAAAAATAAAATGAAATAAAATAAAATCAAATGAAGTAAAATAAAATAAAATATGTTGACATATATTAAAATAAAATATAATATAATACAATAAAAAATAAGTAAACTAAAAAAACACAAAAAAAAATAAAATAAAAAAAAATTTAAATAAATGTGAAATTTATTAAATTAAATCAAAACAAATAAAAGAAAATGAAATTCATTTAAAGTCTAATTAAAATTTAACTTTCCTAAAAAAACAAAACTTCATAAAACAAATTAAAAAGTCAATTAAATTAGTTAAATAAAACAAAATAAAATACAATTATTTTAAAATAAAATATAATATAATATAATAAAAAATAAATAAAATAAAATAACATAAAATCCATAGAATAAAAAAAATATAAAATTCATTTAAAGTAAATTAAAATTTAATTTATCTAAAAAAACAAAAACGTAAAATAATCTAGGAAGTTAATTAAATTAATATAAAATAAAATAAAATAAAATAGAATAAAATAAAAATAAAATAAAATTTAGAATGTAAAAAATAAATGCAAAAAAAGAAAAAATAAAATAAAGTGGATAAAAAAATAAAATTATATAAAATTAAATATTGAAAGCAAAATAAAAATATAAAAACAAATCAAATAAATAAAGTAAAATGGTATAAAATAACATTAAATAAAATGAAAAGGGATAAAATAAAATTAAATTAAATAAATTAAAATAAAATGTAACAAAAAAATAAAAAAATTAATAAACTAAAATTAAGGTTAATTAAAAAATAAAATAGAATAATATAAAATAATAAATGAACCCAACGAAAATAAAATTAAAAATAATAAAATTTAATTTTTATATTTAATTAAATTAAACAACAAAATTTATACAATTAAAAAAAGTTAATATATAATAAAATTAAAAATTCAATAAAATAAAGTAAAGTAAAGGCATAAAAAAGATTTATACAAGATAAAATAAAATAAAATAACATTTATTGTTCTAATAAAATTTTAATTATATAATTGTAATAATATAAAAAATATTTAAATAAAATCAAATTTAATTTGTTGAAATAAATTACAAAAAATCAAATAAAATAAATTAAAACAAAATGAAATTGAATTAAGCAGAACAAAATTGAGTTAATTTAAATAGACCTAAATAAATGAAGTTCATCAAAAATTAAAAATTAATAACATATTTAAAAACTTTTTCAATAAAACAAAATGAACATATAATATAAAAGCAAATAACATTTAATATATTACAACAAATAAAAAAAAAAATTAAACTAAACGAAATCAAATAAAATATAATTAAATTAAATCAAATTTAATTTATTTACAATAAAATAAAAAAGCGATACTAAATTAAATTTATGTAAATAAAATTAATTAAATTAAATTAAATTAAATTGAACGAATTTAAATAAAAGTAAACTACACGTATACCAAATTTAATTAAATGATATTATAAATAATAAAAAAAAAATGAAAAATAATAATATAAAATTATTAAAAATAATATAAAAAATTGAAGTAAAACAAAATATATACTTTTGTTATAGAGACCCAAAACAATTTTAAATTAAAAAAATTTGCGAATCTCAATTATAGTAACAAACGTTATAAATCACAAACTCATTGAAGGTGTTGGCAAGATACAAATCAGCTCTCATTATAAGACGCTTTAATGCACTATAATTTAATGATATGAAAACACGGTTACTTTCATTTACTCTTTCTGAATGCATTTATGTCCTCGCCTTCACTTCAAATAGAAGAATTGAATGCATTTAAATTCGAATTTATGTACTTACCATGGCTTTGTGCCCAGCGTGTTGTAGTTGTAAATGAATATTTAATCCGGAGTGAATTGGACTGAATTTATTGAAACACTCTATAAATTCAATTCAATTGCAATTTATTTTATTTCATTTTGCCTGCTTTTAATTTTCAATTCTTTCTGCTCGCCTGCTTCGCCTTAATAAATTACATCTTACCTACATATTTTCCATTGTTAATTTTTATAATTTGATCCTTTGTAGTTTAAGAGCTGATAACACATAATGTTTCAGAGTAAAATCTTAAGTTTGTGTATTAAATAGAATTTTGCAATATTACAATGATACACTCATACATATGTTCAGAATAGTTTTTTTTTTAATTAAGTTAAAATATTTTTGTGAGTTAAATAAAAACTAAAGAAAAATTGAATTGCCTATTATTTTGCAAAAAATTATTTATACAAACATATATGTATGTAATATTTAAAAAAAATGCAATGAGGTTTATAAATTCAAATCAGTTATTATTTCATTCAAATATATATTTTATTATTTCAAAAACATTGTAAAATTTGATCGCTAGTAATAACTGTTCAAATATATACATATGTTGCTTTCATAAAAAAATTGACAAACTAAAGAAATGTTGGAATACAATAAAAATATGTGCCATTATTAGAGAAATCAAATTGCTACATATACAAAAATTTAATTCTATGCATAAGTGCAGGTAGCTAAATACATACATACATAAACACATAACTTAAAATATAAGGAAATTTGCTAGAGGAATAAAAACATTAAGACGAAACCATAGATATAAATAAATAATTGTTTTCAACAGAAATTTGTCAAATATTAAAAGACAATACAGAATGTTATAAACAATAAACCATTGTCAATCGTTGGATATGTAGAATTTGTATTAATTGGGTACACATGTAATCTATATTCTATAAAAAAAAACACGAAATGTTTGTTAAAATGTTCATAAATGAAACAAATGTCAATGGAAACCTGAAAAATAATAAAATAAAGAGAAAAAATGAAATGCAACTGGTAATAATTAAAGGTATGTGTGGTTTTCATTACTTCTATTTTATTTTATTTTGTTTTATGTTATTTTATTTCATTTTATGCTATTTTATGTTATTTTATTTCATTTTATTCTATTTTATTTTATTTTATTTTATTTTATTTTATTTTATTTTATTTTATTTTATTTTATTTTGTTTTATTTTATTTCATTTTACTTTTTTTATTTTATTTTATTTTATTTTACTTTATTTTATTTTATTTAGGTTTATTTTATTTTAATTTTATATATTTTATTTTATTTTATTTTATTTTATTTTATTTAATTTTATTTTATTTTATTTTATTTAATTTTATTTAATTTAATTTTATTTTATTTTATTTTATTTTATTTTATTTTATTTTATTTTATTTTATTTTATTTTATTTTATTTTATTTTCTTTTATTTTATTTTATTTTATTTTATTTTATTTTATTTTATTTTATTTTATTTTTTTTTTTTATTTTATTTTATTTTATTTTATTTTATTTTATTTTATTTTATTTTATTTTATTTTATTTTATTTTATTTTATTTTATTTTATTTTATTTTATTTTATTTTATTTTATTTTATTTTATTTTATTTTATTTTATTTTATTTTATTTTATTTTATTTTATTTTATTTTATTTTATTTTATCTTATTTTATTTTGTTTTGTTTTGTTTTATTTTATTTTATTTTATTTTATTTTATTTTATTTTATTTTATTTCATTTTATTTTATTTTATTTTATTTTATTTTATTTTATTTTATTTTATTTTATTTTATTTTATTTTATTTTATTTTATTTTATTTTATTTTATTTTATTTTATTTTATTTTATTTTCTTTTATTTCATTTTATTTTATTTTATTTTATTTTATTTTATTTTATTTTATTTTGTTTATTTTATTTTATCTTTTATTTTATTTTGTTTCATATTATTTTATTTTATTTTATTTTATTTTATTTTATTTTATTTTATTTTATTTTATTTTATTTTATTTTATTTTATTTTATTTTATTTTATTTTATTTTATTTTATTTTATTTTATTTTATTTTATTTTATTTTTTTTATTTTATTTTATTTTCTTTTATTTTATTTTATTTTAATTTATTTTTATTTTTACTTTTTTCATTTTATTTTATTTTATTTTATTTTATTTTACTTAACTTTATTTTATTTTATTTAGCTTTATTTTATTTTAGTTTAATATTTTTTTTTCTATTTGATTTTATTTTATTTTATTTAGTTTTCTTTGGCTTAATATTATTTGATTTCATTTTATTATTTATTTTTTATTATTTTATTTTTTTATTTTAATTAGTTTTATTTTGTTTTATGTTATTTGATTTTATTTTATTTTATTTTACTTTATATTATTTTATTTTGTTTTCTTTTATTTTTATTACATTATTTTATTTCATATAATTTTATTTTATTTTCATTTACTTATTTACTTCATTTTATTTTATTTCATTTTACTTTATAAAATTTTACAAACTGTTTAAGAGATTTTTTTGTGAACGTATCTATCGTGTAAAAAGAGAATACTGTTAAATGTTGAAAATAATAAAAAAATTAAAATATTTTAAATTAGTTAAACCATTAAGAAAATTTTTTACTATGTAAGGTAAATATGCTTCTTTGCCTTTGCAGTAAATTATGATTCCCCATTTGAAATTAAGTTAATAATATTAACTCGATTTAATTATATATGAATTAAACGTTTTTCGCAATAGCAGCTTTTGAGAAAAGTGAAAAGCAAATAATGCTTTATTCAAAAATGCTGTATATAGTTTAAGTCATATGCATAAAAACACTAGATAATTTATGTATTGTATATTTGTTATGTATAAAAAAATATATACCATTCATAGACTAAAACGATTTGGATGCCAAAAAAAATTTTTCTTCACCTGCACCTGTATACATTTTTCCAATCGTGCGAAAAGATAAGAATTTAAACCATCATTTCTTAATTTTATTGCTAGGACCAGTGTTAATGTTTTGAAATGTAAAATGATTTTTTATTGAATGAGGTATCGCGTCGCCCTGATATAAATACATATATTAATATACTTGTACAATGTACATAGATTGAAACAACTGTATAACTAAATATAATTTATATATGTATGACAAAAAAATATTTATACATACATACAATAAAAATAAATTATATATAATTTATTGAAACAGTATGCAATTAAATACTGTACAAAAAAAAAATATATATAATAAACTTATTAATAGTAATACTAATAAAGGACAAAATTACAAAATTAAAATTTTCATATACAGGGATTTCTAAAAAATACAGCTGAGACGTAAGTATTGAATACCATTTTTTCTAATAGTGTTTTCCTATTGGGTATAAGTACATAATTCATTCAAGCTAAATTCATTATTTTAAATAAATTTCCGATCCCATTAAAAATAACAATGGGATAAATACGATACAACAGTTGTCACATTTACACAGATTTTTCTATTTGAAACTTCAGTTACAGATATTGTAAGGCCTATGCATCATCGTTTAGCACGTTCCACCTCCAATATCCCTACTGTACCATAAGTGTAGCCGAAAACCCGAATGCGTCTATTCCATGATGTTCCTAAGAGTTGGGGAATTCCTTACGGCATGTATTTTGGCGTTTTTTACACTGGAGCTTAAACCTACGTCCATATAAAATCCAGCTCTCACACCAAATCAGGCCAGCTGACCATCGCCATGGGCGGAGATTTTCGAAAAAAAATTTCTTCAGTAAGGAGGCACATTTCCCAATCGGGGGACACTTAAATAAGAAAAAATTGAGCGTTTGGGGCTTTGAGAATTCTCAAAACATACTGCCCAGTGCTCTCTTTGATCCGAATGACTGATTGGACCCTTATTTGAAAACGACAACGGCAAGACTGTCACTCTCAATCCGGAGAATTGTGGTCGTATGATAACCGATTCTTTTTTGGCCTGCAATTGACGAACACTAGTTGCAAAATATGCGGCTTCAATAAGTTGGTGCCATGTGCCACACAACGCGAATGAATATGGATTTATTGCTCGTCTTAGCAATGTCGATTTGTCAATTGTGATGCTACGCGAAAAACCGTGACTATACGGATAAATCCCTAACTCTTGACCACTTGAAAACCATCATTCGTCAAGCTTGAGATCCTCAAACGAATCGAAGATTGCAAAGGTGGTCATTTAAATGATGTAGTGTTTCACTTATATCTAATAAATTCGAACTTTATAACACACAAAGAGAGAAACCACAAAATGGATAACCCTATATTTATAAAAATAGAAAAATATTTTTTAATTAAGTATCGAAATTAATCCTTGAATTACTACTTTTGAGGTGCTAGCCACCATTTCAACAAACAGGCACAACTAAAACTCTCAACAGTATGCCTCTGTAAGATTTAACTAAATGTATTGTCACAGTAACATTTGCTCACATTCCACCACTAACTCGAGTTTATGGCCAATATTGAAGTTTTTAACTCATAATAGCGCAATTACCATAAATAATTCTTTCCTTCAACTCGCTTTAAATACCAATTTTGTGTGGAGCTTAAGAATATACATAAGTATGTAACAACCCTGTGTATAATTTCGACGGTATAGATATATATAATTGGCGCTTTGTAACCGCTGAAGCGATTTTCGGCCGAGCTCCTCCTCCAATTTGTAGTTTTGCGTCTTGATGTTTTCCCAACAAATAGAGGGACCTATGTTTATAATCAGCCACCTCCGAACGGCTGGTTTTTTATGAACAGCCTTTATTTCATGTGGGAAATACACTCGGACGGTTTGCATTCCCTGTCGAGAGGCGACCGCAATTTGAAAATTTAACCTAACTTTTTATTTAAATTAATTGTTTGTCGTACCAAGAGTTGAACCCGAGCCTTCCGAATGGCAGTACGCAATGCTAACCATGGCTACCGCGGCCACGGAAATATAATTAGAAACTTTTACCAATAGTCTACTTTATTCAATCAATTCAACCAAAAGTTGTTTCTATAATAATTTGACTTCACTCCGTTTCTTAAGGTTGATTTTAGTTTTCGATATAGTCAATAACGAGTGTATTTTTATAATTAATTGTCAATTTATTAAATAAATAGTATCAAATAAAAAATTAAGAGAGATGAAACTGAATCTAATGTATTGCTTGTGATTTGCATTAGATCACGTATTAGAATTCAACATTTGTGTATTATTTATTGAAAGCTTAACAATAAACTATACTCGTAAAATCTTAAAGCCCATATGAATTATATTAGCCCATAAGCAAGGAATGGCCGTCTGATTCAGGGTCGGTCTTAAAATGTTTGTTATGTACATTTATGTGCTGATTTCTACGTGAGTTGTCTATTATTATTGCATTAAATTGAAGACTTTATTTACTATAGTTAGAATTATAAGATATACATATGTGAAATACCTATGTACCTTATACGCCTATCTCATTAAAACTTTTGGCCCTATTGGCATATAAATTGGGACAATCGATTTTCACAGGCTTCTCTTGAAGCTAATTCCTGATCAGCACAAAACCGCCATAAGCAAGAGCATGTGTTAATCATTTAGTGCGAGGTCCAGGCCGTTGTCTTGATGAAACACAATTTCTCTTCAGTTGGCCAAAGATAGACACTTCTGGACGATTGCTTTTTTCAGACGGTCCAGTTGCTGGAGCTGCTCATAGTGGATGACTCTTTTCCAATCTCACCAAAGGCAAAACAAAACCTTCCTGGACGTCCATCCTGGCTTGTATTGTAGAACGTTTGTGTCGACACACTGCCATTCGACCACAAACGTTTTTTTCTACTCAAACACTACTGAGTTAAGTGATTAGCACTTCTGCCGTTGTGTTTTTAGTACAAAATATCATCTTTCCTATGCCATCTAGCGTAATCCAATCATGCTAATAGAACGCGATATACATATTACTAAAGCCATCTACTGTAAAAATAATGGATAATTTTTTACTAGATTGTTGTGTGCTTGGAACACAGCAATTACTCCGAGTTTGAAAGCTGTTCGTATGTTATTAGTTATATGATTTACTTGTTCCATTGTGTGTGAAAGTCAAATTGGTGTGTAGGTATTATATAATTTTCATGGAGAAGAGCAGAAATCGTATATAGCCGCACTTTTTCAAAAAATTTAAACTGGCTGATTGATCGATATGATTATTTGGTTAAGCTATCATAATTATCTGCGACTTTTTCGAAGTTTACGGTGAAAATCCTAGTTTTAATATAACACCGAAAAGCCTTCCTAGAAAAATATAGCAATGCTTTGCATTGCATTGATGAAAAACGTCCGATTTTGGCCAATCGCAAAGGAGTTCTTTTCCATCATGACAACGCCAGGCCACATGTTGCAAAACCGACCCTGGCCAAACTGAAGGAGATGAATTGGGAAATCATGCCGCATCCCCCATATTCACCCGACATTGCACCTTCTGATTATCATTTGTTTCGATCGCTGCAGAACAATTTGAATGGAAAAAAATTTAAAAATGTGGAAGACGTCAAAAACCACTTTGACACCTTTTTCAACGAGAAACCGCGCGATTTCTATGAATCAGGCATCCGTAAATTGGTTGAACGTTGGGAGTGGATTGCCGAACATGATGGCGAATACATAATTGATTAATAAAAGCGCTTTCTTCAAAAAATTTCAATTTTAGTTTGCACTTGAAATCGGGCACGAACTTATGCACTCATCAATATTTTAGCATTTTCAATGAGATATGATCGTCTCCAGGAGATTTTTTTAGATCCAGGACGGTAATAACATTTTTCAGTACAAACACAGACATTCCTCAAGAAAGAGTGTGTTTTTTCTTATCTGATCTGAAGCTGTATTTGACTGAAATATCTTACCAATCAATATTTACTAACAGCTTACAGTTATTGAAAATTTTTCAAAGCGTCATATAAAGATCTTTATGTGTATAAAAGAAGACATTTCAAAACATATGTTGATTAGTTTAAACCTAAAAAATCCGTCAAATTGCTCTCCATTCACAATAAAACTCTTTAACAATATCGACAGCTAAACTGTAATAATTTTTGATTAAAATTTAATCAATTAAACTTTAATAATTTAAATATTCCGAATTCATACAATCAAAACATTGCATATTTTTAGTAATTCAAGCAGAATTTCCGCTTAATTGAAACGATTTCCAAACATTTTCAATGCCGCGTTATTAATTTCAATTAAAGCAGTTAACCAGCCACATAACGCACTTAACGACCTTCTCCCACCAAATTCGCGCTCTTTCCGTCAGCAGCCACCAACAATTCCAACCGCAAACCAGTGGCAACAACTAACAGTCTAACAGACCAACTGTCCTTGAACCTCCCTAACTCCAACCACTAAATCACCGCTTCATTGGTGTTGAGTGAAGGAGTAGATGGGTAAATGAATGAGTGGGTAAATGATTGACGCGACGGAAGAGATTTGCAAAGTGTCTGTCTAACTTGACTGACATATTGTTGGTAATGGTTAGCGGCTACTTGATTCTATGCACAGAAATATGGCACCGAATATTATTTGACTTTTCAATGTTGCTGCTATAACACGATATAGCCAATGCTTCTGAATACAGTAGAATGAAAAATTATTCAACCATTCGAAATTTAGCTCTTTTATAGATTTACTTGGACCGAATTGTCGCCTTTGGCAGTTATGGTTTATTTCATAATAATTGTGGGTTGCGCGATCTCGGGTTTTCTCCTTAATAACAAATAGGTACTCCACCGTCCACGCCAACTTTCGCTGGACAAGCCTCCTCAATATATAATATAATATATAAAATATATAAGCTCATAACGAGCAACCTTATCAGTGTGGTATGCCTAGGAAATCTACAATTGATGATAATATATATTCACCATGCTCCAAATCTTGAATAAATTTCAAGAAAAGAGAATAGGCTCACACCACCTCTTCGTCGCCTTCACTAGCACGAAAATAAGCTGTCTTTACACCGCTACACGTATGTCTGAATGTGGTATCCCCGTAAAACTTATACGGCTATGTAAACTGCCGTTAATCAACTCCAAAAACTCCGTCAGGATCGAGAAGCCCCTCACCGAACCGTTCGACTCCTAACGAGGTTTTCTGATAAGGTTATTTTTTACGTGTGACTTATTTAATTCAATGCTGGAGAAAATTATAAGAGCTGCAGAGCTAAATAGACAAAGTACAACTTTTTAAAAGAGTGTAGGGAACGAAGACAAGATGAAATATCTCCTGCCATCAATCAAACATTCACCGCATTCGCGACTCGGCTCCCACGCCACTGTTGACTGTCATAACTTTGAAGTCGTAGATAACTTCGGCTATCTTGGTAGTAACATCAACACCAATAATAATGTCAGCTTTGAAATCCAACGCAGAATCACTCTTGCCAACAGTTGCTAAAGTCCTCTCTCGACGAACAAAGACCAAACTCTACAAGTCACTTGTTGTTCCCGTTCTGCTACATGGTACGAAGGTATGGACGATGATAATATCTGATGAGTCGGCGTTAAGAGTTTACCAGAGAAAGGTCTTACTCAAGATCTATGATCTTCTGCGAGTTGGGAATAACGAATACTCAGATGCGGTATTGTCGTTGTACTGTGTCGTCGTGCGGTCACGAGATACATGGCGACATTGACATAGTTCAGCGATTCAAGAGGCAGTGGCTACACTGACTAGGTCATGTGCCCGGATGTATAAGAATACTCCACCTTTGAAAGTTTTCGATGCAGAACCCGCCGGTGGAAGAAAATGGACAGAATTAACTCCACTTTGTTGGAAAGGTCATGTGGAGAAGGATCTGGCTATATTTAGTATTTCCAATTGGCGTCAAACAGGGTACGCAGTGTCTTCGCCAGTAAAGAAGGAAGAGAAAAATAATTTAAAGCGTACAGGAGTCTTATATATTACACGCGTAAGAGCTTGCCAAACTCTGAAGATATTTTATTAGGTCAATGCTCCTCGAACGATCAGGAACTCATTACTTGGACTATTAAAGATAGTCTCGTTCTATTTTATCGTTCATTTGGTTTTAATTATATATATACATTTCTATTCGAGTTTTTCTGGTTGATCTTAAGAGTTTAAATATTGAGTTATTCTGAAGAAAATTCTGACCAGCCGTGCAGTTCTGCAAGCTTTATTCCACACATTAGCCCTTCCTTAGTAATGCTTGGGAGCCAATAGAACGTTTTGTTTAACATTCCGGCCGGAACGATGCCTTTGTTTACTAGCTGATGAGTATAGGCTAGTAGCAATTACTATTCTGTTCTTCTTTCGCTTTGAAGGCTCTTTTTGTGATCGAACGCTATTGTAATATATTGAAATATAGAAGACACGTATTTTTTTAAAGCTTCCGGTATAAGGAATCGAGAGAATCCCCACACTTATTAAATCAGGTTGAATGAAAGTCAACTTCTATGTGTCTCGCAGATCTTAATGGATAATGGACTGAAGATGGAATAGCGCTTTTCGTTAATACATCGAGCGAAATAACTATATGTCATGTCCGAAACTCTTTCCAACATACTGTTTGCTAGTCTGTAAACGCCGGAAAGTATACTTTGAGTTTTTCTTTAGACTTCGGTTTGTTAGACATCTGGGTATTTCGTATTTCTATGCCTTGTTTTGTTTTAAAACGCCAACAAAAAGAAGAAGATAAACTTGTAAGCAGTCAGCCGTTACGCATTTCATTAAATATTTAGAAATTTCTTATTCCACGCTAAGCTAATTCAATACTTTCACTGTATTACCCAGAGCTAGCTACATAATGAGATAGCGAGCGCCATTGTTTATGCCAGTTTTTGTCTTCCGGCTGTTATATTTACATTTTGAGACTTTTTGTAAATGAATTTTGATTAAATTTTTGAATGCTTGATTTGAATTGGGCAATTTTTAATTGCTTCTAAATTAAACTAGAAATTTAATTTTGATTTTTTAATGTTTATTTAGAAAATCTCAATTGCCTACCTAAAAAAGAAGATGTGCAATTTAAGCGCCAACACAAAGCGTCAATTAACTGCAGCGTAATTTAATTCGTGCCAATGAAACGCCCACTGACCCACTCCGATATACATACATAGAGGTATAAATGCTTAGTGGCACGCAGCCAACAACAGCTAACGACACCCATGCAACTTCCCATGGCGAATAGCCGATTAGAGCTTAGCAACTAACATTGACCGTACGTACGACCCTCGTATCCTCGTCAACCCCCCAACCAATCATGAAGCTATGGCAGAGCAGCATCGCTAAATGAAGTTAATTAAATCAGCTGCAGGTTAATTCATTCATTAAGCCGTAAAATGAAAAATAAAATCAAATTTAAACATAGCAGCGCTTAAATACCGGCAAACTCGAAAGAGACATGTACGTAAAATACACAGAATATAGTGCCAAGAAATGGCTGAAATTCCAATGAAGATATTCCGCATATTCTCTTTCTTACCACTGCTCCTTGCGTTCGCCAACCAGTCCAGTACCAAGTGAGCGGAAGAGATTATGAAGCGAAGTAATTTTTGAAGTTTTCTCTGAAACGGCAGCAGAAGCAGCAGCAGCAGCAGATGCTAGGCGAGCTTTGTCGTGTTGTCGAAATTATTATGAAATATGATAAAACAAGCAAACTCGGAAATTTGCCAGAAATGCTCACTTCATTTTCCTTTGATTTCTCACATTTTGGTGGCCAAGAATTATTTTGGTCTTTATTAGCTGTTTTGGGTGGGTAAATTAGTTCAAAATTAAATTTGGCAATATATTCTAAGCGTAATTTTTTAAATTAATTGTTACGTACTGAATGTAAAATTAGGATTGCAGAGTTGAGAGCCATAATTGTTAGGTATTTTGTTCAGAATGTAAACTCCTGGGTTGATCGAATCAAGTATATACAAGAATCAGTCAAAATTAGATCCACAATTCCATGAAAGCAAACCGCTTAAACGAAAAAACAACTCTTTCTGGCCGAATCAACTATAGCGCATCAGTCGTTTCTTCTCTTTAAAGACCAGAGACAATTTGAAACTCCTAGTGAAGGCAGGTCCAACAGAGTGGGGGGCACTGCATCAACTACTTTTAAATTGAAACACTTTCGCACTCACCACATCAAGGTCGACACATATCTGGTATAGCTCATCATTCCGTGGCCTGCGGTATTCGTCGTTGCTAATGAGCAAATGATACTTATGGTATTCCACAAAACTCATCTGTCGGAAGCTCCTAAAGCCGCTTTTTCCCTTCTATATCTTAAAGCAGGATATGAATAGATGAATGATGAGCTAACTTGTAGGTGTGGATTTTTATTTGTCGAGAGAGAATTTTAATTTTCCATTGTCTTGATGTAGAGTGGCTACCCATCCCTTTCCCTTGAAGCCCCATTAAACAGTGCTCTGCTGTTATGCCTGTCGTTATATTAATGGAGCACCGATCTAGACGGTTAAGATATTTAGTTTGTTTGGTGTCTAGCTTTTGCCACCCTGCACATGATTTCTTTCAGCCATCTAGAGTATGCTTCTTTGACAAAGACCCAACAACGGCAATGTTGCATTTAGTAGAGATTTTGTAACTGATTGTCTTGCTGCCGTAGATTTCAAGACGCTGCAGTGATCTGGTAGTCTCGTGCTCATATTTATTGAGAGAGGAGAGTATAAAGTAGCATCTGTTGGCGAGAGTGATTCTGCATTGGATTTCAGGATGGATAAATGTTTCCTCCATACACTCAGTATACCCTGAACATGGGTCATCAGATCGGCTTTTTTCCATGAAACCTTCTGAAATTAGCCCAATACGTTCATTCCGTTGACATCAGCCAGCTGGATAGTGATATCTTCCCGGTCTTAAACATAGTGTTCTCTGGGTAAAAAATATATATCCTTCTGGAGGCGAGCTAAATTAATAATATATGCCAATGAAATCTCAAACTAAAGACTGTTATCAGCGTCATCTAAGAAGTGCGATGTACGGGAAAGAATAGAATAAGGTGGGTCCATCCGAGGACCTAACATTGACTCAAACCACTATATTTCGCAGCAAGGGTATGCACCCGCAGTCGAAAAACAGAAATAACTGTGGAACGGCATTTTAAGTTCCCTACGCACAGCTGCAAAGGAAACTATCGGTTTTCGTAAAGGTCAAAAGAAACAGCCGTCCCTCAGTAAAGAGAAAAAAGGATGTATACCTCGCAACGTTGCGGTATACCACTACTAGTGAGGGGTGGGATAGACGCATTTGCCGACCAAAAAATAAAGAGGTCGAAATGCGCGAATATAAGGAGCTCGAGAAGCTGGCCGGCAAGAGTAACGCTCAAAACTTCAATGAAAAGATGCGGTAACTCATAGAAGAAGCCCAGACCAGAACATACACATGTCATGACTGATGCCCAGAGTATGCTGACTTTATTAAGGAACTCTTTTCCAGCCTGCTGAATGGCAGTAGCAGTGCAGCATCCAGATATGGTGATCCCGAAACCCCAATCAATGACGATGCAAGAGACGTGCCGAGGTACGAATAGCGATTGTCAGCTTAAAGAACAACAAGGCGTATGGAGCTAATAACCCACCGGCAAAATAGCCGGTAAAGAGCTGCCAAGGTGCATACATCAAAATCTTTGCAGAATATCATCGGATGAAAGTATCCAGCGTATTGTGAGAAAGCCTAAAGCCCATCGTCAAAATACTGCTTGGACCTTATCAGTGTGGCTTTAGACCTGCTAAATCAACCATTAACCAGACGTTCACCATGTTCCAAAACTAAGAATTTAGTTTTGTCTGAATTTGGTATTTCTGCAAAACTTATACGGCTGTGTAAACTGACCAAGGACCCAGAGATCCGATACCAAACGAAAAAATAAGAACTGCTGAGCTAAATAGACGAGATGCAATCTTTTACAAGAGTTTACAAATACTGGAGTAAGCCGATGATATAGATATCATAAGCCTTAACAACCGCGCCGTTAGTTCTGCTTTCTCCAGACTTGATAAGGAAGCGAAACAAATGGGTCTGGTTGTGAATAAGAAGAAGACCATCAATCATTGTACCAGTTGACGGTCATAACTTGGAGGTCGTAGATAATTCTATATATCTAAGGACCAGCCTGAATGAAGAGACAGCACCTACGCTGGCTAGATCAAGTAGTCCGTATGAATGGAAGTACTCCAGCTTTTAAAGTATTTGATTGTTGGAAGGATCAGATGGAGAGCGACCTGTCGAATTTTGTTGTTGCTAATTAATTTTAATATATGTAGTAAATGTTAGTATCGAATTGGAATTTTGAATTTTTTCCCTAAATTATGTGTATTTAATAGAACCGAGGTCTTAATTTTTTTTTTACACAAAAACTAATTTTCAACACAGACCTAAGAAAAATTCATTATCGTTGCTTCTGAAGTCAAAAGAAAAAAGAAATAGGCAAAGTGAAAATGGAAGAAAATTGCAAGATGTGCTGGTGATATAAACTGCTGCTACCATTTCCGGTTCGTACTCTTCGCATTGTTGTTGTTTTTGTTTTTTTTTCTTTTCTTCTTGTTTTCAGTTGCATTCGCTGGGCTTGCTGATAAAATATGGCCAGAACGATGTACAACTGCAAGTTCGTTTGGTCTGGTTTACCAAGACAAGCCACAGCAAATGGGAATTCGCAGTCAGGCCAGAAAACAAAATCTGTTTACATGCCACATTCGCTGAAGACAACACAAATAGAGGAGGCAGTGGCAATGGCATTGGCAAAGGAGAAACTTTAAGTCGCTTCACTCAGGCATTTGCTCGAACGTTCTTATTTTCAACAATATAAACAATAATACACATACATGTAAATATAAGTAAAAACAAATTGAAAAGCGAACACTTTTCATCACATATCTCTACATACCTACACATATGTACGAGCATGTACCATATGTATTTATCTATGGCGAATGCTTATGCGCGAAAGACAAGTCAGCGCGGGTAGCGTAAGTAATCCGTGAGACTGATTCATCTGTTTGCGGAAAACCAAATGCATTTTATGTGTCCGTCGGCTTTGGTTGATACTGTTGCATGTGTGAATATGTAAAAATATTTCCATATTCTTATATAAATTATGTACTTGCATGCATACATATGTACATATATTGCCATTATCACTAAATTAGCTTTAGAAGTTTGTGTGCATTTTTCAACATATTTGATATGGGAATCAAGTTCAGCCCAGGCTGTGTATCTGACTGATTTTGTGCATGAATTTCACTATTTTCTTTATTAAATCATCTTCACAAAGTAAGTATTTTTGTTGGAAACAAACCAGTCCAAACGTTCTTCAGTTATAAGAAAACGTTAACCAGAAAGTTTCAATTTTTCACATTTCAAAAAGTATTTATTTATTCATCAATAACTATCTTGTCCCCTTCAAAGTAATCCCCCTCAGATATAATACACTTATGCCAGTGTTTTTTCCAATCCTCGAAACACTTCTGATATAATGTATATACCCCGTAACAGGCGCTTAACCTAGAGATGACACATTTCCGCTAAAAGGCTACATCTCTAATTCAAATTTGCCAGTTTACATTGGATTCTAAATAAAAAGTCTGGACTCAACCTTAACAGAGTCCTTCCATATAATACAACAATGAAAAGGATATAGATGTATGGAATCCCGTTATATACAGGGTTTTCCAATAAGTGGTGTTATTTTGATATTCAAAGAAAAATAACATTTTTTGGATAAATCAGCGGATGTTTAGTTTAATATAAAAAGGAAGATTTGTCATTAATAATAGAAAACAATATCAGCCAAATGACCCCCACGGCTACTGTTACAGGATCGTATCCTTTTTATGAAATGTTCCATCATCCAATCTCAAAGTGGCTGCTCTATGTCCTTAATAGACTCACGAATTTCAAATTTGAGATCTTGAATCGACGTTAGTCTGTTGTCGTAGACTTTATTTTCCACGTGGCCACAAAGGAAGAAGTCGCGAGGTGTTAAATCGATCACCTCTTCGAGAGATAACTCTACCCTTAAAAGATCTTGGTTTTGTTGCTTTTATAGCACGTAGCGTCGTCTTGCTGAAAGTAAACGTTGTCCAGACGAAAATCATCCAATTCGATAGTGCAATCCATTCCCCGTAACTGTTGCTTCAGCTTTATTTTCGAAAAATTAAGGTCCAATGACCACATAAACCGCACCAAACAGTTGCACGTTGAGGATGAAGAGGCTTTTCAGCAATAAATATTGGGCTTTACGAGCCCCAGATGCAACAATTTTACTTATCGACATAGCCATTGAGGTGGGCTCGTCAGTCAAGATGGTTTTCCGAAGTCTGGATAATTTGTTGATGATCGTCGTTGATGAGTTCTTGAGTTAACTGAACTTTATAAGCCTTAAAATCCAGGCCTTTATGCAAATTACAGTGTAATGACCTTTGTGGAGTGCTCAACTCTAAAGAACGAAGCGAAATGGACAAACCTGAGTTTTCTTGCCTACAGCAGCAATATTCTCAATTGTTCTTAGCCAGAAGCTCCATTTTTTTCCACCAATTTCTGTATTTTGGTCCAACAATGTGCTTCACGACAAACGAAAAATGTTTTAGTTTTATAGTGAACCTTAATAATTTCAATGCTTTGCTGAAGAGTGTATTGTTCCATTTTTATTACTGGCGTAGTTTCACTTGTCAAATGTCAAACAATTACAGCTTCAATAGTGACATTCACTGGAATAACAAGCTATTCAAAATAACACCTCTTATTGGAAAACCCTTTATAATTCAGAGGCTTTAATCAGAAATATACGCACCATCAACGAAGAAAATCACAACAAAAAAAACTGCGCAATCATCTGAACCTCTAATACCTTGGTCTTCGCAACAAGCCAAACCCGCCTAAAGAGAGGAGACAAATAGCCTTCTAAAGCGTCGAAGCAGATTCAATAAATAAATACCAATATTAATAAAAAAATTAGTTTTCTGAACAAAATACAACACTTGTTTTTCCTGCGAAACTTTTTCTGAGCTTTCCACTTCACTTCCAAACTTAATGTCAAAATGAAGTGTTTTTCTTGTAAAATTTGCTAGTTTTTGTACGTTTAACGTACGCGATTTGGTAAGAATTTGTACAACTTAGTAGCATAGCGAACCAAACAATTATCGTTCTAAAACAAACGGGTTCCACAAACAAACAAACATATGTATATACATATATATGAAAATATAAATATTTTTGAAAAATTTCCCTTAGCAGCAATTTTGCTTGGATACCAATTTTGTTGATTGCCTTTAACTTCCACAAACAAGCGTATAAATGTCACTTAAGAACAAAATAAAGCACACAAATTTTCTTTAGAAAAACAAATAACTTTTGAAGCATTTGAAAATTTTATAAAAATGATAAGTATTTTATTATACAAAGCAGGATTTTAATGCACCACATGTATGTGCAAAAAATATTTGACAACAAAATTAATAAGATTAAATACTGAACTTAAAAAGTTTATACAAGTTGTGAAAAATATCAACAGCGAGAGAATTAACCGGCACGGCATTTGCACGAATTTCAAGCGAAGATACATAAGAGCAGGAAAACTCCTAACACAAGATGGTAAGTTGAAACGTAAATAATTTTAATATTTTGCAGGAAAATTAACAGAACGAAACATTTTAATTCAACATTTTGGTTGAAATTATTCAAAGGAAAATACTTCGGAATGTTTTCTCTAAGATTACAGCACCTTCCGATACAATGAGGTTCTTTCTTTTTGGATTAAAAACTTCTTCATCTGAGCTTAGCTAAGATTTTTTGCTTTTATTCGTGAAATCCATTCGAACGTGTATATATATATTTATTAGGTAAAGTAAAAATTTCGTTCGGTTTTTATCTAAGAGAAGGCGTTATTGTCCATAGTACTAGAGTTATGTGGTTACTATACGGCGCTGAAAACGTGTTTATTCGCGCTAAAAGTTTGTCTTTGACAGTTTTTCAATTGATTGACTCAGTACGTTGTGAGTGCTCGTCAAAGATGGACACTATATAAAGAGAAAATTCGCTATATTTTGCAATTTTTCTTCGATCAAGGCGAAAAAGCAGCCAAAGCGGCTGTAAAAATTAATTTAGTTTATGGGCCCAATACTGTAAACAGACGTGTAGCACAAAAGTGGTTTGCGTCGGGAGGCCTGTCGTTGAAAATTGCGATAACCATGGATATAATGGAAACAGACCGTCTCGTCAGCACTTATTTAATTACTGAGGAACTAAAGATAAGCCAGAAAACCGTTTGGAATCATTTGCATAAAAAAACGAACGAACTTTTTACTTTACCTAATATATATAATACTAGCTGACCCGACCCCATATTGTTGTGGCTTTCACTATTTCTTCCTATTTTTATTCTAAATGAGATTGTAAAAAACGATAAAAGAAGACTAACTAAGAATAATAACATGGCAAAGCGAACATACCTATGCACGATCTATGAGTTCAGTTGAGTTGAGTTGATGCGGCTGGTGGTCATTACCGGCGCACTTAGGGTCAATATGATACCGCTGTGTGGCTTCACCTTCTCAAGTTTTCGAACCATTTCGTGTGCCTTATAAAAGCGACGAGATTTTCAAGACATTCGAAGAAGTATTTCACGAGGAACTTGTCTCGCGCAGATATCAAGGCTGGACAGGGGCAGAGGTAGTGTCCAATAGACTCCTTCTCTTCTTCGTCCTTTTAACTGCGGCAGAAATAATTAGAGTGGTAGCCCATTCTATTCGCGTGAAGCGTCATTAAACAGTGGACTATTATTATGAAGGATAAATGTTTTGATTTTTTGGTGTCCAATTTTGGTCATAGCCATCTGGTCACGTTACACGTGATCTCATTAAGCCATCTTGAGTCTGCTTCTTTGGCAAATGACAGTTTAGGCATATATGCATCATGTGCAGAATTTATCGTGTCGCTAATTTGTCTGCTGTGCAATTTTCTGGGATGTCACTGTGTCCATGTAGCCACACCACAGCAGTGCTGCATTTAGTTGAGAGTTTGTTTAGACTCCTTCTACATTTTATAGCCACTTTTGATATGGTACTATTACATTGTAGAGATCTGATGGCAGCTTGACTTTCGGAATATATCGTATCGGATTACCCTGCTGCTGTAGATTTGAACAGCCACTTTCATGTTTCAGCGGCTTTTATGTTTGCAAAGAGTTCGGTTCTGGTAGTCTCATGCTCATATTTATAGAGAGCTTCGGAAAGTAGATTCCATAGCTGTTTGTCATTGATTTCTATTTGATTTCGTGGAGAAAAGATTGTCGAAGCAACACTTTTGGAAGAGACAAAATTTTAGCGTTTCCTATACTGCAGTTGTTCCTAGGTTGAGTTGCATTCAATCCAATTGCGTTGCAACTCGTTTGTAATTTTCTATACTTATATCTAAATCATAATAATTTTTGCCAACCCCGTAAGAAATTATTATTTATGTTTTGAGTAAACGAATCTCGAGTTCACTTTCTGAAGAAAACAGTAGTCTTCCTGCTAATTTAAAAACAAACCTCCTAATTGGCAGTCCATTTTCCATTTTCCGGAAAGAATAGTAGTCTTTCTGTTAACCTAAAAAAAAGTCACCAAAGTAGTGAAGTTTAAGTTAATCCAACTATAAGTAAGATTTTTTCGAATAGGCCAGTCGCTCATCTACTTTTGAACCACAAATCTTTCCAGGAACCATAGAAACAATCTGATAAAATTTCAAGTCAATCGGTCGGTAATTTTTCATCTTTACAGATGAACGTAAAATTTTTATATATTTATATAGATATATTATTATATATAAGTTATATTTTTTTAATAAATATTATAAATATTTGCACCGAAAAAAGCCAATAGAGCTTTATGAAATGTGTTTTAATCTGGCAAATGAAAAGAATTTGTGCAAATGCCCTTCTTCTTCTTTACTGGTGTAGACACCGCTTTCGCGATTATAGCCGAGTTAATAACATTGAGCAATTCACTTCTTCTTTTCGCTATCAGGCGCCTATTGGAGATACCAAGTACAGTTAGGTCCTTATTTACCTGGTCTTTCCAACGGAGTAGTATTATTCTTCATCTGATTCCACCCGCGAGTACTGCAGCGAAAACTTTAGTATCCTTATCCATCCGGACCACGTGACTTGTCCAGCACAGACGCTGTTTCTTGATTCGCTGAGCTATGTTGTCATATATCTCGTACAATGTCGCAGGGCCAATAATGTCATATTATCGGCGTACGCCAGAAGCTGTACATTCTTATTGAAGATGGTACCTATTCAGCTCTGTAGCTCTTATTAATTTCTCCAGCAACAAATTAAAGAAGTCACACGTTAAGGAATAAACTTGGCTGAAACCTTGTTTGGTGTCGAACGGCTTCTTCCCCAACCTGACGGAGCTTTTGGTGTTGCTTAATGTCAGTTTACACAGCCGTATAGTAAATTTTGCGGGAATACCGAATTCAGAAGTGCAACTGTTAATACAAGGATAAACGAAAACTGTGTAGTTGTTACCAATTCTAAAATTTCCCTTATTTGGAAGTTTCGGGTAATGCATTTCCTCATACTCACTCTCAGATAATATTGTACTTACATCATAGGCTAGGCTATACATCTTTTAAGACCATCGCAGAAATGTATGAAAGGTGGCAACCTTATGCTACGTGCCACAAAATATAACAACTGCACGAACCGAAGAAGTCATCGTGATCATTTGATCGTAAGTTATATTATTTTTATAACTATATTTTAACTCGGCCAATATAAACGAACTTTTAATGTTTACATGGATATGGTTTTTAAACTGAATCAGGTCTAAGCATATTATTTATAAGGACTTGGCGAAGAGTTTAGGAGAAAATGGGGCAAACTATATTTGTAATCTTGATCGGTTAATCTCTGGTGTGTAGTGTAGAATTAAATTAGGTTAGGTTTAATTGGCGCATCCAGCAGACTTAGAAGATATTACGTCCATACTGTTGCCAGACGCACTACTTATGACCAAACTGCACTGTTATACTCTTTATTGTTTCTCTAGTTTGAAGAGCATTGCTGTTCTTTTTACAAAATAAAATAGTCGTTTGTGCCCTTTCTCCATTGATTGCCTGCCGAATGCTGGACACTTACATTCTCTACATTTCCTGCACTTGTTTCTTGTTTTTCCAGCCCTTAGCTCGTTCTCAAATTTCATTCGCCTGGTGCTATAGATTTACGTCTTGCACTTACTTCACTAGAGTTTGCTGAACTGACGCTTTCTAACCGCTGAATCGAATTTCGGTGATGCTCCTTCTCTCATTTGAGGTATACTTCTTAATGTTTCTCCAACAAATGGATTGACCTACAATTTATACTAAACCGCCTCCAAAATACCGATGAATTTTTATGAGTAGTTTTTATTTATGTCAAAAAAAAATTGATTTTGGATGAGAAGCTTTTGTGTCGTGCCAGAAATGCACTTGTTTGGTTTGATATTCCCTGCCGAATGGAAAAATTAATTTTGGTACCCTGACCTTCAGAATGGTGGTACGCCATGCTACCCACTCGGCTAGTGCAGCTGCCGTAGGGTTATACAAATGTAATTATCCTTTAGCGATTGACAAGCCGTGCAAAGTAAAAAATCCTGAGGCTTCGTTGTAAATCATAGAAAGTAAACAGACTATTTTTCGGACGCTCTTAACGAAGTTTTATAAAAGAATCCACATGAATTCGTCTTTGCATTTTCTCCTTGGCAGATTTTTCGGTGAAGTATTAGACGAATGTGACTAAACTTGTTTAGAGCCAAGGTCTCTCATCCTTTACTTCACCTAAAACTCGATCATTTCGGTTTTCCACCTTGCCTTCTCAGGTGGATTTCATCATACTTGATTGGTAGAAAACAAAAAGTAACCTCTGGTGTTCATCAAGGCAGTCACCTCGGTCCCTTACTCTTCCTTATATTCTTCGATGACCTTCTAAATGTTATTCCTCATTCTAAAATACTCAGGTACGCAGATGATGTCAAGCTCTTTAAATCAGTTCATTCTATTGAAGATGGAGAGCTTTTGCAACTTGGCCTAAATAATTTAGTTAGGTGTTGCGATGCGAACTGTATGTCCCTAAATTTAAATAAGTGCATATGTAAGTGTTTCTCCAGAAAATCTTTCCAATCCTTTGGCTATTTGAAACATAATCACAGTGTTGAACAAGTTACTGACTTCATTGATTTAGGTGTCACAATGGACCCTAAATTAGATTTTAGAAATCATATAAAAGCTTGTGCTAATAAGACAACAGGAGTTTTAGCTTTCATTAAACGTTGGGCTAAGGAGTTCGAGGAACCTTACTTGTTAGGCCCCTTTTGGAATATGACTCAGATGTATGGAGTCCGCACTATCAATTGTATAATGAAAAATTGGAATCTGTCCAAAGCAATTCCTATTATTCGCGTTAAGAAACTTAAACTGGGAAGCGAACAAGAACCTGCCTTCTTACAAAAGTCGTTTACGGCTCATTAATCTGCCTACACTCCATAGTCGTAGAAAGATGTTTGGAGTTTTATTTTTAATTAAATTGATAAGAGGTGCTATAATGCCTATACCTACTTAGCGAGCTTAACTTCACCATCCCTTTAAGATCATCTAGATACTTTAGACACCTTTCATTGGGCTCATGCAGAACAAACTTTGAAATGCACAACCCTTTTAGATCTTTGTGTAACGATTTTAATACACATTTTCCCAACATTGATTCCTCTGACTCGCTTTTCTGTATCAAAACCTACTTACTGAGTGCTTTAAATAATTAAATAAATTCCCTCTCCTATTCCCCATCCAATTTTATAGCAGCTGATGAACAAATATGTAGCGGTTTAGTGTAAGAGTCAAGTGTAACCGCGACCTTCGGCGATCGGTTTCGGGCTCAGGGCAATCCGGACTGTTACTTGTACGATTGGAAAACTCAGCTATGTATTATTGCAGCTTCGTATGCAGAGCTCTGGCTGTTTTGAGCAGTTCGACAACACCTCTCCTGACCAAATGTTCTTAAATCAATGCGGAATACAAATTTTGAAAGATTCAAGGGGATTTGGGCCTTAAGAATTTATCTGAGCTAAGGCATAGCCAAAATTAGTTCTCACGATATTCGGTCTTTATATCAATTTGTGTTTTTTTGGTTAAAATTTATTTTTTATATTTTGAATCTAGTCTTCTTTACTGAGTTTTATGCCTCAAGACGCAACAACGCAACTTTTCTATATTCACTAAAAAAATGTTTAATGGCTATAAAGATTTACATTACAAGCGTCGTTTAAAGCGATTATCTGCAGCAACAATACATCATTAGTGGAGCAACAACAACAAGAAGAACATAAAAGATGCAACACGCGTTAAACAGTTCGACGATGAGCAACATACAACACGACAAAGCGACGATATATTGAGCATCACTTTATCATCTCTGAGACTTCGTCCTGCTACGTTGCATAAGGCGCGCCGTCGTAGCAATTGCAGCAATTTTTCAACAACAGCCGTCTTTGCTACAACAAATACATACATACTCGTACATACAACTGCAGTGCAAGTGCACAAGGAAACTTCAGCGAAAATGATGCTGAGGCATAACTGGCGTTGCAACAACAATATTTATAACCAAAAAATATGGAAATATTTATGAAATCAAGCCAACAAGTGCAAGTACCACGCCAGTGCATATTCGCTGACGTCGTTGTTGGTGCGAATTTGTTGTTATTTTATTTATGAAATTTTCACTGCTTTCGCCGTTATTTTCGCCAACTATCGAAAGCGAGTCGCTCGCTCATGGCACACCATTTTGTGGAAAGGAAAAGATTGTAGGATTGTAAGGCTGCCCGGGCAGTCCGAGTGTTGCACGTTTGTGGGGTTTTCCTCTTTTTTTTTTTTTTGAATAATTTGCAATCATAAAATATGCAATAAGCCAACAGCTGTTGTGATACTGTTTTGAAAGCCGCGTCGTCATATTATTTAAACACTGGCTGCACACAAAACAAAATGCAAAGTACACGTATGTATGTAAGTAGTGAAGGGGAAAACAATTTCGCGACTAAATACTTACAAATGCCAAGTACACATATATTTACATATATACAGAAATTCATGATTCATTTAAGGAATGAAATTTTAAATTCAATTAAATCTTATTCTTTTTGTAGCGACTGAGCTATGCCATAAACATTATGAACCAGTGTTTGAGTGCTTTCTTTGCATTTTTTGAGTTCGAAAAAGAACTATTTGAAGTACATAAGAGATGTCTCTCGGTATGCAATTACTGTTCCTAGACTATACTCATCGTACACCCTGGGTCACGGCTAAAAGAGAGAAGCTTTAGTAGAGTCAACAAATATACCTGGAGTCCTTTGTGCTTTCACTTGGACATTGCCTCTGCCCAATTGGTTGACGTTCTCGAAAATATGAAGTCTGTCATCACTGCCGTCCGAGAAATGTGATGAACGGGACAAAAACGAAAAATTCTTGTCTCATGCGCAAATTTGATGTCGGATTCCTTGTGGGAGCGAGACGCCGTAGCCGAGCACTGTCATTCACTTCGCTGGTCAGCACCAAAAATAAATCCTTCTCTGCCGCAATGTCAAAATTTTTCTAGACTACTTTAACGTCAATGTGAGCAAGGTGTATCTTTAGTACAACAGAAGGAAAATTCAGCCACCACGGTGAAACATTCCTAAATGGGTTGACGCTGATCGCCTACACCAGCCCTGAAATAGGGTTGTATATCGATTATCTAGAACTAAATTCTATCACAAGAAAATTTATCAATTTATCAATTAATATACCACTGGTCGCGGTGCATATCCTCCGTACTCACCTATGTATCTATCAGTGTGGTTGTGTCGAAATCTCGGAACCAATTAGATCATGTTTTGCTAGATGGACGGCAAGTACCCAGTGTTCTTAACATGCTTACATTCCGAGGCCCTAAAATCGACTCAGGACACTACGTTGCAGCGGCAGAGTTACACACCCGCCTATTTGCAACGGATAGAGGTACAGACTGAAGGTTTTTTAGTCGTCTTGCACTTCTACTCTATGAGAGCGCTCATTACTCGTTACAAACGAACTATGGGACAGTATTTCAGGCAACCTAAGTTTAGCTGCAAACGAAACTATTGGTTATCGACAAATCCAAAAGAATTACCGTGGGAAAAGCCTCCTCGCATTATCGCATATAAATTTCTATTCAGCTTACCGTGTCAAAGACTAAAGCCCACAGTCAGTGTGGCTTTTGACTTGCAAAATCTTAAATCAATTGATCAGATATTCACCATGATCCAGATTGGAAAAGGCTCGTGTAAAGAGGATCGATACATACCACCTCTTCGTCGATTTTAAGGCAGACAACAGCACGAAAATGAGTTATGCTTTCTCCAGAAGTGAAGCATACGGATCTAGCAGCTTCTATGTCACTTTTGACAATCATAACTTTGAAGTCATAAATAATTTCGTCTACCTTGGAACGAGTATTAACACCAGCAACAATGTCAGCCTTGAAATCAATCGAAGAATCACTCTTGTTAACAGATCTTACTTTAGACTGACTTTTCAAATGAAAAGTAAAGTCCTCTCTCTACGAACACAGCACAAACTCTACAAGTCAATCATCACTTCGTTCTTGATATATGATATGACAGCATCTGATGAGTCGGCTTTAGGAGTTTTCGAAAGAAGGGTTTTGCGTAAAATCTATGGTCTTTTGCATATGGGCAACGGCGAATACAGCAGCGGATGGAATGATGAGCTGTACGAGATATACGACGACTTTTACATAGCTCAACGAAACAGGGATTATGCTGGATAGATCTTGTTGTCTGGATGGATTTGATTAATACGCGTCGGTGGCAGCAGAGGAACAGGAAGATATCCGCTTCGTTGGAAAGATCAGTTGGTGAAGAACCTGCTTACACTCCAATTGACGCCAAATGGTGAAAAGAAGAAACGAAACATATATAATAATTAATATACTAATATATATATATATATAATTTGTGCTTTCTAACCGCTAAAGTGATTTTCGGCCGAGCTCCTCCACCAATTTATGGACACACATGTCTTAATATTTTTCCAACAAATGGAGGAGCCTACAATTTATTCTAAGGCGCCTACGAATGGCCTCTGGATTTTTATGATGAGCTCTTTATATCATATCAGAAATTCACTTGGAAGACATACCTTGTTAAGAGGGGGCGAACAATTAAAAAAAATATATATTTTCCATAATTTTTAGATGTTGATAAGACCAACAGTACGCAATGTTTCAGCTATTTCGGCCGCTGTTGCTCTCAACTATACGTACTGCCTACGCCAGTAAAGAAGGAAAATAGTCAATAAGCCTTACTTTACTCAATGCCCACATGGTAGCTGTATATTCTAGCGGCATACAAAATAAGTCCGCTTCAGCATTTAATACTCATACATCTGTTTATCTTACTCGGACTTCATTTAAACAAAGAAGGTCAAGTGCTGAATATGGCTTAATTACGATTAAGTAATGCAGCAGTTCAACGCGAAATAATCATTTTCACTTTTTCTTTAATTCTTCAATTTCATACATTTTGTTCTTCATAGCTGCTTACACACTTGTGTACATGCATATGTATTTATGTAAATTTTTTTGCTGTCGGATTCAAAGCCTCCTTTTACTGAGAATTCTGCCAGTTCAATGCACCTCATAAACCAAACTGCGAACATTGGCCGTCCGTCTGAGGCATTTCAATTATTATATTTCTTTTAATTTATGGTTGGCGAAAGTTTAACGTATGTACCATATATACATAGATAGTGTTCTGGTATTTACATATATTTGTATGGATGTATGGGGATGTATACTCGTACACATTAAATATCTGGCTGCCTCAGTACGAAAATACCGCTGCAAGGATTGTCATCGCTATGGTAATTTGTTGTATGATATTTTATGCACTACAAGCATGTATGAGTACATACGTATGTATGTATGAACATACCTATATAAATGTATGTATACTTGTGTATTTCTTCACTCTGAAAAGAAAGGAAATTCCGAGCACAAAAACAACTTACGAATCAATAAAACACAGCTGTAATAATTAATTCGATCTCTTGTTTGTTTCGAAGTTCGCTCTATTTGGTTAATGGATTTTCCGTCTCTCTGCATGTAAATATGTATAAAAACATTTATTAATGAGCCTTCTTTTATGCTGAAATTGATATTACAGCTTTTTACTATTTTTCATCATCTTCAATGGAAAAAACAATTCAATTTTATTAGTAATTACATAGTATTGTACATCCTTATCGTTTCAATTTAGTTGAAATCTATTTTGAAGCACGCGGCTCGCTATAGGTATAATCGAGTTTTACCCAGAGATTTCCAATAAGAGGTATTATTTTGTTATTCAAGGAAAAATTGGAATTTTTTGAGATAAATGATCGAAGACTTATTTCAATATAAAGAGAAAGATATGCCATTAATAATGGAAAACAATATCAGCCAAATGGCCGCCACGGTTACACATACAGAACCGTATCCTTGTTATGAAATTTTTCATCACGAAATCGCAAAGTGGCTGCTGTATACGCTTTATTTTTTTGTATACCTTATTTTTTACGTGGCGCCAAAGGCAGAAGTCACAAGGTGTTAACCGCAAGATCTCTGTGGCCAATTGCGATCACTCACCTCTTCGAAAGATAACAGGATCCGGAAACCGTTCTCTTAAAAGATTGATGGTTTCGTTGCTTGTTTGGCACGTAGCGCCGTCTTGTTTTAAAAATAAACGTTGTCCATGTCCAAACCATCCCATTCCGGCCATAAAAAATTATTAATCAACTCTATTAATTTTCGAAAAAGTAAAGTCCAATGACCCCACCGCACCATGGAGAAGCTTTTCAACAATAAATCTTAAATTTTCCGAGCCTCAAATGCGACAGTTTGCCTATTGACGTAGCCATCGAGGTGGATGTGGGCCTCATCAGTCAAGATGACTTGTCCAGGAAATTCCGGATCATTTTCATGCATTTACCATAAAGGATCCAATCTGCAAAGAAACGACTTTGCTGATGACCGGCGGTTTTGAGTGTTTGTGTTAACTAAATTTTATGAACCTTAAAACCCAAGTCGTTATGCAAAATATGGTGTAATGGCGTTTGTGTAATGCCCAATTCCAGGGAACGAAGATGAACAGATAAACCTGTGTTTTCTTCAACACTGGGCTACAACAGCAATATTCTCAGTTGTTCTTGAGCGACACACAATTGTGGTAAAAGTGCTCAAACAGGAGCATTGCCTATTTTATGCTATAGTTTCTATATTATTGATACTATTTTCTACAAATTTTAAATGTTTTGTTTAAAATTTTTAAATCAAGATTTCAGACATATCTTCTTAATCATGCGAAAATGTAAATGCTAAACATTTTCCAACTGATTCCAATGTTTTTCTCATACATACCAAATACCACAAACTTATAAAATTGAATAGGAAATTTCTTTAATATTTTCGTAAAACTTACCAATTAACTTCTCGTTTCGTATGGTTTTTATGTTAATAAGGAAAAGATCCAAAAAAAATTAGGCTGTCCGTCTATCTATCTTTCTGTTTTGACGTAAACTGCCCCCTTAGTTTTGAAGATATTTCAACCAAACTTAGTTAACAGATGTAGTTTTATGGTATTCAACTTTCGGAACTGGCCAGATCGGACAACTATAACATATACGCCGATCTTTATAATTTGTAGATTTTCGTTTAAAAATCATGTAAGATCGTGAAATTTGTCACTCTCTAGACAATACTTTAAACAAATATTTACACTGAAAAACAAACGATTTTTCAAAAATGAAATTTTAGGTTAAAATCGTAAAAAAAGCGATGAAATACGTGAAATTTAATATGTTCATGAAAGGTGTAGAGATTTTAAAACACGCATATTTAACTTCCTGGACCTGAATCTTAAAAAAAAACTGTTATTTTATTATTTTATATATTTTTATAAGCATACTCGTACACGGTGTGTCCCAAAAATAACCGAACTTTTTGGATATAAAATAGTAAAATACACATTATATTATCTTTGAAAGTTATTATTTATTCCAAATAGGATCCATTTGACTCAGCACAACGTTTGGAACGATCAACCAGCGCATGCATAGATTTTTTTTATTACGGCTGCTTCATTTATTTAAATTTTTTTTTAATTTTTTAAACTTCAATTTCAATTTTTTTTCAAGTTTGACACAAAATTTTATATTTGCTCTTTTTTTTTATTTTTGAACCATTAGCACACTTTTGGTTTTATTGAAATGGCTGTCACTTTTACATCTGTCATCCGACTTACATGAAGTTAGGTGCGTTTGAAAGAGGATGAATGTATCTTTTTATTGTTGCAAATTTTCAATAGATGGCGCTGTATGTTGTATGATTTAAATATAAAGTTCGGTTATTTTTGGGATACACCGTGTATGTAACTTGAATATGTAAGTTAGACCGCCAATATGTCCTAACTGGATCTGACTTATTTATGTGTAAGATTATTAACTCCTCTGATTTCTTTGGTTGGCTGGTTGAACCTGAATTCATTAAAACTCTTATTGCAATAGGATGACCCAACCAAGATATCTTAAGCGAATTTGAAATTTTTTTGAGCTCGTAATGGCTTTTAATTCAAAGGTTACTAAAAAAATTTAAAAATATTTGCCAAACGATTTACATGCCTATAACAAAGTTTAAATTTTAGTAAATTTTGGTCTGAAGAAATTTACATATTGCAATATAATGCAAAACTCTGCAAATAAATTTGGAGCGGTTCGCTTAGTTAAAAATCATACCGTAAGTCACGTAAAAACGTTATCATCCAAAGAAAATTGGCAATTTTTTCCAATACAACCGCAATAAAACAAATGATTTGGGAGCAGAAAAAATACGGCCTCACTCACAACGTTTTAATCGACCTCAATGCCGTATTCATTGGCGTATGTGATGATAGCCAAATCAACAATGTCCCGCCGTTTTCTTATAAAGTCACCTTGTCTGAAACCTCGTTTGGCATCAAACGGCTGGGAGAGGTCCTTCCCCGTCTTGACTGTGATTTTGGTATTGGTTAACGTCAGTTTAAACAACCGTACAAATTTTGCCGGGATACGCATAGCGGCGTAGAGACAGCTTCTTTTCCTGATCGAAGGCTGCATTAAAATCGACAAAGTGGGGGTTTCTGTTGATCACCTTTTCACTGGTCTTTTCTAACATTTGGCGCATGGTCAATATCTGGTCAATGGTTGACATATTCATGCTTTCATCCGACCATATCAGACCAACCATGCTTAAATAGTGCAGCCGGTAATCCATCCGCTTCTATCGCTTTGTTGTAATTTAAGCAGACAATTGCTATTCGAATCTCGTCATAGTCGGGTACGTAGGCTGCTATATATATTTCTGGCCTAATAATGAAAATACGAATATTTATCAACGAAAATGTTTTTTTTTTTTTGGTATGATTTGGCTCGTCTTGGAAGACCCACACGGTCGATTGCTGTTTTGTTTCGGGCTCATACGGCCAGGTGTTCATGCAATATCGAATGTATGCTGGTGGGAGAAAGGGAGAAATGCATAGGCATGCCTCTATCTGAAGGTATGTTACAAGACGGTCTTGCATTATCAGTTCACGTACGGCATCGATATTTTCTGGCACAACGGCTGTTTTTGGACGACCTTCACGGAATTCGTCTTTTCGTTGCACCAGTATTTCACAGTGCTGTAGGATGGTGCTTCATAGCCATACAAAGATTTAAGTTCATCGATGCACTCTTGTCGTGATAATCCACGTCGAAAGTTGTGAAAAATGATCGCACGAAAATGGTCACGAGTTAATTTCATTTTTTGGCCGAGATGAATTTTTTAATTCCCTGTAAGTAAAACAATTCACGACTAAATGACAAAACGTTCTGAGTGGTGTTATGCTAAAAAATGTCAACATTGCCAATGGAAATGTCAGATTGCACCTGGCAACACTTAGTGTTGCCTAGGCCAGACCTATATATAGCAGCCTACGTAATGGATCGTCTATTTCATCATCATCGACCGGGTTCGCTATCTCCGTGTGTTGCATTTCCACTGCCATTCAGCAGGATGGAGAAGTGTTACCTCCATAAATTCAGTGTACTTTGGATATTAGTCACTAGCTTATCTCCCTTCTCTGAGTCCTACAAGAGCCTGCTTCGGTCTTGAAACCCTGTGTAGGTTACCGTATCTTTTTGTAAAATTTTCGATCACTACTCTTGTCGAAAACCGCTAGTTTAGTTTACAGCTGTACGTGGGGAGCTTGAAACACCATCATATAGCAACTTATAGTAAGTAATCCACCACCAAAGCTCCTCGTTCATGCATATTTATGTGCAAATAATGAAATTTTATAATTATTTTAAGATATGTAAATAATTTCCTATATATTTTTATTTACATATATCAATTTTTTTCTTTCATTTATTTCAGCCTCCGAAAAAGGGTAAAGGAAAGAAGGGAAAGAAGGCGCCAAGTAAGTATCTCATTTTAACTGCTATCTTTAAAACACATATACATATAAACATACATATGTATATATGTGAGTTTTTCAATAATTTAAATATTTTTAATATGCAAAAGACCGAAAATCTTTTAAGACCCTGAATATACAACAAATAAACAGAATTATAATAAAGGCATGACCTCGACGCAGAAGGGATTCGTATTTAAAGTTAATGCCCTTTTACACATTGAAAGCATATATTATATTTTATCCTTTAAAACTATTATAACTGACAAGCAATGTCTTGGCTTCAACAATGCCATTGACACTCAATTCCACAGCATATATGTATATGATATATGTATATATTTATGTATGTAAGCACGTACACATGTGGATAAACCTCAAGAGCTTTTAAGTAATGTTGCATCCTTTGGGGTGTTAAATGTATAAATATGTTATGTAGAAGAAAAATTGCATTTACGCGATAGTTAGTATGTATTGGTTATGCAGTATAAAAATTGCCCAAAGCAATAGTATGTATGTATGTATGTAGCATACATTGTACTTGACAGGATATTCTGGAGCAGCAGGCTTTGTGTGTGTGTGTGCGTGTGTGGTATACATGAATAGACGCTTGTTTTGACTATCATACAAAGCAACTAAAAATTTGCTATCAGCAGCTAAACAATAGACGCGAGCTGCACTATAATAAATTAGTGCATATTTTTAGGCGCATTGACATGAACAAAAGCCACACTTTGCGCTATTTCCATTCACGTCAAATGAAATGTGCTTCCGGTCGGCAAAGAAGTCAATTTTAGGCAATTCGACGACATTTAGACACACAAACAACCAACAGCTAGCAACTAGCGGTTCTATGGCTTATTGACGCCACTGGAAGAAGAAGAGAAATGTCGATGCGATGTGATGTGAGAGGCGATAATGCGGATTAGTGGATTTTTATTGTTTACATTTTTGTGTGTTTATATTTAGCAATGCGTAAAAGCATTTCAATGGAGTGTTTTAAAAATAAATTCTTCATGAATGAGGCAAACAATTTTTTAAGCAAAATATGTTTGCATGTACATACATACATATGTATGTTTTCTATATGCATTAGGATGACAACAAAGTGCAGCACATCTTCATAGTGCCACATATTGCTGCAATTGCAACACTTGCCATATAAAGCAATGAAATAAAGAGCGTATATATGTGTGTACTCGTATGTATAAATATATGCATATATGGTGGCACATTTACCATGCATATGTTTCCATGTGTATGTAGTATTGTAGGTTTTCATGGTTTCGAGTTCATTCTGCAGTCATTTAAATGCCATGCAACATACGGGCAGTTGCATATTTATACATATATACATACATACGTATGAATGAATACAATGGCATTTATGGCAAATGTTGCATGCTACATGACGGTCATAGAATTGCAGAACACGCCTAGTTATAACTGTAGTTGATATTACTTAATTGTTGGTTACTTGAACATAAGCCCCCTGCTGCTGGACAACGTGCAACGACATATACACACTCATACAACAAAGATATTAACAAAAAGTGCTCACTCTCTTGCCGACTTTTAATTTTTGCAAAATTGTATGGACTTTATTTGCAGCGAAGGAAGCAAAAAAAAAAAGCTCACGCATGGCGAAATTTCAAAACATTTTTGTTTTTTTTGCCTTTTCAAAATATAAGAATGTTGTGGCAAGACGCGCCTTTGGAAGAAGTAAAGGCTGTATGTCACACATACTATGTATTTTTGTAGCTATTTTCATGAGCAAGTGTAGGCAACACAAGCCTAAATGCAAGTTTGTTGTACATATAAAACTCTGCTGTACTTACTTATACAGTCGTGGGTCAAGTGCGGTGGTAGTGCAGCTGTTGTCTCTTTACTTAATTTTCACGACTGAGCGGATAATTGCTTTTGCCACAAATTACCCAGCAATGCGCAGGCGGGCATTTGGTCACTCACAAGTCGCATTGTCTCCAAAGTCTGGAATTTTTATAGGAATGAAAGCCGGAAATGGTTTCAAGGCCAATAAGAAAAACATTGGAAAGACTTATGGCAACTTAAGTAACTCGCCGGAAACATATCTTGGACAATAAAGTCGTGCTGTTTGTGCTCACAGTAGTTTTTCTCTGCTTTCCACAGAAGCTCAGAGCTGGGCAAGAGGCCGACCACTGTCTACATCTCTAGCTGTTTTCAATACAAACTTTGCTGGCTGTTATGGTTCAATTTCGAAAAATACTACCTCTGGAGATGGCGAACCTGGCTAAGGCCGCTGGCTTACTGGCTGAGCTATTTAAAAATGGCGATAAAGAGCTGGCAAGTTGCACGCATAAGCTTCTTTTCAGAACGAAAGTATGCCTTACGATTGGAACCTAATTGTGCTTTGCCCAATCCATAACAAGGGAGACCCGTCGCCTGCGCCAATTACCATGGGAAAATATCGCATATAAGGTTTTATGGAGCGTATTGTGTGAAAGACTAAAGTCCACCGACAACAAACTGATTGGACCTTATCAGTGTGGTTTTAGATTTGGTAAATCCACCGCTAACCAGATATTCACCATGCGTCAAATCTTGGAAAATACCAGTGAAAAGAGGGGCGATTCATATCACCATTTCATCGATTTTAAAGCTTCTGAATGAGATATTCCCGATTATCCTGATTTTAAGTAACCCTAAAAGCTCCGTCAGGATCGCGACAGACCTCTCCGAACCGTTCGCAGGCTATAAATATATCCAGTCATCAAACAAACAAATGTCGCATTCATGACTCGGTGCTCACGCCACTGTTGACAGTCGTAGATAACTTCGTCTATCTTGAAACCAGTATTAACACTAAAGACAATGTCGACGTTGAAATTCATGGCAGAATCATTCTTGATAACAGTTGCTACTTTAGACTCAGTAGGCAATTGAAGTGAAATCCTCCCTCGGCGAGCCAAAACCAAATCCTATAAGCCACTCGTCATTCCCGTCCTACTATGTGATGCAGAAACCTAGACGATGTCGATATCCAATGAATCGACGATGAACGAAAGCACTCCAGCCTTGCAAGTGTGCGATGCAGTACCCGACGGTGGCAGTCCTAACCACTCCATTGGAGAGATTAGGTGGAGGACGACCTGGTTTCACTTGATATTTCCAACTGGTGGCAACAGCAAAGAGGAGAAAAAACGAATGGCGCGCTATTGTAGATTCGACGATAATCGCATAAGCAATGCCTACACCAATGAAGAAGAAAAAAAGAGGAATACAACTGGACCGATACTAAGATGGAACACACTGCCAATTTTTTAATACAGTCAAGTCAGTTAAGTTTTGCAAACCCTTGCGGAGATGGTTCGGAAATACCTTCGGTGGTGGCGGCCCAGTCTCTGCTAAGAGATAGTCCTCTATAATAATTGCTTTTCGCTGATAACAAGCTGACTCTTTATATAATACTTCCTGAGTTCAGTTAAAAAATTTTGATTCAATGGAATCTCTTACTTGAACATAATTTCCGCTAACTGGGCAACACTCTACATCGTCGACTTTTGCACTTTTACAAATATCCTTACATAACACATGACATTTGCCGCGTCGAAGGGACATAATTGCCCAAATGCACATTTCGCGACGAGACGCACTCAACTTCACTTTGCGGTGGCGTCATCCGTGGTGATGGCTGCTGATGGTCAACGATAGCTAAGCACAGCCACAAAAGCTTGAGAGTCGTCCTGTTGTCCACCCACACATATGGTCCATTAGCAACTTAGTTACTAAATACTGTTGCGCTCTCTCATGGGTGCCACACAGTGCAGTAATTGCATCCCAACTCATATGTGAAGGATGTGAAGGCTAAAACTGCAACAAAAAATAATAATTAAAAGAAAACAAACAAAATTTAAAATAGAATATAATTACACAAATAGAGAACCACAAAAACCCATGGCAAAAGTGGAGGGAAAATTACTGAAGAGCACTCTGACGACGATCCATACACAGGCTCCAAACAACAAGGCCAATCAGTATATATATGCGAAGCTGCTTTGGAAATTTAATTGTGCCATGATGCAGCAATTAAAAATGGGAATTCTCATTTTGCAAATGTAGCGGCCAATTGGCATAAAACAATAAATTTACACTTTAAGTCTTGGAGTTTTATTGCACACTCTCATCATTCTTTTATGACTTAATTAGCGTTAGGCTTTCTGGCAGTATCATGCATTAAAATTAAATTATCCTGACAAAGCTCTATTTCCTTTTAAAACTGAGCGCAAAGAATCACTGAAATATTTATAAAAGCATAGCCGCTTCACTTCATTCGCCGAACTATGTCAGTGGCGTCGTATGTGTCATACAGCTCATCCATCACTCTATCGTCTGCGTTATTCCCCATCGCCCTGGACCATAACTATCATATTCCAAGAATCCTTCTCTCGAAGAGGCCGAAAGGTTCGGTGTTGTACTCGTTCAAGCCTCTGCACTTATAAAGTTTAGTCTTTGTTTGAAGTAAGGGGAATTTACCTTTCAATTGCTTACATTGAACTATGTAACAGTAATATCCATTAGCTATAGTGTTTTGGCGTTGGATTTCCAGACTGACAGTATTATTGATGATTTGCCGATTAATGGTTATATGAAACCGTCTACAACATCAAAAGATTATCAACATTGACTTGAAAGCCAAGACCCGAATGCTTCGACTGTTTATTTGATGACAGTCTGGAGATTACGGAACCAACGGCGCTGTTGTTGAGAGCAATGATAATAATATCATCGACATACGCCAGCCGTTGAAAGCTCTTATAGAAGCTTACATCTTCTCTATTTAGCTCTACTGTTCGTATTATTTTCTCCAGTAATAGATTAAAGACCTTGCCTGAAAACTTGAAAGGCTCGGAAAGAACCTGCCCGATCCTGACAGAACTTTTAGTGGTGCTCCGCGTTTGTGGGGAAACCATGTTCAGATAAAGCGACTTTGCAGTAGTTAATTTTCGTGCTGTCAAATGCAAATTTAAAAGCGTCTAAATGGTTTTCAATGGTTTTCACCCTGATTTGTTACATGGTATACATGTAGTCAATGGCAGGTTTACCAGGTCTGAAGTTATACTGATCGGAGCCAACCAGTTCGTTGACGGCATGCTCGATATTAGGACCTTATTCAAGATATTGAGGAGGCTTATCTCTATTGGAATTGGAAATTAACTCCCGGTATCTCTCCCTACATTGCTAGCTTTTGTAAATAATTTGTTTCAAGGGTAGCCCTAAAACATTTTAAAAATAATATAATTACGGCGAATTCAATTAAATATCAAGTATTACCTAACATTAAGAAGTAGCATTTACTTCGAATATTCGAAAAAAAATCATAATTTATAATTCCGTATACGTAGGCTGCTATATATAGGTCTGGCCTAGGCAACATTAAGTGCTGCCAGGTACAATCCGACATTTCCATAACATCACTCAGAACGTTTTGTCATTTAATCGTGAATTGTTTTATTTACAGGGAATTAAAAAATTCATCTTGGCCAAAAAATGGAATTAACTCGTGAACATTTTCGTGCGATCATTTTTCACAACTTTCGACGTGGATTATCACGACAAGAGTGCATCGATGAACTAAAATCTTTGTATGGCTATGAAGCACCATCTTATAGCACTGTGAAAAACTGGTACAACGAATTCAATAGTGGCCGACGCTCGCTCAAAGGCGAATTCCGTGAAGGTCGCCCAAAAACAGCCGTTGTGCCAGAAAACATCGATGCCGTACGTGAACTGATAATGCAAGACCGTCATGTAACATACCTTCAGATAGAGACATGCCTATGCATTTCTCCCACCAGCAAACATTCGATATTGCATGAACACCTGGCCGTAAAAAAAGGTTTGTTCTCGTTGGATCCCGCACAATTTGACAATCGCTCAAAAAAAGACTCGTGTGGATTGGTGTAAAGAAATGCTGAAAAAATATGTTCGCGATGCTTCAAAAGACGTTTATAAGATCGTCACAGGTGACGAATCATGGATCTGTGCGTATGAGCCCGAAACAAAACAGCAATCAACCGTGTGGGTCTTCTAAGACGAGCCAAGTCCAAAAAAAAAACCATTTTCGTTGATAAATATTAGTATTTTCATTATTAGGCCAGAAATATATATAGCAACCCACGTAATAGCTTCAATATTATTGTGAACATAAGCAAGCCCGTAGCCAGGATTTTTTCTCTAGGGGTAGGATGTTTATTATTATTTAATGTGTAATTAATAGTGGAAGGCAATAACAGCGAAATGGCCGTCACGGCTACACTTACAAAACCGTATCCTTTTTATGAACTTTTGCATTACCAAATCCCAGAGTGGCTGCTGTATGCCCTCAATAGCTTTACGAGCGCTTGAATCGTCGTTGGTTTGTTGGTGTAGATCTTATTTTCCACGTGGCCCCGCGGTGTTAAATCGCAAGATTTCGGTGACCAATTTCGATTAACTCTTCGAGAGATAACTTTTCCATTGCTTGTGTGGCACGTAGCCCCCAATTCCCACCATAAAAAATCATTAAACATCTCTCGATAGCGCAATCCATTTATCGTAGCCGTTGCTCCAGCCTCATTTTCGAAAAAGTAGAGATTATTTTTTGATGAAATTCCGAATAATTTTCATGCATTTCAAGTAGCCAAACAGCAAAGACACGACGTTGTTGATGATCGACCGGTTTTAGTTCTTGTGTCAACTGAACTTTATAACGTCGAATGGTGGATAAGATCAGAAAGTTTCCGGATATCGTTTTTTTCGATATCCATGGTTTGGTTCATCATGAACTCGTTCCAACGGGACAGACGGTCAATAAATTTGAACGTTTTGAGTGTTTTCGGGAAAACATCCATCGTAAACGACCGGAATTATGATCCAACAATTCCCGGAACCTTTCATGACGATAATGTGCTGTAGCATCGAGCTGTAGTTGTGAACGATTTTAAGACCAAAAACTCGTTCAATACCATCGATCAACCACCGTATTCACCGGATTTGGTCCCATACAACTTTTTTTGTTTACAAAACTAAAGTTACCACTTCGTGGAACCCGTTTCGACTCGTTTGAGGCCGTTAAAATTAAATTCGCAGAGGAAACTGAGGTCGACTGATTTCAATAGCTGCTGCAAACAAACTGGTTGGCAGATCGCGCTCATTTTTGGCATAGTAATTAAGGACAGTGCTACCTTTCTGGTCTTAACAAACAGAAAATATTTGGGAAAAGGTAACTTTGGCACTCACTTAGAGCTTCTAGTACAGTTATTGCGTAACTAACAAGGTCTTCCTGAATCTTTTCCTATAAGAAACCCCAACGGCAATCGTTTCTGTGTCAAAATAAAAAAATATTTAATTCGGAGGCGCCACAGCCATGGAAAGACACTTGGCCTACCGAAAATATTTTAAGAAGATGAAGTTCAGTCGATGAATAGAAAATGTTTGAAAATTAGTCCTCGATATTTGCGAAATCATCTTTCATAAAACAAAAACAAGTTCAATGCACCTATGTAATAGTATCTGCTAGTTCTAATTTAATTTGACATTTCCGGCGGAGGTCAGAACACCTAAAACCACCCTCCTGAATACGGTCCCAAACAGGCATACATACATACATAAATATATTTGTCCTCAACTCAAACAATTGAACATACATTTCATGACTTTCGCTCTGTACTCAAATAAAAACTTAAACGCATCTACTAATATATGTAGGTATATGTATGTCCTTATACATATAAACACTTATCCTAATTCGACAGACTCAAATGATTCCATTCGATTAGTTTCAATTGAATTCACTTACTGATTTCAGTGTTAATTGATGGCGTGGACACGTCCACCATGACAAGGGACCAGCTTGAACAGTTTGCATTGAAATTGAAAGAGGAGATGGAGCGTGAACGGGAAGAGAGGAACTTCTTTCAATTGGAACGTGATAAAATACGTACATTCTGGGAAATCACCAGAGGACAATTGGGTATGTACCTATCTAAGCATATATGTATGGTATATGTATGTATATGGCTAATTATCTATAAAATTTCTACTCTAAACAGAGGAAACTCGTTTTGAGGTGCGACATAAGGATCATGAAGTGGAGATGGCACAGGAGTTAGCTGACATCGATACCAAACATATTATGCAACAAATGAAACATTTGCAATATGAGAATCAAAGCAAGATTGGTGAAATACGCGCTGAGGCGATGACTCAACTGAAACTTGCTCAAGAAGATCATGTCGCTCAGGAGCAAGAATTACTTAAGGATAAGCGTGATTTGCGTCGTCTGTTGCGGGAACGTGATGAAACGCATGAATTGCAAATACAACAATTGAAGATGAAGCATAACGATGAGATGGCGTGAGTAAATAATCTAGATCTCTCTTTTTACTAAAATCGTACTTAGGTCATCGTTTACAATATAACCCAATTTGACATTGAACATATAGCGTAGAACTTCTTCCGTGGGTGAGGACATTTAAATTGTTTTCTTCTCCTTCGATGATATATTCGGGTGCGATAAATGCAGGGCTTTCTATGACGTCATCACACATGTGATCGTGAAAATCATCGACCTCGATATTATTTCCATGCTTACTTAAAATTTCTCCAATTCCACATTCGTCAGAGCAGCTCTAACACTTGCTATAGGCGATGTATGTAGTAAGCGACCTCTCTACAGCTACGATTTTTTACTCTTATATGTTATTTTGTTTTTTAGTATATCTTGATCATAAAAAAATCTGTCGATGAAGGTCAACCCCACATTTAAGGGGATGTTAATAGCCTACCTCCGTAACACGCCTTGACACGGTGAAGTTAACGTTTCTCCCAACGCCTTAACGGTGATGTTAAATAAATGTTTGCCTGCCATGTATCAGTTTTTAACTAGTAAAATACTAGTTCCTTTCTGTATAGTGATGTGCCACTTCTTAGACATAAGAAGGTTCTTCTCTGGCTAACTTTCCTCTGCTTCCATCAACTTATACTTCATCGAAATCTTTCAAAGTTGGAGTGTTTACATCTATCCAGGCAACATGATGTAGTCAATGTGACAGTTATCTCTTAAAATGCTGAATTGTCTTAATTATATCTCCTGCAGCTCATCGTTTTACCGTCTACAACATTCGCTGTGGCAGGCACCCAAGGGTCTTTTTATCATTCTCTAAACTTTTATCCGGAAAACTCCTACTTCATCACAGTCCAGGCTTCGTCGCCATAAAGTAGGACGAAAATGATGAGCGACTTGAACTAAACGTACTTCAACGCCGGGTGCGGACAATACTTTTCAGTTCAAAGTCGGACCTGCTGGCAAGAGTGTTGCGAGCCTGACATTGTTATTGTTGTAATGCGTCGTAGCCTAAGCGTTGAATGTTTCTACGATGGCAGGAAATATTTGGCCTTTTTTCATTCACTATCTTCTATTCGCTTTCTCGTCCAGTCATTAGTAACTCGTGCTCAAGGTATATTGACTGAAAACAGAGTATTGAATGCATTGGAGAAATCTTTCTCGATTCTGCGGGAATTTTTGTGTCGTTCGGCGTTAGATATGAGTAATGATTATAGCTGATTTTATTTCATTTAATGGCTGTGGCAATAGCCGAGTGGTTGGCATAGGCCATTTTGTAGGCCAGGCATTCGAATCCTCACTCCACCAACATTCAAAGTTATAGAAAATTAACTTTTCTAACTGCGGCTGCCCCTCGACAGGGAATGTCAGGCCTTCCGAGTGTATATCTGACATGAAATAAAGAGCTCCTTATATAAGCCAATCGGCCGTTCGGAGGTGGCTTAGAATAAACTATACGTCTCTCTATTTGTTGGAAATACATCAAGCCACATACCAAAAATTGGAGAAAGAGCTCGGCCAAAAATCAGAGAAGAACCGGATCTGTTGAAACTAACTGAGCCGTAAGTATTCCATAATGTCCAAAACCAATGCGAAATGCAGTCTGTACCTCTTCAATTTTCTTATACGGAGTACGAGTACATAAAAACTCCAAAAACTGTAGAGGAGTTACAGTTTATCCTAGGTTGCTCCCGAAGAACTGCTGAATTTTAATTAAGAGCTTTTTATTTCATGTCAAAAATACCCTCAGAGGACTTGACACTCCTGCGGAGGGAGGAGTGCAATTAGAAAAATTAACTTAATTTTAATATTTATATTTATATTCTACAATTTTGCGGTCGCATAAATTTAAGTATATTGTTATTGTTATTAAGAACTATTAAAATTGGTTTGTATTACACTAAAAACTTATTTCCTTCCTATATTTCAACCAGTGAGGCACGCATACAATTCCAACGGGAAGCCAAAGATATGGAGCTGTTGCATGAGGAGAAAATGAAGGCACTGAAAAATGAGGTCGAACTAGTCTATCGAATGCAAATGTTCGAAGTGGAAGAACGTAAAAATACACAAATTCAACGGCTAATCGAGAGTCACGACACCGCATTCAATGACATGAAAAACTATTACAACGACATCACATTGAATAATTTGGGTCTGATTAGTAGTTTGAAGGAACAACTGGAGGCATTGCGTAAACAGTCCGAACGCAGTGATCGAACTGCTGCCGAGGTACTTACCGAGAATCGTAAACTCAAAGAGCCACTTGAAGCGGCTCAAACCGAATTGGCGGACTTGCGACGCAAGATGGAGCATTTCGAACGTGACCGTAATCAATTGGCACGTCTTAAAGCGCGCAACACTTATATCGAAAAGCAACTGAAGGCACTTACTTGGGAAACAGAAACGCTGCTACTGCGCAATGATACCCTGAAGAGAGAACGGGAAGAACTCAAATCGAAATTCGATGAAGTTGTTATGGAATTACAACAAAAGACGGGCTTAAAGAATGTACTACTCGAGCGTAAGATCTCAATGATGGAACGGGATGGCGAGAAACGTGATTTATTACTAAAACAAACCCAAATGATATGTGGCGCTTCCGGCGATGTAACTGAAAATATACAAAAACAAATCAATGCATCACTTGACGAAAAGAATAAATTGATTGACGAGCTACGCTACGAGCTGGTGCGTGTCATTAAAGCGCATGACGATCTGCTCGCCACATACGAGTCTAAGTTAACGCAATTCGGCATACCACAGGACGAGTTGGGCTTTGAACCGTTGCGCCTGTCGGAGAAACATCGTTATTTATGTGGACCAGCTGGCCTGGTGACCAAAAATCAATGACTACTTCCGCTGCCTGCCACATGCCAAGGATGGCCAATGATGTAGTTAGTAGACATGCTTATCAGTTTGGTAGTAATTTTTATTATTTTTTCTCTTTGCCTTTTGCCGTTTACGTACGTACATACGTGTACGTACGCTTTAAGCTGGCATTAGCACAAGAGGCTAATGGACTGAATGGTTTGGAGTTTTTTGTTAACTTTTAAAATACCAGCAGCATATTTTAAAATACACTTATATATATACGGTTATATGTGTAAACCTGTGTATCATTCTTTTGCTTGTTCATTCGTTGGCTGTTGTCGTTTTTTTTCTTTCTTTTTTTTCATATTTTGTATTGTGTTTTGTTCACTGCATGAATGGAAACTTTCGCTTTATGTGCGATGATTTACTGGCACATTGATGCGGCTGAAGGCAGCGCAGTGAGTAGTGCAGAGCAGAGCGTGCCAGCGCCGATAATGTGAGGCATTTAAGCTGTTGGCAGACGGTGGGGTTGGCATGTCGGCGTCACTTTCATGCCAGCAAGTACATTATTCAAACATTTTCGTTCTGCATTGGCGGTGGTAATAGTGTTGGCGTTAACCGTGTTTTGGAGCAGATCTTGGCCACTGGCCAAATTTAAGGTGCATCGAAGTGTACAGAGCCCACGTACATATTAACAAGAAGGAGGTATGAAAGGCAGTTGAACTTGAAAATGTGAGAATGTCGTAGGGAAAGAATGATAAATTCAAAAGTAGGTGGAAAGAAGAAGTGATTGTTCGGAAGATATCTTCTATTCTAAAAACTTAAGATTGTAAGAGGCTCACTACGATAGGTATTGAGAATTATGACCTTTCGACTGACGGTGTAGCGAAGTGTAAGAAAATGCCAGAAACTATAAGTATCCTTCGTGTGTCTTCGCTGCAGTGCAACCAAGTCTCTGTACACCTGATCTTTCCAAGTAGTGAACGATGTCAACATTTGATGAGTCGGCTTTAGGAGTTTTTGAGAGAAGAGTTTTGCGAACGATGTATGGTCCTTTGCACATTGGCAACAGCGCAATACCGCAGGCAATGGAACAATGAGCTGTACGATCTATGCGATGATATTGACATAGTTCAGCGAATGAAGAGGCAACGGCTACGCTGGCTAGGTCATTACGTCCGAATGGATGATAGCACTCCAGCTTTGAAAATATTCGATGCAGTACCCGCTGGTGGAAGCAGAGGAAGAAGACGACCTCCACTCCAGTTGGTATTTCCAAGTGGCGCCAAACAGCGAAATGAAGAGAGGAATGGGGCACTATAATTGATTCGGCTATAATCGAGTAAGCGATGAGAAGAATACTTCCTGTTCGTCTGCTTCAACCGACGAGAGTGCGCTGACTATTTAATCTATGACAGCAGACATTTCGTCTTGGCTCGTTCACTACAAAAGCCATTCGCTTCATTGCCTTCTACAGTCTAGAGAAAGCAAAACTAACTACGCAGTTGTTGAGGTCGATAATGTCAATATCATTGCCATACGCCACGCTCTTATAGAATTGTGTACCCTCTCAATTCTGACGAAGCTTTTTTTCAGCGTCAGTTTGCCGAATTGTGAGAGAAAACAACTCTAAAATTGGCGAAGAAGTGATGGATTTGGCGCGTGGTGAGTATATGGGCAATTTTAGATTTGTCAAGTTTGAAATTACATGGATGAAGCCTAATCAGTTCCTTCCAATCATTCACACATACGTCCCTTAAGACCTTATTTGTGATATTGAGGACGCTTATCCCACGATCCTTGGCGCATATTGTAGGCTGCCTTTTTTGTCAATTGATTAGAGGAGACATAGATTACATTCGACCAAACTTTGTAAATAAGCTGATACATACGTACTGTCAGTTCTTAGTTGCCATAACTGTCAGGCTCGGTCAGGCGGACAATTTCTATGCGAAAATCAATGTAAACGGGTAATGGAACTCCGTACCATCATCATAGATTGCAGATTCATATCCGCCTTCTCCGAATGTTTCACTTTCTCGGCAATCTTCTACATAAACTCAATATAATATGGGATCATCTGTTTGGGTCTTACATGCTTCATAATTGAAGCCTTATTCACATTTCACCCATTTCGGCATCCCAAATTTCACCTCCCGCTTTTTCTGTTTGCAAATGTGTCTGTCGTTTCCCTCGCCAACTCTCGATATATCTCCCGATTAAGTAAGTAACCCCTGCGAGTTAGAGATTCAAAAACTTTCCCGCGGTAAGGCGTGCTTATCGCACGAGGCGACTAAAATCCAAAAGTTCCCGCGACAGTCGGGTCTTTATACCGAAACTACCCAGATTTTTATTCGTCCAAGGACTGTCACTTACACAATATTTTTGTGGCTGTAACAACAACAACACAAAATAAGTAAAATAATAAAGACGAAAGGAAAAAGATGGGATCTAAGACCGAATATCGTGTACTGGATTTATGCATCGCTAATTAGACCAATCTTACTCAAAGTATGGTGACCAGCACGCGGGATAATTATTTTCAGGAGCAAATTAGAGAAAATTCAACAGTCGGCTGCTAACCTGGTAACAGGAACACTGCCATCAACTCCCTCAAACGCACTCCTGACTCTTCTCAACTTTCTTCCTCTGGACCTATACGGGAAATAACAAGCGAGCTGTAACGCAATTAGATTGAATGCAACTCAACCTAGGAATATAGTACACACTAAAATATAATATTATCTCTTGCCGAAGTGTCGTAGGAACTGGACTATACCCCCTTCAGTATTTGCTCGACAATCTTTTCTCCACGGTAATCTACTATCCGATGTTCTCTATAAATATGAGCATGAGACTCCCAAACCACTGCAGCGTCTTCCATGCAGAACTCTGCAATCATGGAAGCCGTCGATTGGCTGCTTAAATCTACGGTAGCAGGACAATCTGACAGGCAAGCTGTCATCAGATATCTACAATGTAACAGTACCACATCAAAAGTGGATATAAAATGTAGAAGCAATATGAAAAAACTCTTCACCCTTCTATCCACAGGTTTAACTTTGTCCACGGCAGTATATGCTTAAACTGCCCTTTGCCAAACAAGCAGACTCTAGATGGCTGAATGTGATCACGTGCAACGAGAGCAGACATCTATGGCCTTACTTGGGTGCGAAATAATCTAAACATCTTATCCTTCTAGACCGGTTCTCCATTAACATAACGACAGCCATAAGGACGGGCGCAAGCATTTGACAAAGTGTGGTATGATGACCTCATTCATAAAATTAAAAAATCAATGCCTAACACGTTCCACAATATCCTTGAATCCTACTTATCCAATAGGCGATTCACAAATTAAAAGTAAATGAATATATGAAAGAAGAGTGTTCAATTACGGCAGGTGTTCCGTGGTAGGGTAGTGTTCTTGGACCAATATTGTACATACTGTTTACAGCAGACATTCTTACAAGTGATGAAGTAATTACGTCAACATTTGCGGATGATACTGCTATACTAAGTCGCCACAAAAGTGTTACAGCAGCATCTTAAACTAATTGAAGAATGGATAGCGAAATGGCGCATAAAAGTTAATGAAAACAAGAGCAAGCATATAACTTTACATTAAGGCCAAAAACGTGTCCTACTGTTAAGCTCAACAATGTGTCGATACCGCAAGCTGACGAACTTACATACCTCGGAATCCACTTAGACAGGTGCTTAACCTGGAGACGACATATTACAGCTAAAAAGTTGTAGCTTAAACTCAAATCTGCCAGTTTACATTGGCTTTCAAACAAGAAGTCTGGACTAAGCCTTAGCAACAAAGTTCTCTTATATAATGCAACAATAAAACCGATATGGCTGTATGGAATCCAGTTCTGGGGCGCAGCTTGCACGACGAATATAGATATAATTCAAAGATTCCAATCGAAAACGTTAAGAGTAATAACGGGCGCACCATGGTACATGCGTAATGAAAATATTCAAAGAGATCTAAATATTATCCACCAACAAAGATGAGGATTTAACAATCCGAACATTTTGGCTAACACCTTGGCATATTCCACGTGTCTAACCCGCCTGAAGAGAAGAAAAAAACTAACCTCCTAAAGAGCAATGTCAAGCCAGCAGCCCATTCCTACTAATGGGCTTTATGTTTTAATTTAGTTTAAGATTTTATTACTTATTGTTAGGCTTCTGAAGTCGAAGCAGATTCAATAAATAAATATTAAAGTTTCAAAAAATAGGAGAATGGGCTGTAAGGGCGAAGGAGGAGTCTATTGAGCATTGCCTTCCAGCCTTGACAATTTGTGCGTCGCAAATTCCTCGGGAAAAATTTCTTCGACTGGGAATCTCTTCGTGGGGAATCTCGTTACTTTTATAATACACACGAAATGGTTCGATCATCGTTTGAGAAGGTGAAGACGGGAGCCACACAGCAGTAACACAATAACAACTCAACTCAAAACGACAAAGGACGCAGGGTTGTATCATATGTATCTATTATAGAAACCTAAACGGTAATAAATAAATTAAAACAGAGTTTTTTTGCTTTTCAGCGTTCTAAGTTCGAATGTGGATTTTATTTCTTGTTTTTCTACGTCTGCTTAATATTATTTCGCAACAGTTATACTTAGAAAAAGTTTTGTGTGTATTTAAAAAACAAAAAACAAAAAAAAAAAACAATATTTATAATATTTGTTTGTTGTAAATTCAAATGTATTGTATACAAATTTAGGCATTTTGTGTTTAATAAATTACTAAAGGGTCTTATATGTCATAAAAGTGTAAAATTAAATGTGATAAAATAGTACAATTCATTTATGAAAGGAAAAATATGCTAATTCACCTCGAATTTTTGTATATAAAATTATTCAGGCTGTTTTATTTTTATTTTTTAATTTCTTTCGGGAAGGAGCTCGTGTATTTTGACCTTTTCAACATTTTTCAATTGTAAAGAACTTTCACTTAAGATTAATAATTTCGATTTTTTAAATGCTAATATCTAGTTGTATGTATGTGTGTATGTATATATGTAGATATAATTATGAAGGTTGTATTTTTACTCTTGTCACAAATTTCTCACGCTTACATACTTATATAAGTTTTATATTAATACACCAAGAGTTGTAATTTTTTTTTTTTTTTTTTTTGTGATAATTCCATGCTGATAAATACATGCTAGATTTTAATTTATTTTTGTTTAAACATAATTTATTTTTAAGATTTGCTTAGCATTTGCGCTGCTTACATGCTAAAGCTTTACAATTTATACTGCATTCTTCATTGCGAAATGAATAAACGTATGAAAAGAAAGAGAAAAAAATTAAAAAAAAAAAAAAAAATTTCTTCAAACTCGCAATTTAAGTTTATACTATCAACATGAATCTACAAAATCTATAAAAATGAAATTTTTAAATTTCTAACCTTAAGTGTTTGTGTTGACAGCTAACAAATATGTGTCTGCGTTTCCCTTTGTTGTTAATTTTTAATCTATTTCTTAATACTTTTTTTTTTTTTTTTTTTTTGAAAAATATCACATCAGTTTTTAATGGTTTTATATTGTGTTTTGCTTAATTTTGCATACTTTCGATACATTCATGGGTCAAATTGCTTGTATATTTGTGTGTGGTGTTACATGTTTATGAAAAAAAAAACCCTTTGTGTTTATATGTATGCATTTGTTTAGCTGCAGCTGTATGTACTTGTACATACATAAATGTGTTTTAAATTTAGGAATGAAGGGAAATTTCACTTTTCATTATTCGTTTGTTTAAAATTACAGTTAAAATTAATAAATGATTTTCTTAAGTTTTCTATTTTTTATACATTTTTTTTTTTTTGAGTTTTAGTTACAAAAGAAAAGCAAACGTACACAATGATATTTAAATTTCTATTCATTTAACTGCTATTTCGTTTCATATTTTTGCTTAATTTCGCATACGCTTTTGTAAAATTTTGAGGATATTTCGGAGTTTTGAAAGGTACTTTTCGGTTGCACTCGATTTATTTCGTTTATTTGTTTGTTTATTTAACAACTATTTACGTTTGTATATTCAGTTTTGCCTAACTTGGAATTTTGCTTATGAGTGTTTAGTTTGTGTTCCACGTTTATATTTTAATTTTGTATTATTGGAATTTCTTGCGATCCAGTAAAAAAAAAAATTTCGTTTTTGCTTGACCTTTGACTTTTGTTTGCGTTTTTTTTTCTCTTAATTTTCTCTGCCATTCTTTTGCGTTACACTTTTTTAGTCAGATTTGTTTAGTACGTTTAAAAATATTTTCCACTGCATTCTTTTAACATTTAATTTTTTTGTTTGCTTTAATTTTCTTAGCGATCACAACTGGTTATTTCACAGACGAGTGTTTTTTTTTGGAAATCTTGTAAATTTCTATTTCTTTTTTCTTCTTCTTCAAAATATACAACTTAAATTAATAAATCAAAAACTATAAACATACTAAGCATGTACGTTTGTAAACGTATGAATGGTAAATGTTAATTTTAATTATATTTATAAATACCATATAATTATACGCCATAAATATGTTAGGAGAAATTCATAAGGTAATCTTTACATCTAACTTTCAAATGTTTACTTTAGATTTATTGTTCATTGTTACTTTTTCATTAATTAATTTTAATCACAATTTACTGCATTGCTATTCAGCCGAACACTATTTTTTTTATATATTGTATTAATAACAAAATAATGTAAGCAATTTAACATTTCAATTTATTTGTGGTTTTTTATTTTTATTTCTTCTTCATTTTATTGTTAGCAATTTTCTATATGAATGGCACGTACTCTTCTAAAATTTTTTCTTTTGTTTTTTTTTTTTTGAATAATTGTAACTATATTTGTTTATTTGTTGCTATTTTTTAACCAGTTTTTGAAAGGCAGTCGAAGATTTTAGTTTCTTGTTAATACAAAAATTTTACTATTTACTTTAAGTCATGAAATGTATGTATGCATGTATTTAGTTTATTGTTCATTCAGTTGCAGTTGCAGTTGTTGCTTATTTATTAATCAAGAACTCTTTCCTATAATTTTAACTTATAATACATATCTCTTCAATGTGTTATGTGTGCTATGGATTTTAGGTCGAATATGTATTTTTTTAGGCAGCAGAACTGTTTATTGCAACTTTTCAATTGAAATTTGGCAGCATTATTCTCACATATACACGTATGTATATGTGTATGTATGTATGTGTGCATATTGCTATTTTATAATTTCATTTAACAATATCCCAAGGTAACTTTTTTTTATATGGAATTTATTTTATTAGTTGACATAAATATCTATGATTATGTATGTATGTATGTATGTTTAACACAATTACATGAGATTCTTTAAGTTGCTGTGTTTAATGTTTACTTAGCTTTCTACTAATTAGAATATTTGCAAATAATTGCTTGAATAAAATCAATTGTCTCATCATTATAATGAGTTTTGTAATGAAATAGAGAGAACTAGTACAACTCTTCTGTTATTTTTTTTACAAATTTAAAGCAGAACTTTTACTATCAATCACTATTTCCAAGGTGGAATTTACTTTGTATTTGTGTTAATATGTCATTGTTAGTGTCAGTGTATACTTCTGTATAGGTAAGGTTTTATTGTTAAATAATAAAAATATGTATAATCCTTTAAACTAATAATCGCTTGTAAATATTAAACAAAAATTTGTAATTTTCAGTTCAGTTTACTATTTACTTTTTCGAATCAGTTCATTTTTAGTATCAGTTCAACTTTTGTTTATGCATTTTTATTGCTATGGTATAATAACATTTCGACTTTTACAAATACAGTTATTTTTTTTATTTTCTTTTGGAGTTATGTGTTTATAACACTAACTTGTGCCAATGATAAAGACTTTGTAAATAATTTCGTTAATCATTTTGCAACACTTCTTTACATACATATGTATATTAATAAAGTATAATTAAGTTTTACAATAATTTAATTTAATTAGATTTAACTTAAGTGGTAGTTTGCATTTCGAATCGTATGAGATTTTATATTTTTAAGGCATTTCAGTATAGCATCCATATGGGTACACGTTTCGTTTATGATTTTTTTTCGATATTAATTTTGATTTGATTGTATTAATTTTCAGTAACATTTGGCTTCGAATTCTCATTTATATTGTTTTGTTTGGTTTTATTTCATACTTCATTAGTTTGAAGTGCGTTTAAAACGGTTCTAATTTAACTAGTATTCATTATATAATAGAAAATCATGTAAAAAATTGAGACAGTAATAAAACTTAAATACTTCAATTAATTCAACCATGTAAGTAAACAATCAAACCGCTTAATGATATAATCTTGAAGGGGTAATAAAAAAAATTATAATATTAAAAAAAAACCATATTTAGCTTTATAAATTTGTAGTGTGAAATCCTACATAATAAGAAAAAAAATAAAATCAAATTAATATCCATTATTATCTACAACTTCTCTTCATAATTATGCGTTCTACAACCTATGATGCTATTAATCATATAGTTAGTCAAACTCGCCATATTGTATATATGTTGAACATTTAAATATTATCATTAGGATATAATTGTAATACATAAGTCGGTTAATTATAATTCGTGTGCACTTACGAGATTCCATGCTTCACATATGTATGTGTTTGTTAAATGTTAAATCTTACCCAACTCGCATAGTTAAATAAGTTTAGCTTAAATCGCATTCGCAGTTTGCCAAGCATAGCAAATATATTATATTTTCCTTTGCTGATGTTTCTGTTAACGCACTGCGCCAATGTTATTATCGATATTATGTGTAGCTTCAACCAAAACGATTTAATGCAAAATTATTTATCAAATTCGTAGTATGATCGTCTAAACCACAAATTTCAAGTATATTTTCATTGCGTGTATCGGAATAACGCATCGATTTACGAAATTTGAGCAAGTCGACAATAACGTATCTAGAAAAGAAATCAGTTTGAATGAATACGGAGAGGCGGGGTTTCGGTATTAAGATTATTAACAACCATATACGAGTATATGTACAATAATTCAAATAAATTGTAAATTCCATTCAAAGATGCACACTACTACTACACTCACTTTGCTTTCTCATTTCTAGTTTGGCGATATTTATCCAAAAATTTAGTCAAGAGTTCTGAACTGTTTTTAGGATTGCCACGTCCGGCATTCGGTACAATAACCAAGAATACATCGTACACCTGTTTAGCATCCATTGCACGCATAATCGGCGTTATGAGACGTTGTGGTGTGCCAGCAATCTTTAAAAGAAATTTATGGTTTTGAATCTTACAAAGTTTTATGTTATTTGCTATCCGTCTCTGAAACTTACCTCCATTGCATCACAATACTTGAAAGCATCATCAACGGAAATATGTTCACCATTCCATGGCAAATGTCCTAATTTATGCTTATCAGAGGCCCAATAGAATACATTAACTTCCTTTTCTCTTTTAAAATAGCCGAAAGCTAATGCTACTGCAGCCTCGAGATAACCCAATTTTTTGTGGTTTTTTAAAGTTTCTTCAAATATTAAAAGATAATTTTATTGATTTAGTTTTGTGCTATTGTTATACCTAGAGTTGTGCAAATAACAAATTCTTACTTTTTTTATAGTTTTTTTGTATATTTATAGTGATGTGCATTCGTAAGCCAGTGCTCTCATTATTACCGAACGACTGCTGGTATAGTGGCTTAAGTAGTGACATTTTCAACGCTTCAACTCTTTTGGGTGTTAGCTAAGTTAAGTTAAATACAGAAGTAATGTAATTATAAGTTTTTAATATACAATAATAACACGACTTACTTTTGATTTATCATCACATATACCCAAATCACGCATGTGCATCAAGAATACAATAGGATGAATATTGTCATTGCGCAGTAATTTCTTATTTTCGAAAACTGCTCGGCACAATTTCATTACTTTTGGATTCTCAAAGTGATTGTAACGTGCCAAATAACGCCAGCTATGCAACAATTGCTTAAGTGTCATAGTTGGAATTAAAGCCTCCATAATAGGACCGAATCGTAGAAAATGTATTGGAACTTGATTATAGCGTAACTTGAACTTTCGTATAATCTTTAGTGCTTCTGTTTTATTCTTTGTAGTTCGCAGTTTGCTTACAGACAAAATTGCAGACGTCACAGTTTCTGGGTTACTTTTTGAGTTTGATTTGTCTACAGCATTCCCAGTCTCTTCCGACACTTTAAGTAACTCAGTACAAGTTTTAAAAAATGGCGTTACTACACCTGCAGCACCAATTGTGTCATCATTGACGTGACACAACTTAAGAAGTGATTGGTGTGTGAAACCGTGTCCACCACGATGCGAAAGCCACATCTCACGTATATCATCCGGCGTCTTGCTCTCATACCAGGAGTTAATAGCTTTCCGCACTGTATTAGTGAAGCCTTTGTGATTTCTTTCTCGTTGAACGATAATGGCATATTTACAAAATAAGAAAAGGTCTTCATCATTTAGTATTAATGCCGGAAAGAGTTTTCTTAAAGATGTCTTCTCAACAATGTCAACGTCACTAGCTAGATAAACGGCATAAACAAAAAGCGGCTAAGAGAGACAAAAACAGAATTACAAACTGTAAGTTATTAAGATTTTTTATATTCACTTCATCACGTCGAACTAGCGTAGTTTCCTGTAAAACTTGCTGCAAAATTATCAGCATTGTATTGTGATCTAGTGACTTGCAAAGAACCTCCAATTGTGGTCGATAAAACGAAACGTTAATAGTACCACGTAAGTGTCCATATACGGGATCTAACCTGCCGAGATAGCAAAATCTCCGTACTTTGTCACTAGCGTTCAACTCCATAGCACACTATTTAACAAGACTAAGACCAAAATTATTAGCAGGGAAACACGCCAACACTAGTCAGTTTTATATAAAAAAAAAAAAGACGCTTTTGAATAGCTGGAATCACTTACCAAGAACAACGCCTTCAAAATCGTCGTCACGATCCGCTTTCACTATTTATTCTGTGCTTTGACTTCGCCGCTGCCACTGGCCACAGCCCAAAATTCAACACGCAAAAAGAATTTTCGGTACTAATTAATTTTACGGTTATATTCTATGTCTTGGAAATTTTTGTAATTATCCCGTACATTGAACTATAAAATGGACAAACTTAAGAATCAAATGAAGAAATGTGCAAAACGCACAAACCGTTGTAAAATGCAAAATGAAACTTTTGCTATTCCCTGAGATGACAAACAAAAAGTCGAAAATATCGATTGACGCAAAATAATTATTGAAAATTGTTGTGTTTTCGATTAATTAAAATCCACCGCTGAGGCTTAATTTTTATATAGACAATGGAACCAATTAAAGAAGAGAGTGTTTATTAATTTAATTATTAAAAATTCCTTAAAGCAAGTTCAGATACAATTATTTTACCTGAAGAAATTAATGTGTGTGAATACATATATTTGTTTTAACTGACAGTCTAGATGTCGACAGAAGAAGATAAAATAGCGATATTGTTCAAAAATGATTCTTTTGTCTGCTTTTCAAATTAATTTCTTGTTTCTAATTGGAAGGCTGGTCGAATAAAGTTTTTGCTATGTCTGACAAAACCTTAATGACAACGAAACAGTTTGAGAGCCACTAAAAGTAATAATATGAGTGATTATTAACTTGGCATTACTGATACACGGTATGTGATAACCGTTACATCAAAATTCATTCAATGCAAATACTACTAAGTATTTTTTAACATTTCTTTTAAAATTTTACGCAGTTAACAGTTTGCTAATTACAACCTTTTGAAAAATGCGAGTAAGTACCTGCATTCATTATATCATTGTTTGCAAAATCATAATCAAAAAATTTGTTTCCAAAAGATCTTACGTTCTCAATATCTTAAGTCCAAGACGCAAGATGGTCCGCAACATTCCTACTCAAGTAGAACTGCAACAACAGTAAGTAATAGTAAAAAGTTTTGTACTACACGTGCCTCAGCTTTGAAGAGTGCTTGTAATAAAATTTGCTATTTATTTTCCTTCAGATGACTTCTTTGCACGATCAAACGCAAATTCAACACACAACTTCTAAGGAAAAACGTGATGGGAAATCTATACAAACTGTCACAAAAACAACTCGAACAACTGTGCGCAGCAGTTCATTCATGCCATTTAATAACAATACAACTACTATAATGTGTCGACGTAACTCAAGTATTCCATATACTGACACTCAAACATTAACTGCACAGGCTTTACATGACAGCCCGCAAGATAATGAAAGTAGGTATTGCGTCGACAAGCCTACAAGGCCGTTAGCTATACAAAAGCGTCGGCAGACAATTGCTGGTGTTGGTGATGATCTTATAAAAGAACAAATTGTAAACGCACTGAAAATAAAATTACTTAATACACCTATAGGCCGGTATACTCGAATCAATGTAGTTGTAAGATTCTATGATGAGGGCACAATGTGGTATACGCGATTCTATCGCAGCTATCAAGATGTTTTATGGTTAAAAATACCCCGTGGTGGTGATACATGGAAAACAAAGTGGTATTTCAAGTGCGTGGTCTGCCAAAAAAAGTTATGTTCTTTCGCTACATTGAAATCTCATCTTAACATACATATGGGTTTCTTTCCTTTTCGTTGCGAAGTTTGCCCAAAACAATATCCAGCAAAATATGCCTATACACGTCATATGAAAACTAAGCACCCATTCGAGTTATAAATGAAGAGACATATAAATTTTGACGGCCAGGACGTAAATAAGAGTGTGATTGTTATTAATTGAATGACGAATACTAATGCGTATATATTTTTATATTTTTTCATACAACTAAAACCTGTACCAGTGAATATTTGTTTTTACCATTAATCATTATTGACTAAAAAATTTGAGAAAAATTAAAAACTTGGCGAGCTGTAAATATTTCTTTATTATTTTATTGTTATTATAAAATTGAAATTTCTGTACAGTAAATTTAAGTGAAATGTATTATATGATATATTTTTTCTCTTAAGTTCATAGAAATAAAAGCTAATTTGAAAAAAATCGTGAGAACAATTCTTTTTAATTTTCTTCAGATGAAACAAATACTTATTATAAGTGATTTGATTGTACTTATTAAATGATTTATTTGTAGTTATTAAATATTTACTAATTCATTTGTGGTATTAGAAAATTAAATATTATTGATTTAAAATAAAATATTTTAAAATTAATATGTAGTAAAAAGCAACCGGAAACAGGAAAGGCCATGTCAGGGTTGGGCGACTTCAACGCGAATCACGATCTTTGGCATTCTAAGCTATCAAATGACCGTAGATGGATGGAACTGGCAGACAGGTGGAAGGTTCAACATTCACCTTGAATGAAAACGCCTCCGCCAGAGTTGTAGGTAATTGCCAAAGCTCGCCAGACAACTACTGTGAATGCTGGTCTGATAAAGAGCATAACCTGGCTACCTATGGTGAGGTTAGCATCGGACCACTTATCAAATACTTATCTTGATTGACAGGCCTCCCGAATTTGTTTCCGTGGACCACCGGACGTTCGTTAACTTTAAATAAGCTAGCTGGCTCGGATTTACGGAACTTACGAGAACGCCTTAAGTGCTCTCCCCAATCCAGCTGTCGTTACAGCCGGTGAACGTTCTTTCCGCAGGATTGCGTGACCGCTGCCGCCCGCTTCATCCCGGCAGGCCGAACTGATATAGCATCTAGGAATGACACCATTCGTAAAGCCGATTCCGGAAATCCCCTAATCCGGCATCTCCTGCGCAAACTGACAAGCACCAACGCGGCATTTGATTTCTCCAGGAAAGAGGTTCAGGTGGTCATCGGAAGCGAAAACTTCCAAATCCATCGTCCCCGATGAAATAAGCATGCTGATACTAAAACATTTAGGACCAGCGGGAGCAGACATCTTCACAAAGACCCTAAATTTGTCTTTGATCACCCTAAAGATACCCGACGTGTGGAAAATGGTCAAGCCGGGGAAACCAACAAAGGAGAGTCGTATAGGCCGATATCTCTCCTCTCCCTAGTGGCGAAGACAGTAGAGGGATAGACCCACAACAGCACTGAAGAATCTTCATTACCGCCGGGGTTGCAGAGGTGGATCATGGGCTACCTGAGTGGTCTCCAATCATCGGTAGAATTTCGAGGCGAAACATCGAAACTAAGGAAAACATTCCGCAGGGTAATGTCCTCTCCCCACTATTATTTAATTTCTATATTTCGAAACTCCCTCCTTCTTCCTTGACCTCGTATGCCGATGATTGCTCGATATTGACCTCTGGCCAGGATATTGATAATCTTTGTTCGAAAGTGAACGGCTATCTTGCCGACCTGTCCCACTTCTTCACTGCAAGACAGCTTAAAATCAAACCGACCAAATCCTCGGCTACCCTGTTCACCAACTGGACGAAGGAATACAGGCTCGAACTAGATGTGAAGTCGACGACGTGAAAATTCCGACCACATTTGACAGCCTGCACTCTTTCATTCCGCATACGACCGCAATTGCCGCAAAACTCCAGAACAGCAGCAAAATACTCAAAGCGCTAGCCGGAAGCACCTGGGGTAAAGATAACGAAACCTTGCTGGGGCGCCGGGGACGAACGAGACGCAGATGAAGAAGTTACAGGCTTGCCAGAACACTGCCCTCAAGACCGCTACAGGAAACCTCCTGATGTCACCGAAGCATCACTTGCACAGTGAAGCATCTATGCTAAGGAGCATAATGCTTTGCTGTGCAAGCAATTCCTGGTATGCTACCGTAAGGAGCACCCTAATAGGCATCTCAATGAAGCTGAACCTCCACCCTGTCACATCAAAAAGGGAGTACTAGATATTAAGGACACCTTCCAGCAACACGCGCAACAACCGCTGGACAGGACGGCGTACAGACAAGCACTGAACGCTCTTCACCAATAGTCAATCAACACCTTCAAAGACTCCCTTCTTGTGAATGTCGTACTCGGAGTTAAATCACCTCCCATAGCAGACGAAGAGCTCAAGATGCCTCGAGAGACCCGCGTAATACTGGGGCAATTTAGGTCTGCATGTCATGAGTCCCCGCACGACAGTGACCACCTCTTTACATGTCCCCCAAAACCGACGCATCTAACTCTCCTCTCCATTTGGCTCAAACCCATCGAAACATCTCGTTTCCTGGACCTACCGTTAGATGACCTTGGTGAATTTACCTAACTAACCTGCCTAAGCGGGCTAGTGAACCGTTACAACAACAACAGCAACAACAAATACTTCTTTGTTAAGACGATATTGGTCTATGAACCTACATACATAAACACACATAAAAACAAATTTTGTACCAGCAAATGTAAAGGTAGAACGCAAGTCGCCCTAACATCGACTGTGACAGCTCCAGCGGATTGCTATTATCCCTTAAAATTTAAATATTTTTGACTGACATTCACCTGGGAGTGGCCAGAAAAGATTATTTCACAAGTATCCTCTGGGTAGCCAGCATACATTCATTTGGGGGAAAACTAGTGTGAAAAAGTTTGAGACTTACCACATACAAAATCTGCCCAAATAGTAAATTTAAATATATGGCTTAGATGAGAGACTCCCGTTTTGGTGACGACCGCTGAAAAGGCCGGACTGTGGAACCAAATGAAATCTGCTCTAACGTTCATACAAAGAAGCTCAAACCTGGCTGCAATTGTGATTGAGAGAGAGAGAGAGACTCCGTCTCCTAGTATTGGTGTTCACTTCGGTGGATGCAATTTCGCAACAATACACATCAACCGCAGTCTTTTGATTCTTTTGATATATCTCGTGCAGCTCATCATTCTATCGGCTGTGGTATTCCCATAAGCCGTATAAGTTTTGCAGGAATATCTAATTTAGACATAGCGGCGTAATGACAGCCTCTTACTTCAAAATCAATAAAAAGATTGTTGTACCGCTGGTGCTGTAACGGTTGTTCCAACCCCGCTTAGGGACAAGCTAGTTAGTATAAGTCACCGAGGTCATCGTTGGGCTCGGAACAGAGGGAGAGGGGGATTAGATGTGACGGTTTTAGGGGGGGCATATAAAGAGATAGTTAGTGTCGTGCGGGGACTCGTTACTTGCCGGACATACGATGGGTATGTCAGGGTCGAGTCTGGATTTATCAGGCCCAAAGCCACACTGATAAGGTCAACAAAGTTTCTTGGCGGCGGGCTTTAGCCTCTCACATAATACACTTGATAGAACCTTATTGATTGGACAGAGCACACTTAGGTTCCAATCGTCTGGCAAGCTTTCGTCCGACCATATTCGATGCCTGAGATTGAGAAATCTTCATTTTCGTACCATTTTTCTTGGCAAATTTTTAATCCATTTAAAAATCAAATACATACTTTTTGAAGTGAAAGATAATAATTTTATTAATTACATTAGATTCCTTTTAATTTAGTTTAGTTTTCTTTTTTTTCGTGTAATCATTATTAATGATTATTATTAATTATATTTAAATATTGTTGTGGCATTCTTTAACAACATTTCTTGACAACGTAAATAGAATAAACCGTAAATAATTGTGAAAGTGATTTAAAACTAGTTTCAATAGAAGAAAATTTGAATAAATTGTTAAACAAGCTTTCAGCTAAGCTTTAACCAAACAACAACTTCAGAAAAAGTAAGTATAATATAACTGTATTATAACTTGAGCAATATTTTTTCTATGAAGCAAAGCATAATGCCTTATTATTTTTCTCTTAATTAATTAAATAATTTTCTTATAAATGTCAATTATGTTGGCATTTTTCAAATAATTATTCGTGTTGGCTGATTATGTGTACGCATTGCTCATAGGTATGTATCATAGGTATGTATGTATATGTATGTGTGTTATTCAAGTTTCAATACGAATTGGTATTTTTTTTATAATTTTTCTTAAAGAATTGTTGTAGTTGTATTAACTACAAGTATTGTACTCATATGTATTTAATGAAATTTACTGCGAAGTCAAGTTGCTTTTATACCTATTTGGCATGATTTCCATGCACTTTTAAAATTAACCTTTATTTAATTTAATATTTAAATATGACGAAAAAGTCACTAAATACTTGTAGAATTCAATGATACACGCCAATTTGATAGATTTATCAAATCTTTACGCTTTTTTTTTGTCAGCGATAATTATTGCCATTGCTACTAAGAAATTATTCTTTGGTTGTTGCTGCATAAGGAGTTTTATATATTTTCGTACCAGTATGTATGTATGCAATAGCCTTTTTGGTAATGCCTATAAACTGTTTAGTTTTATTAATTTGAGTTATCGCATAATAGAGTCTTGATATTAATTACTTTAATAAATTTTTATTCCTTTTTATACCATAAATAATATAAGTATCTATGTATATAAGAAATCTTCTTCTGGCTTCTGGCACTTGCATTTATTTGAATACTCATAGCATACTTACTCATTTCTTTATGCTGCATTTATTGTTATTATTATTATTATTATTTTTAATTAGTATATTTTTAATTAAATGACTTAAGCTGTTTATTGCACTTAGATTATAAAGTAAAATTGAATGCTTTGCATTTTGTTTAATATCAACAATTTATTTATAATTTAAATTTATTTATATCATTCATTGGCTTATTTAGAGTTTAATGTTTATTTGCTTGATTAGAAAGTTGAAAAATTGCTTTAAAGTTTTACTTTTTTACTTCATTTTGCTTTGGAGATATATGTATGTAACTATTATATTATATTATGTATGTGTGTAAGTATTTTTGGCGACTTTTTAAATTTATTTCTCAGTGTATGTTTACAGAATGTTAATTTGTATAATTTTATTAATTGCATACTAGCGTTTTATTTACATTTTGCCATTTACCGGGGGAATCATATACATATTTTATTCAATTATCTATTGTCAATGTGACAACAATGAATGTACTAAAACTTAATAAAAAGGAGAAAATATTGCAAAGACTATACCGTTGATGAGTCTCCGAGTCAGTAGAGTTTAGATAATTTGAAGAAGTTTAATTTAAAGTTAAGGCTGCATACAAGTAACCGATAAATTTAGGCCCGTTTTCACAATGTCCGATTAACTTAACCTTTAACCGGAGGGTAGCTAACCGTCAGATAGGCTGATGTGACACTTTCGTTTTCACCTAATTATGGTTACTTAACTTCTGGTTAGTTTGATCATTGTGAATTCACAAAAATTTGCGTTGTGAATACATCAAAACTGCATGACAGCTTCTATTTGCTTACATTTTTCCACACGCTTTGGTTGAGTAATTTTCAAAATCTTCCGTGTTCTCTTTTTTTTTATCTTATTTTTTGGTTATAGAAAAAAGCTGTAATTCAATGAAATTTATGGCATATATTTTTATTTGGAAAAAAGGACTTTGATAGTTTAAAATTAAATGTATAAAATTTATATAATATATGTATGTATATGGTTTCCCTGCACCTCAGCTATGTTTTCGGCGGCATCAACGGATGCCGCTTGAACTTTTATCTTACCCAAGTTAGAGTCATTCTGGATAGCAAAATTGGGCAACAATTTACAGGCAACAATGATGTTCATAGTTATGCTGAGCGAAACTCTCAATCCAAAGCTCCTCGATATGCAATTTCGAGTACGGATTTTAGATTAATTGTAAAAACGTTCAGCGCGAAGACTGGGATGTAAAAGTTGACACATCAAGTAGTGCTGACTACTGCCACCCAATTAAAAAAGTTTTGCTCGAACCGATGATTCAGACAGCTATTATCACTTGCATACAAAATGGATACTACAATATTTACCACCCGACGGAAAAAAATAGAAAGTAAAATTAGAAGCCACACTGAAAAGTTCATGAAAATAATGTTCTTGGAGGAAATAAATATTGTTGATAATTTATTTGATTTTGCAGGAAACATTATGCTTTTATACATCGGGAAGCGCTTCTGATTTTTCCGAAGTAAGCGTGACGACAGCAAGTCAGGTGGTAAATAAAGTGTCCAGTGTTCAATTATTAAGCAGAGTACCACAAACAAGCACACATTTCACTGAATAGCGAAGTTTCCAAAGGCGATGTAGTGTATGGATTGCACTCATATCAGAATCCACTTCACCTGGCGGAGAAAATGTCAAAATTTTTCGAAAAAGAAAAGAGTACTTTTTCTTCATCATACATGCTGCCTGTAGTGCAGAATTGGTCTAGTTCTAGACATGACAGCAATATTTTTAAATATAGTCGAATGTAGCACCGGCTTGAGCAAAACGAATACAGGGCGACGGTGAGTATGGAGTCAGCAACTACATGATGATTCCACTTTTTTACATCCCATCTTCGCATTGAAGAGCTTTACAATGAATCTCAAACTCGTACCCGAAATTTCGTAGAGAGGTGATTGGAGTATGGAAACACCGTTTTCCACCCAGCACAACTATGCATAAACATCATTGTTGTTTGTGGAGTGTTGCGTAATATTGTCAATGACTCTAATTTGGATAAAGTAGAAGTTCAAGTGTAGGGACCAGCAGAAACAGCCGAGGCTATTATCATATATCATATAAATACATATATTCTATACATGTAATTTAAAACCAACGAAAACTTTTCTAAATAAAAATATATAAAATGAATTTCATTAAATTACAATTTTATTTACATTTACTAATCGAAAAGGAAATTGAAAAAAATAAATAAAACAGAAAGCAAATTTTTGTGAATTTACCTTAAAATATTCACAATGATTAGACTAACCAGAAGTTAGCCTATCAGGTGGTTAGCTATCCATCGATTAAATTTTAAGTTAATCGGACATTGTGAAAACGGGCCTGGGATGGCCTACATCAATTATCATTGAGATGGTAGTTGAATATCGGAACCTAACAAATTGAAAACACTTATACTAGCATTTTCCTTACAGTTTTCTTGTTTCTTTTGTTAATTCACTTAAACGGTATGTTTTTGAAAAATAAAATAATAAAACAGTTGAACCAAAAAACAACACAAATAAAAAATTTGAAGATACAAATTATTTGCAAAACAGAAACAAAAACTTAAAAAAAAAAATCCACACGGTCAGGTCAATTAGCCAGCGCCCAAAATTATGCAAGGATTTAAGCTCCTCAAAAATTTCATATCAGCTGTTTTTTTATTTGCATATCAATGTTAGGAAATACAAACCTGACGCAATAATTTCAAAAGTTCTGGAAATAATTGTAGGTTTTCGTATTACTACCATGCATACATGTGTATGTATGTATGTACATTGAATATATAATAAATTAAAACGCATTAAACAGCAGCTATCAATTATGCCATGAAATGTGGTTTGAGTGAATCTGATGGCGACCAACCTCAAGCAAATTTTTGTTTAAACTTCATTATTCATGCAAAAACAAATTTAGAAAATCACTATTATAATTAAGTAATAATAATAAAACACCAATTTAGTTTCAGTTTTGTGTAAATATATGTAGTTCACTTGACGCCGCAGGACGGAGTTACCAATTACAAAGAAGCTTGTCATAAGAAAGTAGGCGAATTTTACTAGCGGTATATGTATGTATTTTATATTATTAACAAATTTTGATTTTTCCTTAATATACCTTTAAACTTTTCATGTTCAATTTCATATCTTATATTTAATACTAATTTAGCTGAATATAAGGCAAACGCAAAGAAATTTTTCAATATTAATAATATTTTCGGTATTTTAAGTATTTTTTTTTTAATTGAACAACTTTACTGCTTTATTACATGTAGCTGATATTACATGTAGCAGTTGATACGCTTTATTATCATCACCTTTTTTTTCTTTTAATGGCGATTTAAACTCTACTGCAATGCTTTTTTTTTCAAATACATTTTTAATTCAAAAATGCTGCATGTAAATTTTGTAATTTAACCTTACTTATTTTTAAAAAATTTATTAGTTAATTTAAAGAAAAAATTTTGTTTTATATTGAACTAGTTGCTAACCGATAAATTTATCTACTTTATTGAATTTTTCGTTCATTATACGTTTTTTTTTTTATTTTTCTTGTGTATGTATGTACGTATATATGTATGTATCAAGTGTATGAGCTAAATTTCAACTGTTATTATTTTACATCAAATCACAGTCCGTATGTGAGAAAGAACTTTAACTTTATACATTATATATTTATGTATTTATTAATGATATTTAAATGTATACTTTTTTTTATTTAAATTTCTTAATTTCTCAAAGTGTTTATGTTGATCCATCACTAGTTAATAAATTTTTCTTGTTGCATTGGCCTCCATTTAAAGTGCAAAAATGTGGTTGAGAAAATTTGCTTCTGTTGTCATTTGGTAATTTGCATACTATTTGTCATTGCATAACTAAGGTTTTCTTAGCATAACTACTTATTCGCACTATTCATTAAGATTTTGCAAATTTACATTATTTGCTTGAAAGTTATTTCGTATATACATTTCTAAATTGTCAACAAAGAATTGTTATATTTTTCCAATTTTTTTTAAATTTTATTTTCAATATTTTATCATATTTTATTTTAAGCGAATTAATGTTCTCATCATGTTAAGAAATAATTCTTTTTATTTCTTATTTATTTGAAATTAAATTTTTGGAAGTGTTTTTGAAATAAACTAACACAAAGTATAATAATTTATCTATAAGCAAAACTTTAATTCAACAAATTTGCTTTTAAAAAAATTGTATTGTCTAAAAAATGAAATATGTATATCCGATGATTTTATATACATACATACATATCTAAGGGCCGATTTGAGAGTTTCACATGCTATAGAAATTGTTCAAAACTGGGTCAAGGTCACGCAGATGATTTATGGTACATATAGAAGTTTGGAAATATTGATTTAAAGTATATAATGAATACGGCTAAAATATATATTAATATATAAACGAGCCTTTACAACCGCTAAAGCGATTTCGGCCGAATTCATCCTCCAATTTGTGGTATCCGTCATAATATTTTTCCAACAAATGGAATGACCTACAGGTTATTCTAAGCCGCCTGCGAACTGTCGAAGGATTATTATGAGGAGCTTTGATTTTCACGATAGAAATAAATTCGAAGTACTTGCTATTCCCCGCCATTAGGCGAGCGCAATTAGAAAAATTAATTTTATATAATGTTTGGCCAAACCAGAACTCGAACCATGACCTTCCGAATGTTAGTACATAATGCTAACCACTAGTTCAGTTAAAAATTACTACACCTAGACTCCTCTCGGTTAAAAAATAGTAAAAATTACTCCACTGAGAGGTGCGTTCTGTACGAATTAACACTTATTTTCAAGATTTGCACGGATAGCCGTTCGGAATCAATATTATCACCATCTACTTTGATTGCTTCATCCCCTATTCCATTGACACGTAAGCGATCTTTGCTGGCAGTGATATGTACACAGAAAACCAGTCGCCAAAGCACATTTGTGGTATCTGATGATATTTACGAAACAACCATATCTATGTCAACCTTCCGCGGCTTGGTCTACACCACCAAGTTCAAGCCAGCGATATCGTGGTCGTACTCAACTTTCGACGCTAATCGCACAAGGTGTAAATTTACCTCCACAACTCTTAATTTTTCTTTGTGACACCCGGACTAAACCTTTTCCAATTGCTAAATCAATTTTATTTTAACTGGTGCAAGCCGAATGGGGGCCGTGGTAGCCGAGTGGTTAGCATTGCGTACTGATATTAGTAATGCTCGGGTTCAAATCCCGGTGCCACCAACATCCAAAAGTTATGGAAAATTAATTTAAATAAAAAATTAAGTTAAATTTTCTAATTGCGGTCGCCCCTCGGCAGGGAATGTCCACTCCTCCGAGTCCATTTCGGACGTCATCAGACGTTCGGAGGCAACTTAGTATAAACTGTAGGTCCCTCCATTTGTGGAAAAATATCAAGACGCAAAACCACAATTTGGAGGAGCTCGTCCGAAAATCGGTTAAGCGGTTACAAAGCGCCAATTCTATACTTACATATATATATATAAGTCGAATGCCTTGAAATTCAAGACAAAATAATTCTTGCCAACAGGTGCTACTTTGGACTAACCAGGCAATTCAAAAGTAAAGTCCTCTCTCAATTAACAAAAACCAAAATCTACAAGTCCCACATCATTTCCGTCCTGCTAAATGGTGCAGAAACGTGAACGATGTCGACTCCCGATGAGTCGGCCTTGAGGGGCTTCGAGAGAAGAGTTTTGCGAACGATTCATGGTCGTTTTCGCGTTGACAACGGCCAATACCGAAAACGATTGAACGATGAGCTGAACGAGTTATATAGTTCGGCGAATGAAGAGCCAGCGGTTCGCAGGCAAAGCAAATAAGTTTTATTTTTCATCGGAATTATAAATAAATTTTTTCTTTTCACATCAACACTTTGTTCATTCGTAAAACTTTGGATCCGTCGGTCTGCCCGATGTAGTAACATTTAAATTTGAAGGCTCAATTGATTTTGGTATGACGTATTTTGCCAAATGCAGCATGTTCCGGCATCTATATAAAGTTTAAAGAATGGCAAGCGCTTATAGAGGATGGTTGCAAATTTTTAAATTATATGTAGGCAACAGCTCTGTTCGGTGACCTGTTGGACAGTAGCAATTGTTACAGAACTTTGTTAAACCAAGTTCGGTGTGGCAAAAAGAAGCCAATATAATTAATGACGAAAGAGCGAAATTTTGACTTTTTGTAATTGTAATGTTATTAACTTTAACTGATAATAACTGATGAATGATAACAACAATTCAATTCAGTAGTTGTTCGCACAACACGCACCTTGTGTTGAAAAATTGGAAGCTAAGGATATTGAGTGCATAAAATATTCTTATTTTTAGTATTGTACTAAATGCAAGGCTGCATCGTAATATTCGTAATAAATTTCACGGTACAATCAAAAAATTTCATTCGAATCGGTTGAAACATTTGGAAATATTAACATTAAAGCACTTGTCAGAATAAATTTCATTTCGTTTTTACCCTGAAATGAAATGCTGCCGGTAATGTTAAATCATTAACAGATAATGTTAAGCGTTAACATTGAAATGTGCTGTTGATAACACAGGAAGCAACCATTTTAAAATTAACATTAACGCGATGAGTTTGTGCGGTTTCATTAACAATTTCATTTCGTTTCAATAACATTGCGACGAAGCGATATAATTTAAGTTTATTTTTCATATTAACTCACCGAAATGGCAACATTCTGCATTTAGGGGGAAAAACTCCTGTTAAATGAGCTAGAATTTTATTCAAAAAGAATGCAAGAAATTTTGTAATTTTCAATTGACAGGCTAATACGGAAAAATATTTTCAAGCTCATTTTCGAATTTCAAGTATACTTTTGAAAATCTTGAAAAGTACGTTTTACTCAAATCTATGTATTTCCAGAGGATTAACAAATATAACATTTTTACTGTTATTTTTATGACTATAAAACATGTAGAATTTCATCATTGTTTCATTCAATAATTTTTGAATGCAATTAATAAATTAAAAATGCTATAAAAAAGAGAATTTTATTAAAATACTTATGAAAATACCAAAATGCTGAAAACAATAAACTACAAATGTAGAAATGAACTGATTCAAATGTAGTCGTCACAATAAACAACTATTATATAACCTGCTGGCTAATTTTTACTGAGTCCTGTTCGGTGAAAACTCAGTAAATTTCAATTTCGTTACTGACTAATTCTTATTGATATTTTTCACCGAACGGAGCTAATATTAGAGAAAATAACAGTGGCGAATGGCAAGAAAGGTTTCTCGCTTATTCCAACTTCTTCTTCCATCACGTGTGTACCTATACAAAATACACATTCTTATTTGCGGTCAAGAGCTCTATTCGGTGAGAAATATTAGTAAGAGCTAGGCAGTAACAAATTGTCAATATTGCGCTCTCTCGGTTCAGTAAATATTGGTAATAACTGTTACTGCCAGAGATATCCAACAAACTCCATTTCGTTAACAAAAAAAATTAATTCAGCGAATTGAAATCATTAACGTTAAAACCACACAAAATCTCATTCATCTCGTTAACGTTAATTTTAAAATGGCTGCTTGCTGTGTTATTAACATCACATTTCAATGTTAACGTTTAACATTATCTGTTAACGATTTAACATGAACGATAGCATTTTGTCTCGCGTGAAAGCGAAAAGAAATTTATTTTGATAACTGATTTAACGTTAATACTTCCAAATAATTCAACAAAATTGGAATTTTTCGATTAACATGAAAGTGATCGTTACTATGCAGTCTTGGTTACTACTCATCAACTAATCGAACAGAGCTAATATGTATCTATTTAGCTGCAGCTCCATGCTAGATTTTTCAGACACTTTTTTAGCGCATTATGCAGCTTACGAGTATAATAATGAAAACTGAATGTTGCGCTGAATATTAAAATGCCAGAAAGGTTTGTTTTTTTTTTTACATTTTAGCAAAACGCTGATTGGTGATATCCATACATACTTAGGTATGTAAATATCCTCGTATGATGCCAAAGTGCGTAGTTTACATTTTTGTTGACGCCTGGTCTTGTAAAATTTACGTATATTTAATAAAATTAATTAAATAAATTTGGCTTAGAGGGTTTTAATGCAGTTCAATTTATTAGCGACCGTGTCTGCGATATTTGTCTTTCATTTAAATGTTATTATTTTCATTACATTATATTTTGAATTTAACCTACATATGCATATTTCATTTAATAATTTAGTTAAGTCAATAAATAATTTAAGCTTCAGTTTTTTTTTTTATTAATATATTTTATGCTATAATTACTCGACTAGTTATCATTATGATAATTTTCAATTTTTCTAATTTAAATTTAAAAATTCATAAGCACTTAATTGCATAACGATGTGGTGCATCAAGAAAACACATGACTCGATATAATCAACCACGCTTAAAATCGCCTAGTAAATATTTACTTATTGCCTTGACTTTCTCTTATGTCATCTACACTTTGCTTTAATTTAATTATTGCATTGAAACGTGTTATTTGATTTTGGTTTTGTTTTCGTTTTTTTTTAATTTTTTTTCTGTTTTTTTATATTTTTTTTTTTTGTTTTTTCGAGACACATTTTAAAATGCCATACTCGTACGCCGTCCACCGCCGCCACCACCACCACCCGAACCTCCTAATCGCGGTCCGCCACGCGGCAGTCCACTATGCGAAACGCTGCGGCCCATTCGCGCCTCGCTACCGCGCCGTTCACGCGCTTTCCGCAACAGATCGCTCGTGCTCGGCCGACGGCTATCGCTCGCACTGGATGTACCGCTGCGCTTGCACGACATAATGTCCGACGTAGAGGAGCGTCGCATATTGCCCGAATCGATGGCATATGGCGACAGGTAGTAAGGCGAAGGCGAACTAGCTTGAGAGCGGGAGCACATATCATAGCGATTGATGTGCAACAATTGTGAGCTAGAACGATTCTCGTCCTCGTGTGAGCTATTGCGACGTGACGAGTACGGTGATTGTGGATAGTCGAGCAGTAGGTTTTCCGCTTCCTCCGCATCGACAGATTCGATTTTCAGATAGGGAGGCATGCGGTTGTTAATAGCTGTGCCACCACGATTACCCACGATTAGCGTATCGGCACCAAGTAATCCGCTGCCGTTGGCATTGTCAGTGATCTCATCGCCATCAACGCCACTGCCGCCGCTTTTACTTGTGCTCCCACCGACGCCACCACCCAGTGAAGAGGACTGCGAATGGGATTGCTTGTTGCCGTTGCGCAAACCAGAGTACAGGGATTTGATGTGGAAATCGAAAGATTTGAAGTTGAGCAGTGACCGTCGCTTTTGAGATTTCGGTTCCGTCTCGCCTCCATCGCTGGTGGTAAGCAATACAGTGCCGTTGTTGTTGGTCGGTGTTGTTGCCGTTGTGATGGCATTCGTGGTGACACTTAAGCTAGACGTGTTGTTGTTAAGCGAATCTATTTGTATAATTGCAGTTGCACTATCTAAGCGTGTGGTTGTTGTTGTTGATGTTGTTGTAATGGTGTTAGGCAATGGTGTTAATGTTACTGTAGCGACTGTTGCTACAGCTGTAACTGTTGGTGTTGCAGCGTCTAAATGGTAAATATTTGTGGTGTTATCGACTAAACTACTAACGGTATTATTATATAACAAACTTTTATTGGTTGTTGGTTTTGTTAAAAGTGAAGAACGTTGTTGTTGCTGTGGTTGTTGTTGTTGTTGTTGTTGTTGGTCTGTGTAATGCACATGTAATTGTTGCTGCGAATGCTCTTGCTGTTGTAGTAGTAGCAATTGTTGTTGTTGTTGTTGTTGTTGTTGCTGCTGCTGTTGCTGTTGTAATTGTAGATCATGTTTGCTTATTGTTGTTGTCATTGTTGTACTACTAAAACTAGTTTTACTACTAATCGCTTTCAAAAATTTATTATCGTTATCTAAGGACCCCTTTTGTCACTGAATAACACAGAAACCCTGCTTTGACGCATCCTTCGCATCCGCCTCCTCGCAGAACGCCTCTTCCTCATTTTTCGGTGATTCTGCCCCGCAAGGGCCGCCGCCACTGAGGCTAGGCGGCCCCTGAGGGCAGGCTGATTGTCACCGAAGTGCGAGTGTCGATATCATTGGCGGCCGCACCGGTTTATTCTCTAATATACGCTCCAGCTCCATCAAGACGCTGGTTGATAGGCGTGGCAGTAGCTAAATGTATGAAAACACATTAAGAATTCAAATATCGAATTTGATATTTGCTTAAGAAAATCTCACCTGCAAGGATTGTAAGCTTTGATGCAATTGCTCAGCCGAGGTGGCGCCTAAAAGTAGACATTGCACAGGCTCATGTTTCAGTGACCAAGCTATAGAGAGCTGTGTTGGGCTGCAGCCCAATTTCTCGGCCAGTGCTGCCAAATCACGCAAACGATCGCAGTGTCGACGTCCCTCATCAACACGGTCTTTACCCCAGCTGCCTTGTGGCGATAAGGCCGCCTGAAAAGAGAAGCGTTTCGAATGAGAAGCGTCTAGAAATTAAACAATATATAACATAACCTAGAGTTTAGTTTGATTAAGTTTAGCTTAGTTTGTTAACTTCTTACTTCTCATCATTTTATAAACACTTACATTTCGGTTGATTTCATCCTCTGTCCATGAATAACTTTGACTTTTCGTCTTGAACGATCCCTTTGGCAAGAATAGTTTTTCACCATTTTGAGTATCAGCCAATGCCATTGAAAGCGGTCCCCAAGCCATTAGGCCCACACCAATCTTATTATACATCTCTGGTAGGTAGAGCTCACATTTCTCACGGCAAAACATATGATATTCGGATTGCTCTACTATGGGAGTAATACAATTAAACTGACGGCAGTTAGTGTAGGCTTCCATGATCTCGACATGGGACCAACGTGCTGTGCCCCAATACATAGCCCAACCTTGTTGGATGACATAGTTCATGGCACGTACGACTTCTGTATGAAAGAGTTATAAAAGGAAACACTTTCTGGTTAATATCTAATGTAGGGTTTATAAGGTGGCAAAGGCTACTCACCTTCCATGGGACACATAGCGTCAGCCTTGTGTATAATCACAATGTCTATATATTGCAATTGCAAACGTTGCAAGCTCGCCTTGACACATTCGATGATGTGCTTGCGTGAAAGGCCACGTTCCTCCGATCTACGAAAGCAATTATAAAATGGATTAATACGATGGGTGCTTCAAATAAATTACTTAAATATTGGAGTCGAGCTAAAGTGTGAATGACCTAAAAATATTACAACGAGAACTACTACACTATAATACCGCTGAAATCAACTAATAGTTATAAGTTCCTAAGCAGAAGCTTTCATTATTCAGGAACGAAATTTATCTGTAACAAGTAACTTCAACATTCAGAGAGAGTTCCAATTATTATAGTAACGTCCAACCCCCAAGAGAGCAGACATTAATTTATTTCTGCCTTATAATAGGACGTTGTTTTGCTTTTGAGAGGCCACTTCGAAAGGACGGCTGACGTTTTTAAGACGTTCCTCTCAAATAGCAGAGCGCTCCACTACAACCATCATTTTGAGTCTTAAGCCTCATGAACCATAACCCTTAATTTAGGCATCACAACCAAAATTTACATTTCCAGAGGGAGCTTTGGCAACAATGACTGCACTTCGTTTAAGAGAGTCAAATAAATAGACCACTCAGCCCTGGGGGCACTCGGTAATATTGGATGAGTACGATTTCATACCAAGATATACTCATCGATGTGCTCGATCTAATAAAATTGACTGATAACTACTTCAGTACACTAATTCCCAGCAGGGTAGATAACTACCGCATTCCAACACACAGCCTGGGAATATACACGGACGGATAAAAGCTTGAAGGGGACCCTCCGATGAAACTCTCTTTCAGCTTTCAGGCTTCCTGATCATTACAGTGTTTTTCACGTGGAGATATCTGCAGAGCCAATTATAGCAAGCATTAAAGATAAGGATATCTTCATTTTCAGCGACAGTCAGGCAGCAATAAAGGTACTAGGCTCGCTTAAACTAAATTCTCAATTAAAGCTGCAATGTCGCCGATCTCTACAAGAGATGGCCAAAGAGAACGGAGTGTCTCTGACGTGGGTCCCAGAGATTCTTCTCGATAAATAACACATTGGTATGTCTTTTGCCATTTGTAAACTGCTACTCAAGGAATTTACATATAAGCAAACTGACTCAAAGTGGAAGGATACCATAACCTAGCACAAATTCAGGCACAACTGGCCGAAGTGGGACAAGAACAGATCACAAGATAGGTACTCCTTAAAAATTGGGGGAAATGTCCAAATAGTATGGCAGGCCCCCTATAGAAGATGCTGAATAAGCTCTAAGATTGATGAGGAGGAGGAAACGATCACTTATCACTTAACGACTGTTCTGCTTTGAGCAGGACTAGAAGTAACGTCTATCAGGTTCAGTAGAGAATCAAAATGGCTAAACAATGAAGCTTGAGGGTCAAGTTTTTGTTGCATCACAATGGGTTTTAGTCAGGCCTAAATGAATCCGATACGATAGATCGGTAGCAACCACAATTCAAGCTAACCTAATTTGAAAATGACGTGGGAGGTTCTACTCCTCATAACATCTTGTTCGGCGAAGGCAGTGGTTGCTTGAACCGCGCGAATTCTTGGCTATTGTGTTCATAAAGAGATCCTCATGTTCCAAGGAAAGCTTCATCAACCCTTTCATGACAGACAGACACACTAATTCAGCCATTAAAAACCAATATCTCTAAATGTTGTGGTCAAAAGACCGTTCGTCTTCTGGCTAACATTGAGAGGACCCGTGAATAACTGAATATATGCAAAAGTGTGGTTAGACGATGTTTCTCTGTTTACGAAAGAAAGTGGTGTTAAAGTCATTCCCTTGAAGTGGTTTCCTGCCTAGAAGTCTGGATGTGTCCGTTCCGTCCAGTTTATTATAAAATTCACATGAAGTTACATATATTCATATATATTTACTTATGTATATATTCTCTTATCCAATACTCACTTGGTGCTCCAATACACTTTCGTGGTAATCACATATGCAGTTCTCTTCCAACCCGTACGCTGTAAAATCTTTCCAATCTCCGTCTCTGAATGCGCCTCAGAGATATCAAACAAGTTTATGCCACTCTCAATGGCCAAACGCAAAATAGCTTCGGCTTGTTCGTCACTAACGCCGGGCGAGAAAACGGGCCATGTGCCCAGACCGACATTGGAGACGCGCAAGCCGCTTTTACCAAGGTTCTTGTAGCGCAAACCGGGTGTTGGTGTGGAGCCATGGCGTAACGGTAGTGCCGGATTCGAGCCTAAACTTATCGAACGGCCTTCATAGTGCATGCGAGGAAGGGAGAAGAGAGTGTAAGTGTAAATAACAAATGTATACCGATAAATATATACAGTAAATATTAATTTAACTAAGCGACATTGACGTGCAAATCGAATGTGACAGCGACCAATTATTGCATACGACATACGATATATACAGGCAGTGTGTGTACAGTGGCGTGCAATTATACATTTATTTTAATTTTACAAAAACAATAAAGAGTTTTGGTGGTAACAAATGTGTGCACGAACTACAGGGTTATCCAATAAGGGGTGATATTTTGATATTCAAAGATGAAGGACATTTTTTTGACATAAAGATATGCCAATAATAATGGAAAACAATATCAGCAAAGTGGCTTTCATGGCTACGCTTACAGAACCATATCCTTTTTATGAAATTTCTTATCACCAAATCGCAAAGTGGCTGCTGTATGCCCTCAGTGGCTTCACGTATTCCATCTTCGAGATCTAGAATCGACTTTGGCCTGTTGGCGTAGAAGTAATCTTCTACGTAGCCCCAAAGGACTTCTTCCTTTTTGTTAAATAACAAGATCTCTGTGCTCAATTGCGATCACATCTTCAAGAGATAACACGGTCCGGGAACTTTTCCCTTAATAGATCGATGGTTTCGTTGCTTGTGTATCACGTAGCGCCGTTTTGTTGAAAGTAAACGTTATCCCGGTCTATACCATCCCACCTTGGCTATAAAAAATCAGAAATCAGAAACCATCTCTCGATAGCACAATCCACTCATTTTCGAAAATATGAGGTCCAATGACCCCGCCGGCCCATAAACTCCCACTAAACAATTACATGTTGAGGATGGAGAGTCTTTTCAACAATAAAGCTTGGGTTTTCCGAACCCCACATGCTACAGTTTTGCTTACTGACGTAACCATCGAGGTGGAAATGGGCCTCATCATTCAAGATGATTTTTCGATGAAATTCCGTATTATTTTCACGTATTTCAGGGACCCAATTAGCAAGTACACGACGTTGTTGATGGTCGGACGGCTTGAGTTCTTGTGTTAACTGAACTTTATAAGCCTTAAGATCCAAGTCTTTATGTATAATACGACGAGGAATGGACAAACGAGTGATTTCTTCAACATTTTGGGCTACAGCAGCAATATACTCAGTTGTTCTTGAGCGACGTGCATATATTTTATTCTTCACATCATTAACTTGTCCAGAAAGCCCAAATTTTTCACCGATTTCTGCGGGATTGCGGCCAGAAAAGGTGCTTCACGACGACCGAAAAATGTTTTAATTTTACGAACAGTCTCTTTCAAAGCGTTGTTGAAGCGTGTATCGTTCCATTTTTATTATTGGCGTAGTTTTTACTTGTCAAATGTCAAAAAATTACAGCCTCAAAAGTGACAGGAATAGCAGGTTATTCAAAATAACAACTCTTATTGGAAAGCCCTTTTCTGTGTGAAGGCAAAATATAATTATTTAATTACAAAAAAAAAAAAAAAATTGAAACAATAATTTTAGCTTCATAATAAATTTAATTCGTATTGGCAACGTGTCGAATATTTATTTTTCATTTGATGTGCATGTTGAATCGAATTGTTGTGTAGATTTTTATTATTTATAACCTCAATTTTAGTTAAAAAATTTAATATTAATAATAATAATATTAATGAACAACTTTACCTAGTTTTGCGCTATCTATGTATTTAAACAACAACAATACTGATTAATTGATGAATGATTTTATGAATGAGTTGAATATTATTGAGAAAACAACAACATACAACAAACATATTGTACATAAACGCAAAAATCATATAAGACAAAAATTGTTGATCAATTTTTTACTCTTTAAAACTAGTATTTTTTGTAATATTATTTTCTTTTGTTTTTTCAAAAACTTCAACGAATACGAAAAAAATACGTTAACAGAAAGAACAAAAATAATAATAACACTAATCATTAAAATACGTTTAGAAGCGGCAGAAATTGGTAGTGAGAAATTTGATACCGAAATCAAGATGACCTCCCGTACCACTGAACTCCTCCATGCAGTCAAGTGACGCTATAGGGGCCCGGCACCTGTAATTGAAGATCAAGTAAAGAGATTTACATATATTAATAACGTATATGTATTCTTTTTTATTTATATATGTATTGTTAATTTTTATTCTATTTATTATTTATTTTGTTTTCTGCGGAAGTGGATTTTTGGGAAATTATTATTATTTTTTTGCTCCCAGAAGCTTGGTCGTTTCACTAAATTTTTCCAAGTGTAACAGAGAGAATTGATCAGCGTGTGTTCTTTGAGATGTGGAAATTTCTTATGTGACGATAAAAAATTGAATGAAACTTAATAAAATAAATTGCTAATGAGTGGGAGGATGGGAAGGAAGCCTCGGATGAAGGACCACCTTTTTGATGACGACCCCCGTAAATGTTTTAAGGATTACGATTTGAGGGCAATCATCTAGAAGGCCCGTCCTTTCATTGGGAAGATGCTGCTGCCCAGCTGGTTGATGACCTCGACAGAATGAAGGCTGACATCATCACCGTTCAAGAACTGCGATGGACGAGACAGCGAGTAGGTCCTTATAACTACATCGGCCATATAAAAGAACGGAAATTTGGTGTTAGTTTTGTCGTGGTAGAGAGACTCCGTCGCCGAGTACTGGGATTTAGACCGGTGGATGAACACCTCGCCACGATCCGAATCAAAACAACATGTCACGGATTTGTACCCAAGCTCCGATGGAAGGGAAGAACGATTTGACAAAGGACGCTTTCTATGAGCGCCTATGAGTGCTGTCCAAGTCAGGATGTGAAAATTGTGCTTGGTGGCGTTAACGCCTCGGTCAGCAGCGAATGAAAAGGCAGCGGCTACGCCAGCTGAATCAACTTTTCAAACTAAAGCGCTCTCATTAGTAGGTGAAAACATATCTTCGCTGCAGTCACTGAATTTCTGAATGAGTTGCACAAATTGTTAGCTAATTTTTTGGGATGAGGTACTTCGTTCCGCTCCTTTCAACTTTAGGATTAACCAGTAAGATACCAAGGTCCTTATGTATGCTCCCATTCGATGTCTTTCTAGGATATTTCCTACGGCACAATATGGCTGTGTCGGATGTTTGTACTTTTCGGCTTGCAAGAGATGTCGGCAGTGTATATAATGTTCTTCTTCTTTATTGGCGTTGGCACCGCTTACGCGATTATAGCCGAATCAATTACAGCGCGCCATTCCTCTCTTCATTTCACTGTCTGGCGGCAGTTGGGAATACCAAGTGAGGCCAGGTCACTCTCCACCTGATCCATCCAACGGAAAGAAGGTCCTCTTCATACTCTGCTTTCACCGGAGTGCAAAGCTGGAGTGCTTTCATCCATTCGGACGACATGATCTAGCCACCATACCCGCTGTCTCTTCGCTGAACTATGTCAATGTCATCATATATTGTAGCTCGTACAGCTCATCGTTCCATCGTCTGCGGTATTCGCCATTGCCAATGCGAAAAGGACCATTAACCGTTCGCAAAACTTTTCTCTCGAAGACTCCTAGGTCTGACTCATCAGATATTGATATCATCCACGCTTCTGTGCCATATAGTAGGACCGGTATGATGAGCGACTTGTAGAGTTTGGTTTTCGTTCGCCGAGAGAGGACTTTCCTTTTCAATTGCCTACTCAGTCCAAAGTAGCACCTGTTGGCAAGAGTGATTCTGCGTTGGATGTCAAGGCTGACATTATTGTTGGTGTTAATGCTGGTTCCAAGGAAAATGAAATTATCTACGAAGTTATGGCTGTCAACAGTGACGCGGGAGCCAAATCGCGAATGCGATATTTCGTCTTGTCCTCGTTCACTACCAGACGTATTCGCTTCGTTTCTTTATCCAGTCTGGAGAAAGCAGAATTCACGGCGCGGTTATTAAAGCCAAAGATATCAATATCATCGGCAGACGCCAATAACTTACCCGATAATTATTTGATTAACGTGAAATTTATCGCTACGTTGCAGCCTTGGTGGACATTGATCTTTAGATATTATCCACTGATCCATAAAAGCAGCCGTAATTAACCACTAACCATACCATTTCACATAAATGATTTCCAAGCTATGTGTCTGTCCTTGCTGTTTTCTTCATAGATTGATTTATTTCAACTTTTTCTGTTCATCTCTTTTGCTTGTCTGAACTTACTGCCCTCGCCTTCACACTCATTAGCTTTCACAATGGTCCTTTCGTTTAATTGCTCTTGCACTTCAAAGGATTATACATTGGAAGGCGACACTGCTTTACGCGGTATATTGATTCACTTTTTACCTTCGTAAGTGATTCGCAAATATAATTTTGTTCTTCTTACTTAATATTTAATGATATTATATGTAAGGCTTTCATACTGACACGCACGTTGTCCGCGTTAAGGACATTTCACTTGATTGACATTGAAGTAGTAAATATTATAAAAATTAATGTAATTTGCGTCCTTTCGTGCGCAAAATTGTTCGAGTACGAGCTGACGAAGTTAAAAAATAATGTAAGTAATATATTTTTAATAAATAGTTATTATGCAAATTATATAAAACATGTAATTTTCTGGGGACAACCATTAGTTCGGTTAGGAAAACGTGCCTTTCAACTTTTTAATTAAACTTATTTCGATTTAAAATACAATTACAGCATTTCTCTTTTTACACTGATTATGGATTTTAATAATGTTTAGGACCCGACCATAGTAAATTTAATTTAAAAAAATTCTTTTGGTTGTATTCAAAACGCAGATTCTGAATCTTTGAATTTGGCTTTGAACTCTCTAATGTAGAACAACAAATTTTATACAATATAAAGGTTGTTTTTTTAGATGTGTGGTTCTCAATGAGGCAATACTTTTTTCGGCTGAGTTTACCATTTCATTATTACTTTTTTCGGAACAAGTGTAAATTTATTATTAAAAAAAGATTTGTTTCGTGCGAAGCATTGCGTTCTAGGTCCAGTATTCGGTACAATATTCCGCGCAGCATAGTCGGTAATTCAAGCAACTACGGATCGGTTTCGCTCCACGTTTTCTTTAGTGGATAATGTGCATTTTCTCAGACACGCCGAACAGTGCACACCGAAGACCTCATTGCCGTTGTGGAGCAGAGTATCAAAGAAGACCCGAATGAGTCCATCCGTCATCGCGTGCAACAATTGAAGCTATGCCAAACGACTTTATGGAGGATTTTGTGGAAGCATCCGATGTAAGAGTTGAAGTCAAAACAAATATTGTTCATGTTGTGCCTCCTTTTAAAAGAAGTAATCAGATCTTCTGTCGAGCGTATTGTGTGAAAGATTAAAGACCACCGTCAACAAACTGATTTAGACCTGGTAAATCAACCATTGATCAGATAATCCCCATGCGCCAAATCTTGGAAAAGAGCCGTGAAAAATACATCGACACACACCACATTTCATCGATTTTAAAGTAGCCTTCGGCTGTGTAAACTAACGCTGGACAACACCGGAAGCGCGGTTGGGATTGTTAAGGACCTCTCTGAACCCAGAGAGCCGTACCAAACGAGATTTCAGATAGGATGACTCTTCATCGTGTGATTTCTTCAATTTGATGCTGGAGAAAATTATAAGAGCAGCAGAGCTGAATAAAAAAAATAAATAAAACTGTTGTTCAGCCTTGAAATCCAACGCAGAATCACTCTTGCCAACAGGTGCTACTTTAGACTGAGTAGGCAATTGAAAAGTAAAGTCCTCTCTCGGCGAACGAAAACCAAACCCTACAAATCGCTCATCATACCGGTGCTACTATATGGCGCAGAAGCGTGGATGATATCAATATCTGATGAGTCAGCCCTAGGAATCTTCGGGAGAAAAGTTTTGCGAACCATTTATGGTTCTTTGCGCATTGGCAACGACGAATACCGCAGACTATGGAACAATGAGCTGTACGAGCTATACGCTGACATTGAGATAGTTAAGCGAATGAAGAGACAGCGGCTAAGCTGGCTAGGTCAGACGAAAGCAATACAGCTTTGAAAGTATTCGATGCAGTACCTGCTGGTGGAAGCAGAGTACTTCCACTCCGTTGGAATGATCAGTTGGAGAGTGATCTGATTTCACTGGCGCCGAACAGCGAAAAATAGCCGTCCACGGTTTATTGTTCCATCACCCAATTGAAGAATGTACGGTATTGTGAATGGTCAGTTGGCTTCAGTTGTTGTGTGAGCTGGAATTTATATGGATGTAGGTGTAAGTCGAAGTGCAAAATACACCATAATGTGTCGTAGGAAAGTACTAGCTCTTAAGAACGTCGAGAGCTAGTACTTTCCTAGCACATTTTCACCTTGATATGTTTGTTATACACCAAAATTAGGGATCTATAAACCCAAAGGTGATTGCTCAAAAATCGATCGATTGAGCTTTCCCCAACGGGGGTATAATTGGCTCATACTTTTTTGAAAATAAGGCTGGTCTGGCAGTGACACTTATTGCTGCGTGATATCACGACATGATTGCCCAGTTATTCTTGTTGAAGTTAAAAGATATTGATTTATCTATATCTGTTTCTTTCTCTCTCTCTCTCTTTTTGAGTAGCAAAATAATTAGGCAGCACAATACACGTATAATATATATTTTTTTTTACATTCTTAGTTAAATCAATATTAATACACCCAAGATTCCAAGATTTTAAATTCGGCAGGCTAAAAATTATTATTATTTTTTTCTCTTACAAAAGCCGCTCTCTAACTAATTTGCGGTAAGTATACAAATACATACATATATTAGCACGTACGTAGTATGCGTATATGTACGTACATACGTACGATTTAGTGAAAGTGTGTATTTATGTAAATAAGCACTTGTACGGTCGGATGTATGTAAATGAATATTATAGCGGCAAAAGTAGTCAAGCTGTCCCAGTTTAAAGTACACTTTCATATGTACACATAAACATGCAACCACACGCATTGGCAGGCTGCTTGTATGCACAAGGCTTCGCATAGTTTGTAGTTTAACGAAGCATTAAAATGGTTTCTGTGGTAAAATCTGATTTTTGAATAATTTACACACACTTTAAATGCAAGGCAACTGCATTTTGAATACTCATTTTTGCTCACACACATACATATGTGTGTACATATGTACATATGAAAGCATGCATTAGTATGGCTTTTCTTTAAATCGTTAATATTTTTGTATTTCCTTTAATACTTTTAATTATATTTATTATATTATAATTTCTGCTATAAAATTTGCTTAGAGGATCTACAGTTTCAAAGGTAATTATTGTTACGCTACTAATTGCACTTGGTTTAATTGCATACTTACATACAAAAATTTGTATATAGATATGTATATGAGTGCATATCAGCAATAAAATTTCATATCCATGTACTTTTACCAGCTGCCAGCCTTTTGTAAATATTGCAATTACGCCACAATTGCGCGTATTTATTGCAACACTCAATGTCGTCTCTCCACAATTGCATGTGTAGTGGTGAACAGTTATCTAGGCTTCTACACGGTTAGCTCACAGAATGAGCATTAAAAATATCCGCCTGCTGGTCATATGGCGGACCCGTGTTAAATTGTTGGCAAATTGTTTTTCAGTTGTAAACAGATACAGGGTTTTCCAATAAGAGTTGTTGTTTTGATATTCAAAGAAATCTGTAATTTTTTCAGATAAGCGTTCGGATATTTATTTCATTGTAAAAGGGGAAAACAATATAAATCAAAAGACGGCCACTGCTACGCTTACAAGACCGTATCCTTTTTATGAAATTTTCCATCACTAATTCGCAAAATGGTTTCTGTGTGCCCTCAATAACTTTACGAGTTCCACTTTTGAGGTAATCGACGTTGGCCTATTGGCGTAGATCTTGTCTTTCACGTGGCTCCAAAGGAAGAAGTCACAAGTTGTTAAATCACAAGATCTTGGTGGCCAATTGCAATCATCTTTTCAAAAGATAACACGGTCCGGAAACGTTTCCCTTAAAGGATCGATAGTTTCGTAGCTTGTGTTGCACGTAGCGCCTTCTTGTTGAAAGTAATGTTGTACAGATCAATACCATCCAATTCCGGCTATTAAAAATCACTAATAATCTCTTGATAGCGCAATCTACTCACCGTAAATGCTGTTCTAGTCTCACTTTCGAAAAAAGTAAAGTTCAATGACCCCATAAAACGCACTAAACATTTACACGTTGAGGACGAAGAGGCATTTTAGCAGTACATTTTGGGCTTTACGAGCCCCAGATTCGACAGGTTTGCTTGTATACGTAGCCATCGAAGTGAAAATGGGACTCATTTGTCAAGATTAGTTTACGATGAAATTGCGGACTACTTTTATGCATTTCAAGGATGCAATCATCAAATACACGACGTTGTGGATGAACGGCCGGCTTTAGTTCTTGTGTTAACTGAAGTTTATAAGCTTTAAGACCTAAGTCTTATGTTTTAATGTCCGATTCCAAAGAACGACGAGGAATGGACAAACCTGGCTCTTCTTCAACACTTTGGGCTACAGGTGCATTATTCTCAGTGCATTTTTTGAACGACGTGCACATGTTTTGTTCATCATATCACTAACTTGTCCCAAAAATTCCTTTTTGTTTAAACAATTTCTACGAACCGCCTTTCCAGCTTTTCACCATTTTTAAAGGGAATTTCAATCATTTCATTGCGTTGTTGAAGCGTATATCGTTCTATTTTTATTAGTGGCATAGTTTTTTCTTGTCAAATGTCAAAAAATTACAACTTCAAAGGTGGCATCTACCGGAATATTACCTCTAATTGGAAAACCCTTTGTATGTATCTATGTTTGTATTTATGAATGTAGACAAGTATGTAGTTACGGATCTTTTAACTGTTACAGCGGCGACATCATTTTAATTTACATTTTAAATTAAAGTCACAGGAGGCCGAGACCGTGGCCTGTACACAGTGTGGTAGCGCGCGTTTACGACGACATCCTTATTAGTCTTGTGGCTGACGTAAAAAGCACCATTATTTGTGCCTGTCAAAGTGTAGTTTAATTTCTCATTGCAGTGATTTCGAAAGTTAAGTAAAGTATTTATTCGAAAAGTGTAAATTTTAATTAAAAAGTTAGCGTTTATTTGTGCCTTTCTTAGATCGATTAGTTAAAATTAAGTACACAGTTGCGGATTTTTTCTTTAAATACCTGTCGCCTAGTCAGGTATTTGCATATGGCTCAGATAATCTGCTTATATGCACTTAGTGTCAAGCAGCCACATAAGTATTGGGAAATAGTTTTCATCCTATTAAATTAATACACTTCCCAAAATACCTTCGGGAAAAGAAAATCCTTCTTTCTGTGTGCCACTCTTGGAAGCATAAGTCTCACCAAAAACTCCAATAACCGTAGAAATATAATCTTTTCTTAGATGATATGCCTCTTACGACCGCAACTGTGTCTATTTCGTTTGTCACGGTGCTGCTTGTCTATGTATCTCATCTCCCGTTTAGTAGCGGGATAGATCAGTCTTAGTCATTTGCGAAGTCATCTAATGAGAGGTCCAGGAAACGAGCTGTTTCGACAGGTTAGGGCCACAGGGAAAGCAGAATTAGATGAATTGATTTTAAAAGACATGTTAAGAGGTGGCTAGTGTCGTGCGATAACTAATTGCATGTCGGATACATGTTGGGTATGTCGGGGTCCGATCAGGATATGTAGGAGTTTAGTCTACTTCAATGTCCAGATCTAAGTTGCGCCAGTATTACGCGGGACTCTCGAGGCAGCTCGAACTCTTCGCTCGCAATAGGTGGTGGTTTGACTCCGAGAATGCCATTCACTGGAAAAGAAGGTATTGGCGGACTCTTTGTGAATGGTGTTTATTATTTGTCGGTAAGCCATCCTGTCCAGCGGTTGTGGTAGGTGGTGCTGAATGTAGTCCTTAAGGTCAAGTCCTCCCTTTCTGATGCACCTAAGTGGTGGTACGGCTTCTAGTAAGTATCTGTTGTTCTTACGGTAGCATCCCAGCGGGAATTACTGAGGGCGGTGTTTTGGCAGCCTTCTAACGCTCACGCTCACGACAGCCGGTTTTTCTTATCGGACCAAGGGCTGTCACCCTTTTGGCGATTTAATCTCGTAATTATTTTCGGCACGGCAAAATGAATTAGTTTTTTATATGGAAGAATCTGCATGGTAGTAATTTATGTGGGAAGTCAGTTTCCTTCGTCATTGCGACTCAGAAGATTGTCTGTTTTGCTCCAGCATTTTCAGAAAAAGTCTGCGAAGATCGTATGCCTACTGCTTGTTACTAAAAAAAACACCTTTTTTTTTTGTTTTGCAACATCCATGATTTACCGAGTTCAGTGTCGAGTGAAATCCCTTAATTATGAAAAGTAAGTTGGATAGTATTATATAATATTTTCATCGGTGGGACTGGATTTCAGTATAATTAATCTATCCTGATGGCCAAATAATAAATACTTCGTCAATATGCCCAGAAAGTGTTCTAACAACCGCGACAGTTTCTGGTATGTTTGTGGGGTATTAACCTTTTTAATCTCAGCTTTGGGGTGAAATTTGTCATTAAAAATATATATTCCGGACTCTCATTCGGATTTCTCTTCGAGGAGTTTGGATGATGTGAGTAACGAACAAGGTGAGAGGTTTCATAAGGGTATTTCTTTAATGGAAAAGCGTTATTAAGAGAAATGGATACCAGGTATGCTAGCAGATTATTGTTGGAGATTTTGGACCTACTAAAAGCCAAATATTTACGAAAATTTGGCGATTTTCGGCCGAGCTTCTCTTCTAACTAAGCCGCCTCCGAACGGCTGATGATTTTTTTTATGAGGAGCTTTGATTTTCGATAAAGTCGAAAACGAAAGTAGTCAGGGGAATAGTCTTTATGATCCTGATACTGTAACAGTCATTCCAGTAATTTTGATGTGGAAGGCCAATTTGGAAAAAAATGTGTATAAAATAACGGAGTATGAGCACTGCATAAAAACAGTAGAATTACTTGAAAAGGACTGGATACATAAAGAAGCTTGATGTATGGGCGCCACATGACATCAGTAATGTCGAAAGGAAACGGTCGTGGTCAAAGGGCAATGAACTGACACTGGAACTGTGTGTTCGGTGGGATGGGCAAGAAATCATCTACTATGAGCTGCTTCTCTACGCCCAAACATTCAATTTGACCCTGTATTGTTAGCGATTGGACCGTCTGAAGAAAGCAATCGCCCATAAGAGCCCAGCTTTGGTCAACAGGAGACAAATTGTGTTTGATCAGAGCAACGTCAGAACACTCACATCGATAGTAACCCACCCACAGAAGATCCAAGAGCATGGTTTGGAGGTCCTTATACATTCATCTTAACGTCCGGACCTCGCACTAAGTTATTACCATATGTTTCTGTCTAAGCCGAATGATTTGGCTGGTGAAGAATTGGTCTTAAGAGAAGCCTGGGAAAATCAATTGCCACAATTTTTTGCCAACAGCGATAAGGGATTCTTTAAAAGAGGCATAATGAAATTACCTTCAAAATGGCAAATAATCAGCTAATTCTACCTATAAAACCTTCCATTTAATGCAAAAATAATGGATTACTCTTTACTGGACCTGATAAACAAATAAATTCGTCAACTTTATGTGGAAAAATTTACCGTATCTATCAAGACTTCTTGCAAGGATAGGAATCGCCTATCTAGAAACGAGAACTAAAATAAACCTTACTTTCGCTACTCACACACTAACTAGAGGTAATGCTAAGGAGCTGCTTTTTTACTCCCATCTACAGTGTGCTGTTCTACTATTAAAGGTTATGGTGAACGCTGTCCTTACATTATTCTGTTGCTGCTATTAAGCGATTGCCATAACAATTACTACAGTCAAGTATCACAAGGACCGGGAGAGCATAACATAGATATAAAAGCTTCAATCGCACTGGGCTGTTCACAGGTACATGAGCACTTTTAATCAATTCTGTCATGTATGCAATAAAAGTCAATTTCAGTCAACAAGATTAAATTGTTTGATTACAATAACCGAAACAATTCGTACGAATTTTTTTATTTGGCTCATTCTTTTTTGTTGTTGCTGTTTTTTTGTTTCACTCCCTCCCAGTATGCGTGGCAACGTGCCATTACCTGGCGTGCTTGCTTGTGGCGTGTTTACCTGTAAATTGTCACGGCATTCGACTCCTCGCTTGTGTTATCCATATTGTTGTTGTTGTCATTGGTGTTGCCCACACCAATAGCACCACCGCCACTACCTCTACCGCCGCCCGTTGCTGTTACAGCGCCCGTCACGGCACCTCCAGACAAACCACCCATGAAAACGGCTATAGGTGCATTGGCATTGATGGCATTCGCTGTCTGGACAGTGGAGGCAGCAGAGGCGGCGGCGGCGGCAGCAGATATATTCGAGGGTATAACCGTTATATTGGCGTATGTTGGCATATTGTAGCTATTGCCACTGGCGGCGTTGACGTTGGTGGCTAAGGCGGCGGCGGCGGTGGCATTGGTCATAACAGCGCTCGGTGCATGGCCGTACGACGCGTGCGACGAGTGAGCATGAGCGCTGACAATGCCAATGCTACCATTTAGTATGCCCAGATTGCTGCTGCTTAGCGCGGGCGGTGGAGGTGGTGGCGGTTGTAGTGGCGGTTGCGATGATATGCCGCCACCCAAATTGGCAGCGTTGCTGTTATTGAGGTTGATGGTGGTGGCGGCGGCGGCGGAAACAGCGGCAGCGTGTGGATTATTTGCTGTCGATGTTATGGTTGTGTTGTGGTGGCTGTTGCTGTTGCTGTTGCTGCTGCTGGCATGCGTAGCGGTGTTGTTGTCATCGTGCATAGTCATGTTGGCGTTGGTGTTGGCGGTTGTTGATTGTTGCTGTTGCGTATTCTGTTTTGTGGCGGTTTTGGTTGCTATGGGCATTTTTTTGAAATGCCGTTAAGAGTGTGAGCGTGACTCCGCTGCTGATTGCGATATTCTTGTTTTTTTTTTTTTGTTTTACGTTGTTGTTTTTGTGACTTTAGGCGCTTTTTATTGTTCTGTGTTGTATTGTTTCATGCTCAAGCCGAAATTGCTCGTAATGTTTCCTTTTAATTTATATGTATTTGCTTTTGTTTATTTTTTATTTTGCTATTTCTGCGTTTGGTTTTTGTTATTGCAGTTTCACTCGTATTTTTCGTCGCTCGTGTGCACCCATTGTTTACGTAAACGGATGACGGGCAATGAAATTTGCATGCTCCATTGCAGACTATCTACGGACAGCTCTGCTCTGACGGTTTTTTTGTATTCTTTAATTGTGTGCGTGTTATGAAATGTAGCGGAGAGGGTAGAAAATTTTGTGTAGGCTGTTTTTATTGAGCTAAAAAATTCAGTTTCCAATTAAATTATTTGTTTCATATTTATTACAATTTGCTTTTTTTATTTTTTTTTTGTTTTGTGCCCTTTAGAAGCTTTGCACTTTCGTACACATAAAGTGGACGATTTTTTCAAATTTATTTGTTTTAAATGTAATATAAAATTATTTTTGTATTTACTTGTAGTTAGAGTTGTTTAATTTAAATTTATTATTGCATATAAAGATTTTTGCTTTACTTTTTTAGTGAATTTTTTTGCGCTGTTTGTATGTATGTTTTTATGATTGTGTACATTATTTCACGCTGAATAATCATTTTTTGTTCTCAATTTGAGGTTATAAAATGTTTTATTTATATTTTTATATATATTTAGATTTTTGTAATTTGCAAGCAACCATTTTATATTGAAAATTTAATATGCACCATTTTATTAAAAAACCTATATTTTAGTTTAACTTATTGTTCTTTTATTTTTTGTCGAAATATTGTAATTTGCTTTGTTTGCTTGGCATGAATATTTATGCAAATAGTTTGTGTAGTTTCATGAATTTCTTTCGCGACTTTTTTACACTTTTGAATCAATTGTATTTTGTATTTGTATTACTATTATTTATTCCCGTTCAAATTTTGTAGTTATTATTATTTATTCACGTTAAAATGTCATTAAAACATAAAGGAAATATTATGAAAGAAATTTTATTTTTTTGCTTGTAAAATAAGTGCGACTACTTATATACATACAATATTTATATATATAATATTTTTTTATATAATATTTTTTATTGTATAAACTATATTAATTGCTATTCGATCACTTGTTTGCTTTGAAACTGTTTAACTGTATTTTTTTCCTTTAAATGTATTCTTTTTTAATTTTTTCTTTTAATTTTTTTACTTCACAATTCGTTTCTTCTTTGTCAGTTTTGTTTTTATTGGCTTATCAGTAGATATATAATTAAATTAGCAGTAGTTAGATTTTTACTCGTTGTTGTTGCACTTGAATAGAAATACTACGTTGATTACTTGGTTAGCTTTAAACTACTAGAAAGTTTGTTGCATATTTTAAGGCAGTTTCATATGATTTTTAGTTTTATATATATATATTTATATTTTTTTCGCTACTTGTACTATAAAACTGCACACTTTCACTTGAACTTTACTTTGTTTTAATTTTAGCATTTTTTTGCACTTTTTTGTCTTGTTTTATTTTCATTCCATTTCGTTTCACGTTCCTGTAAGAGAAATGCTTGGCTTAGAGTGACTTACAAAGCTTTCTATTTATCGCTCTTTCTTTCAACATTAAGCTTTACAGAATTTGTGATTTTCGCTGTTGTGTTTTCTATGGTTTCTATGCTGTTTTGTTACTTGCAAGTACATAAAATTACTTTTTTTCTCTGATTTTCTCTGATTTTGCTTATTTTTAACTTGTTTATTTTTATTTTTTTATTTTTATTTTGTACTTGCTGAAAAAAGTTGCTGGTTGAACGTTGTTGGTGTGACTTGAACATTGCTAGGAAATGAGAAAATGTAATTTATGTACTATGTTGCAAACAGTTTATTGTACATTTTTATTACTTTCCACTGGCGGTTTGACTGCTTGCTTGCCGGTATAATCGAGGTAGCAGGTCTCCGAGTTTATTTACTAAGTATTTAATTGTATAAATACCTTTAAGTATATATAAGCGTGACTTAGATGGAAAAAGTTAGAGATTTCAGATTCTTAACTTTTCGAAGAATGTTTCAATTACGCAAAGAAAAAGCTATTTTAACGATTTGCATTGAATTAGAAAATGGCACAATTTAGGAGTTCTGTTAAAAAGTACTTTATACTAATACTTAGTTGTGTTGAAATATATGTATATATACATATATATAAAAGGAAATACAAAAACCTACAAAAAAACATAAAAAATCATTAATATAAGTTTATCCATTATATGCAAATCATACTAATTTTACTAAAACCGTCGATGATCCCTTTCTCATAAAAAAAGTATTATTTATATTTCGAGCAAATTGAACTTAATTCCAGATTTTATATTTTATATTTTATATTTTATATTTTATATTTTATATTTTATATTTTATATTTTATATTTTATATTTTATATTTTATATTTTATATTTTATATTTTATATTTTATATTTTATATTTTATATTTTATATTTTATATTTTATATTTTATATTTTATATTTTATATTTTATATTTTATATTTTATATTTTATATTTTATATTTTATATTTTATATTTTATATTTTATATTTTATATTTTATATTTTATATTTTATATTTTATATTTTATATTTTATATTTTATATTTTATATTTTATATTTTATATTTTATATTTTATATTTTATATTTTATATTTTATATTTTATATTTTATATTTTATATTTTATATTTTATATTTTATATTTTATATTTTATATTTTATATTTTATATTTTATATTTTATATTTTATATTTTATATTTTATATTTTATATTTTATATTTTATATTTTATATTTTATATTTTATATTTTATATTTTATATTTTATATTTTATATTTTATATTTTATATTTTATATTTTATATTTTATATTTTATATTTTATATTTTATATTTTATATTTTATATTTTATATTTTATATTTTATATTTTATATTTTATATTTTATATTTTATATTTTATATTTTATATTTTATATTTTATATTTTATATTTTATATTTTATATTTTATATTTTATATTTTATATTTTATATTTTATATTTTATATTTTATATTTTATATTTTATATTTTATATTTTATATTTTATATTTTATATTTTATATTTTATATTTTATATTTTATATTTTATATTTTATATTTTATATTTTATATTTTATGTTTTATATTTTATATTTTATATTTTATATTTTACATTTTATATTTTATATTTTATATTTTATATTTTATATTTTATATTTTATATTTTATATTTTATATTTTATATTTTATATTTTATATTTTATATTTTATATTTTATATTTTATATTTAAATTTTATATTTTATATTTTATATTTTATATTTTATATTTTATATTTTATATTTTATATTTTATATTTTATATTTTATATTTTATATTTTATATTTTATATTTTATATTTTATATTTTATATTTTATATTTTATATTTTATATTTTATATTTTATATTTTATATTTTATATTTTATATTTTATATTTTATATTTTATATTTTATATTTTATATTTTATATTTTATATTTTATATTTTATATTTTATATTTTATATTTTATATTTTATATTTTATATTTTATATTTTATATTTTATATTTTATATTTTATATTTTATATTTTATATTTTATATTTTATATTTTATATTTTATATTTTATATTTTATATTTTATATTTTATATTTTATATTTTATATTTTTTATTTTATATTTTATATTTATATTTTATATTTTATATTTTATGTTTTACATTTTATATTTTATATTTTATATTTTATACAATATTTTATATTTTATATTTTATATTTTACATTTTATATTTTATATTTTATATTTTATATTTTATATTTTATATTTTTTGTATTTTATATTTTATATTTTATATTTTATATTTTATATTTTATATTTTATATTTTATATTTTATATTTTATATTTTATATTTTATATTTTATATTTTATATTTTATATTTTATATTTTATATTTTATATTTTATATTTTATATTTTATATTTTATATTTTATATTTTATATTTTATATTTTATATTTTATATTTTATATTTTATATTTTATATTTTATATTTTATATTTTATATTTTATATTTTATATTTTATATTTTATATTTTATATTTTATATTTTATATTTTATATTTTATATTTTATATTTTATATTTTATATTTTATATTTTATATTTTATATTTTATATTTTATATTTTATATTTTATATTTTATATTTTATATTTTATATTTTATATTTTATATTTTATATTTTATATTTTATATTTTATATTTTATATTTTATATTTTATATTTTATATTTTATATTTTATATTTTATATTTTATATTTTATATTTTATATTTTATATTTTATATTTTATATTTTATATTTTATATTTTATATTTTATATTTTATATTTTATATTTTATATTTTATATTTTATATTTTATATTTTATATTTTATATTTTATATTTTATATTTTATATTTTATATTTTATATTTTATATTTTATATTTTATATTTTATATTTTATATTTTATATTTTATATTTTATATTTTATATTTTATATTTTATATTTTATATTTTATATTTTATATTTTATATTTTATATTTTATATTTTATATTTTATATTTTATATTTTATATTTTATATTTTATATTTTATATTTTATATTTTATATTTTATATTTTATATTTTATATTTTATATTTTATATTTTATATTTTATGTTTTATATTTTATATTTTATATTTTATATTTTATATTTTATATTTTATATTTTATATTTTATATTTTATATTTTACATTTTATATTTTATATTTTATATTTTATATTTTATATTTTATATTTTATATTTTATATTTTATATTTTATATTTAAATTTTATATTTTATATTTTATATTTTATATTTTATATTTTATATTTTATATTTTATATTTTATATTTTATATTTTATATTTTATATTTTATATTTTATATTTTATATTTTATATTTTATATTTTATATTTTATATTTTATATTTTATATTTTATATTTTATATTTTATATTTTATATTTTATATTTTATATTTTATATTTTATATTTATATTTTATATTTTATATTTTATGTTTTACATTTTATATTTTATATTTTATATTTTATACAATATTTTATATTTTATATTTTATATTTTACATTTTATATTTTATATTTTATATTTTATATTTTATATTTTATATTTTTTGTATTTTATATTTTATATTTTATATTTTATATTTTATATTTTATATTTTATATTTTATATTTTATATTTTATATTTTATATTTTATATTTTATATTTTATATTTTATATTTTATATTTTATATTTTATATTTTATATTTTATATTTTATATTTTATATTTTATATTTTATATTTTATATTTTATATTTTATATTTTATATTTTATATTTTATATTTTATATTTTATATTTTATATTTTATATTTTATATTTTATATTTTATATTTTATATTTTATATTTTATATTTTATATTTTATATTTTATATTTTATATTTTAAATTTTATATTTTATATTTTATATTTTATATTTTATATTTTATATTTTATATTTTAAATTTTATATTTTATATTTTATATTTGATATTTTATATTTTATATTTTATATTTTATGTTTTATATTTTATATTTTATATTTTATATTTTATATTTTATATTTTATATTTTATATTTTATATTTTATATTTTATATTTTATATTTTATATTTTTTATTTTATATTTTATATTTTATATTTTATATTTTATATTTTAAATTTTATATTTTATATTTTAAAAGCTGTTTTTCTGCGAATCTAAACAAGAAGCTACCCAACTACAACTACAAATCTCTCCAGGAACCATCGGAAAAAACTGAAAAGTTTTCTATGTATTCTGCCAGGTAGTTTCGGAGAACAAAGAAAACAAACATACATACAAACGTATATAGATAGATTTCAATTCTTGCTTTTAATTAAAAATTTTTTAAAGCCATCCACTGCGATTCTAATCCTTTGTAAATGTATTAATTGGCACACATGAAACTTTATTCTGCGAAAAAAGCTACTTGAAAAACTTGTAAGAGAAGCTGAAAAATGCCAAAAAAAAGCAGGTCAATCCGAAAAATATGAAGCGAAAAAGCAAGAAATTAAAAATAAATAAAGCAATCGATACTCAGTGAATGTTAAAGCCTGCATTGGTGTATCGGTGCCTTTACAGTTACTGGCCTTACTGACCTAACTGTTAGTGCGTACTGTTGTCGCTCACTATTTCATAGCCTTGTGTAGTCCAACAGCTATGGGGAATTGCAATGAAAATTTGCAATTTGTAGTACGAGTATGTATGTTTGTGTATGAAAAACATATGCCTACCATATATATTAAAGTATAAATTAAATGTACGTATATATATGTACGAGTATGTGTGTACCTACACGTATATACCTATATTTAGTTGTATGTCACAAAATTTATGAATTTCTAGTCAAGGCTCTTATTTGCAGTATTGAAATAAATATTTTGTAGCATAATCGTATATAGGTATATGTATATGTATATATAGAGATACTAGTATGTGTAAATGAAAATATTAGATCCTTTTTTGGGAAATGTTTTATGAAATTTCTTATTAGAGTATAAAAATTTGCAAAATATTTCCAATATTTCCTTAAGAAATTTAATTTATTTCACAAGCGTTTGTGGTATTCAATTTTGGAGTGACACTTGTTTATTTTCTTTCGACATTTTTATGGCTTTGTGTAGCGTTGCTGCCCAATGTAAAATTTTTTTTGTTATTCATGTCAAAACTCCATTTTTAATAAAAATGCTTTCAGCATATACATATTTATGTAATACATATTATCCATCACAGAATGCCAAAGTGGTATAAATCAAAATTTTTCAGAATTCATTGTTCATAAACCAAAGTACCGAAAGTATCGATTTCCCAGTATCAACTAAGAATCACTAAAGGGTGTTTTTTAGGATGTGTTGTTTTCAAAGAAAAACCTTAACGCTTATAGTTTAATATTATTTTTTGGATTCCTTCTTCTAGCAATAATGCGCCAAATATTCCTTTCCAATCCGTCAATCGTCTCGGGTTTATATGAGTAGACAATCGATTACACCTAACTCCACAAAAGATATTTAACCGGGCTTAAATCGTACGATCTGACAGGCCACGCCACAGGACCACGTGATGTAAGTGATAATGGCCCCACCAAAAGTTTCCTTCAAGTAATTGATTGCTTCGTTGATTGTATGTAAGTAACGCCGTGTTGTTTGAATCTAAGGACGTTCCACTTCAACATCCTCTATTCCCGTTGAATGTAACATTATGGTCGGCTAATGATTCGGTAAAGTCGATCAGCCTTAACCCATTTGGGGATGTTTCGTCGTGGAGGCTGAATTTCCCGACAGTCGAACCGAAGATACCTTTTTTGCCCACGCTGGCGTTGAAGTCGCAAAGCTCAATTCCGACATTGTAGCAAGGGCAGTGCTCATAAGTATGCTCGAGGCGCCCGTAAAAGGCATCTTTAGTCGCATCGTCCTTCTCTTCCGCCGGGGCGCAGACGCAAATCAGCGTGGTGTTAAAAAATTTGGTTTTGATGCAAATTGTGGCGAGACGTTCATCCACCGGGGTGAATGCCAATACTCTGCGATGGAGTCTCTCTCCCACCACGAATCCGACACCAAAATTGCACTCCTTTATATTGCCGCTGTGGTAAATGTCACAAGGACTCACCTTCTTCAGTCCTGGTAAAGTCCATCGCACAGCTGGGCAGCGGCACCTTGCCAATTAAGGAACCGGACATTACAGGTGCATACCCTCAAATCGTAATCATCAAAACATTTGCAGGGGTCGTCATCAATAGAGGGTTAACTCATCCGAGGCACATATTATTTTTTCATTGGAGTTTATTTTTCATGTGGTGGATCCCAAATCCTATGCACGACTGCATGGGATTTCTTTGGAAGTCGTGAGCTGCTTGAATCGTTATTGGCCACTCCCAGCTGAATGGCAATCAAGAAGCACATTTTTTACATTTAAAACTTAGTTTATTGCTTGAAATATAATTTTATTTGAAATCGGATATTTATATATAGGAGTATACATTTTGCGGTTTCGAGAACGAACGTAAATAAAATGCATTTAAAATATTTTTTTTATGAAATTCTCTTTTAAAGTTTGAACCTTGTCATTCAAAGGACCACCGCCTCGCGAATTTTCGCAATCTTCGATCCATCTGAGGTAATATTTTACCACTTTTTGGCACATATTGGGCTGCATCTCAGCCATAACTTGACGGATGTTGGTTTTCAAGTGCTCAAGAGTGAAAGTTTTATTCACATAAACACGGCCTCGCGTAGCTCCAACAAAAAAATATCCAACGGTGTCAAATCCCCCGATCTCTGGGGCTAATTGACATCGCCAAGGCGAGAGATTACGTCGGCGGAATATATCTCTCCCAATAAAGCCATATTCGCTCATTTTGTGGTTCATGTAGCATAATATTGTTAAAAACACTTATTTTCCGTGTATTCTTCTAGAATTACAGGCCAAAAAAAGTCAATAGATTTTAGCACGTTTAAAGCGTTGTGCGCTTATTAAGCCATCTAATTTCAAAAATACCTAACTTTTAACTGAAAGAAAACATGTTTGGTTTGACAGTTAAGTTTGACAAAAGTCAGAATACAGTCCTGTACTTTCAAATGGATATCTTTATACTAAATTAACTTTACAAAAAAACCACACCAAGCAGCGAATTCCTTGTAAATTTTTAATCAATTACAACTATAAACACATATAAACTTCGTTGCGAATGATTTCCTACGCCTTGACATTCCATATTAAAACATCATAAATATATATGTATATAGTAGCAGCTTGTTTATAAATGTTGAATTAACGTCTGCATTCATGCTGTTAAACAATTTTCTGCCAGTCATAAACGTTTGTAAATTTTAACAACATAAAGTCACTTGGTTCAACGTGGCGTATGAGTAATAATGTTATTTTGCTGACATTTTGATGGACATATGACATTTGCTTTTCTGTCTTGTTGTTGTTGCCAATCAAAATTTCTTATCCATTTACATATGTGGTTGAAATGACATTAATGTCTAAGAAATTGAATTATAATACTAGTGAGATTGTTGTAAATTATAATTTACTTGAGAACTTTGTTAGTGTTATTTGCGGTTGAGTAAAGTTTGATAAAACGAGTAAGCAGTAAACAGCAAGCGGTTAGAGTGGTTAAATTCAGACATTTCATCATATGGGCTTTCTCACTACTTCTTGCAGTACATAATTATGACTTACAAATTAAAGGAAAAAGAAAAAAACTCGCCTGCCAAACGTGCTCATTTTCGAAAAAAAAAATTTAAAAACAGAAAATTAACTTTCAACTTGCAACAAAAGATTTTATGTAAAATTCCCTTAGAAAAAAAAAACAAAGGGCAGCCAGCTGAAACGCGCGCTCATCGTCATACCAACACGCACTTAAAAGTTTCCAAATCTTAAGTACAAAATCATCGCCCAGAAGGAAGGGGTAGAGGAGAAAAATAATCGCAGTTGAGCAGCGACTATAGCACAATGAACCACTCAACACATTCACCGCCTGGTTAAGTGGCAAAAACAGAAAATTAATTTAAATTTTTAAAATGTACTGGACTCTAGCTTAAGTAAAATGAAAACAAAAAGCAACAAAAAGTGTAATGAAATAGTTGCTTTTAGCGAAATGTAGGGCAATTTAGTGTAGAGAAATGCTTTAAAAGCAAGTTTCACCGCTAGCAACATTTCAAATGCTTTTATTATTTTTCTATTGTTCTTGCACTCCTTTTGTTAAAGTTTGTAAAAATTGCAACGTTGCTAACGTTAAAATGTGTTTTTATAATTATAAAAAAATTTGGTTTGTTTGGTACGTCGGTTTTAAAAAATAGTTTCCCACTTTATTTAAATCTAATAAATTATAATTTACAAGAGTATACCCGTGATTTCGTCTCCATGGAATTTGAAAGCATAAAGAATAAATTTTTAAGTTGGTTTTTTATATATTTAATATATAGTAATACGACATTATTGTACGATATTTTTTGAATACGTAAAAAATGTCACAATTTAATTTTTATTATAATGAAGGGATTTAAACTTTTGAGCAAAAATTAAAATTAAATAAAATTCGAATAACTTTTTATGAAAACGAAATCCTACACCCATCTTAAAATTTCCTTATAGACAATATTTTGTGTTTTTCAATGGGATGCCACCCGGCTACCTTGCAAGCTTACTCTGGACTCATATATTGTTTTAAGAAGTTCCAGAATCAATTCAGTGCAATTTTATAACTTGAATTTGATTTAATTTTAATATTTATAATTTTTAATAAATTCTGATTTTAATCATAGCTGTATAAATATGGAAAGTAAACAAGTTTCGATCTAGCTCGTTGTCGGACTGGAAGGGAAGCGAGTTACCTCGTAAAGGTCGGTCAACATTGATAAACTGAGTTACTCATACGCCGTGTGGTTCTTACCCTATACGAAATAAAATTCAATTTGCACATGTAAATCAATTAAGCGTCTACCAATTAATCAAAATACCGCTTTATAGCGATTAATAAACAAATTGTATTTTTCGAGATAAATAATGTAAAGAAATTTTTTATAAAACTTGAAATTAGCTACTGGAGTAAACTAATATTAGGTAAAGTAAAAATTTCGTTCAGATTTTATCTAAGAGATGGCGTTATTGTCCATCGAACTAGTGTTACGTGTCGCATCATGTCATACTATACGGTGCTGAAAATGTGTTTATTCGCGCTAAAAGTTTGTTTTTCGATCGATTGACTCAATACGTTGTGAGCGCTTGACAAAGATGGACACAAGCAAAGAGAAAATTCGCTATACTTTACAATTTTTCTTCGATCAAGGCGAAAAAGCAGCCAAAGCGGCTGAAAAAATTAATTTAGTTTATGGGCTCGATGCTGTAAACGAACGTGTAGCGCAAAAGTGGTTTGCTAGACTCAGTTCCGGTAATTTCGATATCAAAGACCCGTCGGGAGGCCTGTCGTCGAAAATTGCGATAAAATCATGGAAATAGTGGAAACAGACCATTACGTGAGTACTTAATTTTACTCTACCTAATATATCTATATATATATGCACATACGAGTACATATTACAAAATCTATTCACATATATGTATGTATGTACGCAAGCGCTAAAATGCAAAAAAGCACAATGGAGGTGAAGATGGATAAATAGGATACAAATGGAAACCTTGGAAAAAGAAAGATATAACGAACAGACCTCACAGCAAAATAATGTAAAGTTTGGAAAGAGAATATGCTGACAGCGGAAAACTGCTGAATAGAGTGCAAATGAAAATGAAATGCTTAGAAAACTGAGACGAACAAAAGAACAATATGTATTTATCAAGATGAGTTTTGAACTCACTGCAAGTTTGCGACGAAAATCACTGAATCATAAACAATAAAGACGAGCGAGGCTGAAATAAGGATAAACGATTTGTTCTTGTTGCAGCAGCAGCCTATGCGAAAATATGTGAGCGTATACATTTAGAACATGAAAATGACAGTTGCAGTGCCTTGTAGGTCTATGCAAAAACAAAAAGAAAAAAACATAAGCACACACACCATCAGATTTCCCTAAATCAAGTACACTGAAAAAGTGCAATAACAGTTTCACATAGACCTCAGCCACAGCCACAGCTTATGAGTTAAACTATGAAAACGTCATGAAGTTGGCTGCATTTCAAGTATAAGCGCCCGTAGGAGGCTTATAGGCGCACCAAACAGTGACAATTTGTAATTTTTTGAATGCGAATATATATAGGTATATGTAGACTCAACTGTATTTGCCCTCTTCATTCATCGTCATTGAAAGAGAGCGACTACCGAAAAAGTTTTCAAACGTAGGATGAAGAGTAGTTGCTGAATTGAGCGTGAAAGAATATTCGTGAAGTAATAAGCGTATAAGGGCAAAAACTACAAAAATTGAGTTTAAGTATATGTAACGGTTACTGTTGACCGATTGACTTATAAATTTACTTGACAGCCCTATGTGACAATAAAGCCTTATAAAAATATATTGACGAGAGGTGAACGAGGAAAATGCTGCGTATGCATGTCAATACATATATACACGAGTATGTATAACCTTCATGAACACAGAATGGTTTAATAACTGCGGATCGTAGTATGTAAGTACCAGAAAGAGAAGAGGTTGGTCCACCAACATTAAAAAGGCGAGCAGAGTTGATTTAGCCATGCCTGTCTATCTCTCAGTTTTTCAGATATTTCAACCAAATATTATACAGGGTTTTCCAATAAAAGGTGTTATTTTAAGTTTCAAAGAAACTTTTACCTTAAAAGATCGATGGTCGCCGTCTTGTTGATAGTAAACGTTGTATAGATTAATACCATCCAATTGCGGCCATAAAAAATCATTAATTATCTCTCCATTAATTTTAGAAAAAGTACAGTCCAATGACCCCTTCGGATCATAAACCGCGTCAAACAGTTACACGTTGAGGATGCAGAGGCTTTTCACCAATAAATCTTGGGTTTTTCGAACACCAGTTACGACGTTTTCGCTTACACACTGCAACATTTTTCAGGTCATCGAATCTGGCCAGACTTTCGTGATCAGAAGTTGAAAGTAGATGCCAAATCTTGAATTTCTATATCATTCGTTTTGTATTCTTTGCTCATTAACGAATCTGAGAACTTTTCTCTTTTTATTTAAAGTGGTTTTTTAGCATTTTCTTAATATTTTGATATGGTCATATGTCGTCAACTGTATGGAGTATTGTTTCAGTATCTAAATTGAGTTTCTGGTATTGAATAGACGAAAAAGATACTAAACAAACTTGCCGGAAAAAATATAAAATATTTTTTCACCTCGAAAACACAAAAATTCCCAATATTTTGACCATTTTTCACCTTTTTTGGCCATATATCAGCTATAATTCCACAAATATTGATTTTCTTTAATTTATTTCTAGCCACCCAAATGATTTTCAATTCATTTTATATCATTTATGCCTGTATTCGTCATAGCTTCATTCCCCGCAAGGGTAATTTATCATCATCATCATCATCAGCAACACCACCATCATTATCATCAGCAACATCACTATCATTATCATCAGCAACATCAGGAACATCATCTGGATCAAGACCAGTAAAAACATTGACATTCTCTTCCGAGGGACGACCTCAATTAGAAAATTTAACTTTTGGATGATGGTTGAACCAGGATTTGAATTCCGGACCTCCGAATGGCAGTACACAATGCTAACCACTCGGATATCGCGGCAACTATTGGGAAATCCTTACTTTATTAATTATTTTAAAATATAAAAAATATAGCTCCCCTACAATCGATTAGTTGATATATGAGATTTTATGTCAAAAACCCACCAAAACAGCTTCTTAAAGCATGAAAAAAGACAAAAGTGCGGTGCATCGTGTTAAGATATTAATAAAGTTTATTAAGAAGGCTGTCTTACTAAATGCCTGAGGTATCGTTGGTATGCTTGTTTTTGATCTCGTGATCGAATACTAGTTTCCAACCACAACCGATGATAAAATATGTGGCGTATGCTAGCTCAAGAGGTAGCAGAGAAGCTCGTCATATTAAATTTAACCATTTATTTGTGAATTATGGATCATGGATCACGCCAAATGAATTTACACTCGACATCCAAGGCCTATATGGGTCAAGAAAAAAAATACATTATGCATGGTGAGTATAGTTCATTTTGAAATGCATTTTGAAATGTTTTTAAAAGACCGAGCTATTGATTTGCATGTCTCCTGTCAGTTTTCTGTCCAAAATTAATAGAGCTCAATTGGAAGCTGACTCCTTAACCCTGACGTAGCACTCCTTTTAGAAGACCAGTCTTTTTCAAACATGGAATTTCTCAATTAATCGAAAAATGACATAAGGTTATTCCACAAAATGGCCTATTATTATATTAACTATTTGCTATTGGTTGGTGGGAAAAAAAATATTGTGCACTTATGTCATTTAATAGGTTCATTGTGCTTTCCTCCCAACTAAGCACTTTTTTATTTTTTTTGTTGCAATCATACAAATGTGAAATTCTAGCTGGGATCATTTTGAAAGATATGTTATCTCAATCGGCTAAAGGCCGGATAATCCTAAAGGTATTGCTTCAGCATGGAATGCTACGCATGTTCTGCACTTAGCCGATTCCACTTCACTTAGCTTGTGAAATGTATGTCTCAGAAGTAAATGCCCGTTAATACACCCATAAGAATGCTAAATTCTCTTTTGTTTAAGGGGTTATATCCAATGTATGTAATTTTCTAATTTTTCGAATGGACATACATTTGAGAATATTTTCTGAGAATCTGACATTGATGCGACAAACAGTCTCGGATATATGATCGTATCTTTAAGGACGTCATGTGGCAAGGTAGAGTAGACTAAACTGTCTCGTCACCGCTATGCTTTTGTGAACGATTATTAATATGTTCGGACTTTAAATGCGTTTTTCACGAAACGCTATTTTCAGGGCCGGTGAGAAAACTTTCCTTGAAACGGCTGAACCGATCGGTTTAAAATTTTCACACGACCTTCTAGAACATATTTATAGAATTTTTCACAAAAAATAATTTTTTTTTTTAAGCCATGGCTTCTCTTCCCTTCGATCATTACCTATATTCATCCATTATAATACTAAATTTCGAAGCAGAAATATCTTCCTCACCGCCAGAAACCTTTTTTGGAGGTCCTTCTGGAGATCGGTTACAGGAACAAAAGGTTCGGTTATTTTTTAAAATAAATCGTTTATTGTTAAACTACATTAAATTAATAATAACTTAGATTAACACTTTTTCTATTTCTTTTATTTATTTTGTTTTACAAGTGGATATAACCCCTTGATGCAAGTAACAGTTTGGTTTGTCTACTATCTATGCTGCCCTATAATAATTTATAATAAATAAATAAGAGTATAAATTGATAAGAGTTGCAAGACTTTAACTATTCCTCCATGGTTGAATCCTTTAAAAAAACATTTGAAGGGTCTGTAGTAACCGATGGTGATAGCATAGCTTGCGTCAGACAACTCGGACCTAAGTGATATTCATCATAATTAGCTTTTAATATGAATGCATTTACTTTGAAAAAATATAAAAAAAGAAAATCTTTATCATGACTTTGAAAATAATTTTAATTTTAAATTAAGACTGATTTATATTATCAATTTTTTGAAAAACGAAATTTCAGACAATGATGTCTTATATTTATGCTTCAAAAAACTAATCTTGGTATCAAAAAATATTGGAATTTTCCAATCTTGTGATGAGTTTTATGAAGCAGCTGCAATCTGAACTCTTGAAACGGTGTCGGTGATCGGTAGTGCGATGCATCTGAAACAGTTTAACTAATACTTTTTTTTTTCTAATTTCTATGTGTGTTTCTTCTATGCGAACTAAAATACCTAAAGAGTTGGAAAATTCTAAACTTTTTCGATGTTTGAAAAAAATTCAATTTTTGGAAGAAAAAAATTCACTTCAAGTTGCAAATAAAATAGTTAAAATAATACTTTGTCCAACTTTGTTAGTTCGAATAGAAGATATTTTAATACTGAAGGTAGATCCCTTCGGTTTTTTTCGAATGGAAAAATGTTAGTTTGGCTTGTAAAAATAAAAACTTGAGAAAACGCGCTTTTGAATCTGGCCGCCGAAATTTTGAAGACATATTCTTGGATAGTTTTAAAATAGATTTAAGGAAAAATGCATTGTTTGAAGCCTCTAAAGCCTTAATTGGACATCAAATGCAAATTGCGGAAACGGCAAACATAAATTTCTCAGCGCCGAAGGTAACTGCATTTAAGGAGAGGAAGATGTTTCTTCGCAGTAAGAACTTATCTTTTTGCTTTCAACAATTTCATCTATTTTTACATCAGCACTTTCGATGTGTTAGTATGAGTAGATAAGAAAAAACAAACAAATTTGATAGCTCAATAAAAAAAAAAAACGAAAATAAAAAAAATGTCTTATCTCTCCTCCTTAGCTCACTGCGATTACTAATTTTGTAGCAGCAGATCCAATCAGCAAGGGGCATATGCTATGCAGACTGCACTTGAACTAAACTCGTGCTAAAAGGCGAGAGGCGTTGGTAAAGTGAAACACCACAACTCAAAAGCCGACAGCAACCTACCCACCACCGGCGCCATCGTTATCGACTGCCTAGTGGGCTAGTTAAAAGCGTTGTGGGTTTATTTTTAAACTCTTTTTATGCGGTTTGGTGCTTTCTCGTGCATACTATCACTTTTATCTTTGTTTTACTGTTTTGGTTTTGCTTCGAAAAGTTTGGCTTCGTCGTTTAGTTTGCATTTTTTATATGCGACTAACTGTATAAATTGGCGCCACCCTGACACTTGAACTGCACTTCCCTTTCGAGCCTTGCATTTTTCGCTTGCCTCAGTTGTTGTATGCACTATGTGTGTGTGTGTGTGTGTGTGTGATAGATTGTTGCTGCTTGACTTGCAACTCATTTGCAGCAACAACAATTCTGCTGTTGGCAGCTGTTGTCACTCTCGTTTTTACGATGCTCCATCCACACTCTTTACCTCTCAGAGAATTTACATTATAACGATTTCAGTCATTTACGCGCAAATTGCTGATGCAGCTGTGGCAGTGGTTGTGTGATCAACGCACACTAGCGCAGTCTTAACGGCCTTCAAAGCTACTGGCGAGCATTCAACTAGAGAAATTTATTTAGAATTTATTTTTATTTTTATTTTTTGTTTTTTTTTTTCGACATTTGTTCTCCTTTGCGCCATTCACAGGCAAGTTTTAAATATTACCTAACGCTTGAAAGCTAAAGCTGCGTCTTCACTCGCAAGTGCTTGCCACACTAAGCTAAAGTCATATGAGTACCCTTTTCAAGTACCAGAAAATTGCAAGCAAATTTGTGCATCTCACAACAACAACCACTTAAGTAACAAAAGCAACAACAGACATCACCCCTGTTTACACACACACACACACACACACACACACACAAAGCAAGATTTAATAAAAAAGTGCAATTTTTTAACGAACCATTCTTTCACCAACACGTTGACATTAAAAGCTGCCGAAAAGCAACAAAAAAAAAATACAAAAACAGTATAAATTCACGCTTTCGAAGTAATTGACTTTTTCCACTTGCTCGTGCGCAGCGCTCACCCCTTGCGCGCTTTTTCTCAATGCGAATTTATATAATCCGGCAAATTAGACTTGATCCGCACAGTGAGTAAAGTGATTCCGTTGCTGCAATTTTCCACTTCCAACACACACTTGCATCAGCGAATGTAGTCTAAAATATATATGTACATATATATAGGTACATATTTAAGTATGTATGCATATAAAGTATTTTAGTATATGTGGGCCATTGAGATTCACGCTATTTCACATTTTTTCTTTTTTTTTTTTGGTTCTCTGAAAAAATCGTTTTGGCGCTTTGCCAACTACTCGTTCTGTCGAAGTTCACCAATAAATGACACAGCTGCTGCGGCAGTGATAGGTTGCGCGGCGGCGACGGCGGCGGTTGAATCAGGAAATGGCAAAAGTAGGTCTCAAGTTGCAAAGGAAGGCATTGACTGGCATAGGCAGTAAAAAATGTTATTGCTCTAATGCAGATACATACTCGTACATACATACATACAAAGATAAGGTTTTTTTTTTCTTATTATCGCAAAATTAAAATATGGCGGAGTAGATGTGTTCTTATTTGCTATGGTCCTTCGCATTTATTATTTTGCGAGACTAAAGACGAAAAATATGTTTGGAAAAGGACAACGTTTTTTTACTCATCTCATTTCTCTTCTAATATGTTCTTATCTCATGTTAAGTCATCTCATCTGTTCTCATTTCATCTGTTCTCATCTCATCTGTTCTCATCTCTTCTGTTCTCATCTCATCTGTTCTCATATCATATGTTTTCGTATCATCTGTTCGCATCTCATCTGTTATCATCTGTTCTAATCTCATCTGTTGCCATTTTATCTTATCTTATCTGTTCTAATCTCATCTCATCTGTTCTCATTTTATTTTATCTCAACTCATCTGCTCTCATATCATCTCAAGTCATCTCATCTGTTTTCAGCTCATCCCATTTCATCTCACATCATCTTGTCTCATCTCAAATCATCTTTTCTCATCTCATCTCATCTCATCTTATCTCATCTCATCTTATCTCATCTCAAATCATTTCATCCCACATCGTCTTATGAGTCCATCATTTATCCAGTATTTCCCAAACAAATACTGTACCAAATAATAATTCTCTAAACTTTTTAAGTATGTAAAATTATTTCCAATTTCCCTACACAATCAATTTAATTTAAAGGATCTTCTTATTTCGTATTTCGAAAATCTGATTAAAATTCCTTTATCAAGATCTTAATGCGGAAGGAAATGAGTGCTAAAATTTACGAGCTTTTGCCTGCTTGCTGCTGATTCGATAAGTGAAAGTTGGAGGTGCAAAGCAGTAAAGGCTGCCAACAGCTTTAGAATCTCTGATACACACATCTTTATGACTTTATGTGTTTATGTGTTTTATGTTTTGAAGACTGAAGCCGTAAAAGGAGGGCAAATGCAATGACAATGTTGGCATTTAGAGACATCAATATAAGGTTTAAACGTACACTCATTTTTATAATTTCAAATGTACTCACATGAGTAGGAAGAATGAGCTTAAGTATGCAATGAAATTAAAATTCTTTTCGCTCTTCTCCTTCGCTTTCATCCAATTTCAAGACATCGTTACATGATGGGTAATAAATAAGACTTATATATTACATACAGACTGAGTAGTAATGTGCCGTTTTTTAATTCGTTATGGATTCTAATTTTGTGGAAGTAATAGGAAGTGATGTTCCAAAGTTAGGAAAACCTTAATGAATGAAGGAAAAGCACATTGAGTAAAACATTTATGAAATAAAATTTGTAAAAACCATTATACATATATTTGGCTGCCAAGATTCAAGGTTTGATCTATAAAGATTTCCCTTCAGAATGTTGTACAAAAGATAGAGCTATCAATAGAACAGTGCCGCAAGTCTATCCCTACTTAAATGTATACCAATCAAACTTTAAACTTTTTCAATTCAAAGTATGAAATATAATATCCACATATAATAACAATCGGAAGGTTCGAATCTTGGTTTGACCAAAACCCTCAAATTGTTTAAAATTAATTTTCGCCCTGCCTAGGAGTATCAAGTTCTCCGATTGTATTTCCGACATGAAATGAAAAACTCCTCATAAAAATCCGTCGACAGTTCGAAGGCGGTTTGAAATAAACTGTAGATCCCTCCATATTTTGGTAAAACTTCAAGACGTACACTACAAGTTGGAGGAGGAGCTCGGTCGAAAATCGCTTTAGTGCTTACTAAGCGCAAATAATACATACTTATATGTGTACAAATAAAGATTGATACCGAAAATTATCCAAATCGGAAGCGTTTACCACATAAATTACCTACAATCGATTTTTCGGATATAAGACGATGTTTTGCACTAAACACTATGATGAGAGAAGTGTTAATCACTTGACTCAGTAATGTTTGCATTCACCGAATTTCCATCTGTTGTTCGTAACACAATCGACCCATTTCTGAAGCGGATGGTGACTGGTAATGAAAAGTGGATGACTCACAGCAAGGAGTCGTGGTCGAAGGGCAGTGAGCCTGCGCAAATGATCGCCAAAGGCAGGATTGACGGCCAGAAAGATTTTGTTGTGTATTTAATGGGAATCATCCACCATGAGCTACTCCTCTATGGTCAAACTCTTCATTTGGATCTGTACCGTCAGAAATCGGATTGCCTGAGGAAAGCAATATACCACAAGCCTCCAGCATTGATCAACAGAGGGAGAATGTTTTTTTATAAGACAACGCTGGGCCATATATGGTACATCGAGGCTTGGTTGGGAGGTTTTTATGAATCCCCATTATAGACTCGGCTTCGCACCAAGTGGTTACTATCTGTTTCTGTCTATCGCAAAAGTTTTGGCTGGTGAAGAATTGACCGCAAGAGAAGCTTTTGAGAATCGTTTGTCTCAATTTTTTGCCAATAGGATCAAAGGTTTCTTTGAGAGGGGCATAATGACATTACACTTTCAAAATGGCAGAAAGTTATCGAGCAAAATGGTGCATATTCGGTAAACAACGGATAATTTTAGCTATAGTAAACAAAGCCTTAATTTTAATGCAACCATAATGCTTTACTTTTTACTAGACCTAATATAATATAAGGCAGTTCCAATATAATTGAATTTCTTTAAACAAATTCCAACCATATGCTGCGCCAAAAAAAAAAAACACACATATATATAAACATAAAGTCTAAAATTGTTTATCTCTTGGCTTCAATGTCATTCATACGTCAAGTGAATTTTACTAAGAGCCGAAACGTTGAGCACGAAAAGAGAGTGTTGCTGCCGCTGGTTTTCGACCTGCCGCCTGGTTGCTGCTACAAGTCGCTTGCTTGTTTGTCATGAAGGTCATAATGAGTAAGTGGCTGTGAGTGAAAGATGACCCTACTTACGTGAGCTTAGTTGTTTGTATGCAGATGGATATGTATACGTATGTATTTATTAGGTAAATGAGAATTTTATAGGAAAGGATTTACTGCCGCTGTATGCTTTTGCATGTACATATGTATTTAATGACCGTGAAGTGGCTGCTGACAAACCTATATTAATTACATACATATGGTACATAACATTTTACTACACTTACAGAGTAGTGTCCTAAACTCTTTGCATGATTATTCATTGCTTATGACAAACACACAATCACTTTTAATTTATATATATGTACATATACATATGGTATATGAGACAAGCATGATTAAATGTATCAGATACTAGGTACAAACTCGTATGCATGTCCTTAAGGAGCTTGTGACGTAGGGCATTCACGTTATTTTATGCATGAATATTTTTACCGTCTCTGCTGTCACTTTGACTACACTCTTATGCCAACTATCTTCCTCCAACAGACATTTTCCACATTGTTCTTCTCCATTTGTTTGTATACAGGCGTTGCAGCACAAGACTTGTAAGCAAAATATTTGCTCGTCTATTATTGTCGTTTGTCTGCTGTTTCTTGCTTTGAAAGCAGTTTCTCTCCTACACTTCCTTTCTTCTCCTCCTAATGGTTTCTTGCTCTGATTTGTGTTACCGTATTCACACAGTCTTGCCTTCATTTTACATTGTTTACATATACATACATATATGGTATATATGCACGTATGCATATTCATATACTTCCTCGCCTTGTAAAGTGTACTTGAAATTATTATTATTTTTCGGTTATAATTGTTGTACCGGTTGTTAGTGTTAGTGATGGGTCGGGTGGAGGCCATGTGTCGGTGCAGCTTTAATGAGCGGTTGAAGGTCGAAGCCACCAAAAATATATGTACGAGTAATTTATGTAAGTTTTCCGTTTTGTTTTGTTGTTGCTAATAGCGCTCTTTAAGCCATCAAATGATATTGTTTACTTTTGTTTTTGTGGTTAATGTTCCGTTGCTATATTATCGTAAAAGCCACTTTATCAGACACTCAGAACTGAAGTGCAATCATATTTAATTCTTTTGTTGCTCGTGATACAACAAGCAGTGATATTAATCTTGACTTGGTTGTCTTACAATTTTTCTAAGCATCTAAGTGACTGGTTGTTATTTCTTTTGATAAGCTTCATGACTTGGGAGGTTAGGAAAGAACAGAGGAGAGCAGAGGTTCTTACACCAAACGCATTATCTTCTTATTCTTTTCTGGCTTACGTGATTCTGTTTGGCGCCAACTAGAAGTACTAAGTACAGTCAGGTCCTTCTCTACCTGATCTTATCAATACCGTATAACTCATACAGCTCATCGTTCCAGTTTGGAGGAAGCAGAACTCACGGTGATGTTGTGGAGGCTAATAATGTCAATATCGTCGGCGTACGCCAGAAGCCGTATACTTTTACAGAAGATTATACCTTGCCTATTAAGCTCTGCAGCTCCTATTATTTTCTTCAGCAATAAATTAAAGAAGTTACACGATAAGGAATCACCTGGTTTGAAACTTCGTCTCTGACGGAGCTTTTAATGTTGCTTAACATCAGTCTGCAGATTCATATATGTTCTGCGGGAATACCGAATTCAGACGTAGGCGTAGATAATGCTTCTTTTCGTGCTGTCGAAGGCTTCTTTAAAATCGAGGAAGAGGCGGCGGGTGTCGATCTTCTTTTCTTGGGTCTTTTCTAAGGTTTAGCGCATGCTAAATAACTATGATTTTACTAAAGATGGTGGTATACCCGCAAAATACATATTAGTTAAGCTAACTCCTTCTCCCGTAAGTTTCCCGGTATATTTCTGTATCCAAGTACCTAGAACATACTGGTGATAGGACTGTAGTTATCTGATAGCAGCTTGTACAACAGTTTTCGTGGTTGCAGTAAGCTCTGATTTTCTGATCTGACCTGATCGGTTGTCTTGCGATCAAGTTGAATGAGAGTTTCCATCACTCTCACTGGATGCTAAATTCTATCCTGTTAAGAGTTTATCAAAACAGAACTTAAAGACTGTGTACCGGAAGTTGTATGGTAAATATTATCTGGGCGTGCTTTATACCTCGGCCCCCCAAAGGAAGATTTGCGTGCATTTTAACTGCCTTGCAGCACGCTTGAAGTATATCGTTGAGATTTAGTGTATTTATTCAATAAATATACCTGAGATTTTATTTATTAATATTCAAAATACGTACAGTTTTTCCAATAGAACTCCCATTATCCATTATTCAGCAAAAAATGTGGGTTAAAAGTGAACCATTTTTATATAGAGCGAAAAATGGGTACATATTTAACTACATTAAATATGAATTCAACATAAAAAAATTTATGATCCTGAGTTTATGAATTAAAAAATAAAATTATGTTGCAATTAATTTCAAGTTGTTATAATATTTAAAAATTAAATTACATTAATTATTAGTACACCGAGAGAAATTCCAACTGTTAATAGTAACCGATCGCACTGTTAATATGGAAAATCGCTGAATTAACAGATATCTGTTGAATTAACTAAAATGTTAAAATAATCTGTTGTTTCAGCAGACCATTTCTGTTAATTATTGCTAAAAAGCATTGTCAAATAAATCACTAATCTGTTATTTGGAATATTGTTAGTTTTCTTCAGCCGATCAGTTCTGTTGATCATTAACAGAAATTTATCTTGAACGAACAGTATTTTTGTTGTTAATTAAATAAATTTGATATGTTAAATGTTAACGGAAATAAATGTGAACCTCCATATTGTAAATAATTATGCAATATAATGAAATGATTTTTCAAAGTGCAGAACGCAACTCGTAGCTTGCTTCATTTACATAAATTTATTCTAAAAATACTAATATGTTTATAACATATTCACTCATACTTCCAGATATTAGAAATTTTATAATTTCGTTGCTAGTAAATACCAAAATTACAACTGTTGCGACCGAAAAATCGGTAGAAAGGTTAACCATTCATGAAGGAATGGATATCTCTTTGGTCATAACGAGCTCTGCTTCCAATTCGTAGAAAATATTAATACAAATAAATATAAATACAGAATAGAAATTTGTATAGACATTCAGAACAACATTTTTCTGAACATACCTAAAATAAGCATAAGCATAAATAAAACAAATATCATACTAAACTTTTATTTCATGTAACTTTATTTTTCAGTATAGAAAGAAATAACTATTTTGAATGTCGATACAATTGCTATTACTGTAAAATCAACAGTAACAATTGTATTAACAGATTGAAAAGTCACTTTAACAGAAATGTATGGCACAACAACAATCACGCCTGTTAATAAGTAAAATAAATTGAAAACTGTTAAATTTTTAATCAACAGAACATCAGCTGTTAACCTGCTAACAGATAAATCGTTTGGATGTTATTTATTTTTTCTCTGGGTATATATACTTTTTTCATTTCATTTTTCGTTTTATACCAACTCATAATGCTAAACAATTTTTTAATTTTATAAGGAAATTTAAATCAAATACAAACTTTTTTTAAATTAAGTCCCTTGAAATGTGTAACTAATTCTAAATTATTCCACAAGAATGTATAAATTAAAGATTCAACGGCGAGGTGATACACTCACAGTCATGAGAGCGAATGCTTCTTAATTTTTAAGTACTGCCTTGATTGTGATAATATCAGTCAAAATTGCAAATATATGCGAAGTAAAAATCAGCGGGAAAAGTGAAAAATTAAAAATTTTGAATTTCAAATATACACGTATGTGTAGGCAATAAGCATAAAACGACTTTGAAATTGAATATCTCATAACGAAGCAGAGCAATGTCCACGTTGCACCACCTTAGTTTCGCTGCTAATTGGTAGCTGTCACCAACGAAAAAGTAGAGAAGAAAATTTCAATTACCAATTCTAATTACTTTGCCACAGTTGATGCTGACCGGTGTGAACGAATGCAATTGCAGACTAACCTAATTGGTGCGGTTGGTTGTGGTTTCACAATTTTACTCGCAAATTTGAAATGTTTGGTTATCTTTTGGCATGACACTTAATTAGTGCTAATTATATTGCCTAATAATAGTTGTTAATTTGTATAAATTAATTTAATTAGTTACTCATGTACAATAGAAGTGAAAATGTTGTTTATGATTGAGAACGATGAAGCAAACAATAAATACGCTGTTAGACATACGACCAAGCACACTTCCCTAGAATTTGAACTTTTAAATTATTTGAAAGTTAGGTAATTTTATTGAGGAAAAGAAGCGAAGCGAATGGATCTGGTAATGAATGCTGATAAGACGAAATATCCCCTGTTACCTAACAAATAGTCGGCGTATTTACAGCTTGGCTCCCACTTCACTATTGACAGTTATAACTTTGAAGTCGTAGATTGCTTGGCCTATCTTGGAACCAGTATTAGCACCAACAACAATGTTAGCCTTAAAATCCTAACCAGAATTACTCTTGCTAACAGGTGGTTCTTTGGACTAAGGAGTCAATTGAAAAGTCACTCATCATTTCCGTTCTGCTACAAGGTGCGGAGGAATGGACGATGAAAATATTTACTGAGTCGGCGTTAGGAGTTTTCAAGAGAAAGTTTTGCGAAGGATTTATGGTACCTTGCATACAGGAGAAAAAGAAACGATGATCTGTATGAGTAATACGTTCTCATTGATGTAGTTCAGCGAATGAAGAGACAGCGCACCAGCTTTTAAAGTATTCGATGCAGTACCTTCCGGTGGAGGCAACAGTAGAAAGGAGCAGGAGGTGGGCAACTTGGTTCCATTTGGTATTTCCAGCTGGCGCTAAATAGTGAAGAGAAGAACCGAATGGGGCTATTGTTGATTTGGCTACAATCACCTAAGCGGTGTCTATGCCAATAAGGAAGAAGTATAACTTTGAAAGGGTTCTCTTCCTAGCTCCGCCTCCAATTTGTGATTTTTCGGCTTGCTTCTTTCCCGTAAAATGAAGGGACCTTCTTTTTATTTTATGCAGCCGCCGAACAGACGATGGATTTTTATAAGGAGCTTCTTTTTATTTTATATCAGATGTTCACTGGGATGGACAATAAGACGGCTGTAGGTGTCTCCATTGATTGAGAAAACATGAAGACGCACACCGCAAATAGGAGGTGGAGCTCGGTTGAGAAATCGTTTCATCGGTTACAAAGCGCCAAGTATATACATATATATACAAGTATATATATATACTCCACTTGTTCACCTTTCGCAGTGAATTTGCCGTAAATTGGTTATCATAACCGCGGATTGGTATTTGTGGCATTTGTCCTGTGGGAGTTACACAGTCACGCAGTCATATGTTCCGGTTCGGATTTCATGTATGCACGATGCGTTCGATGTTGGCTGTTCGCAAATGTGTTGTGTTGGTATTCTGGCGCTGACGTTGGCGAATATTTATACTTGCGAGGCTGATTGTATCCCCACCAATCGCCAAAAAGGAAACTGCATTCAAGCGCATAGCAGTACGCATTTGTTTGCTTGACAGAGCCGTCATTTCTTAAATTGGTCTCAGTGGATTTGTAACCTGCGATCTACTTGTTGGAAACTTGTAGGAAAAATATCAAGACGACAATTATATATATATAAACTACTTGTTGGTATTAATCACTTGAAATTTTTTGAAGTGTGGTGACTAAGGAAGGTAATAGTAGAAGGGAGCATTTAAAATATAATACACCGAAGTACATAGAAAAATCGAGAAACAAGGTATTACGAGCTCCCCATACCTTTTTTAAACATATTTATTATTTTAGACGTAATAATTTATTTATATATATCCTTTTCAGTAATATTGTGGTCCTCCGACTTGACAGCTTCTGATAAATAGTTAATATATATACAGTTGCATACTAAAATTTGTTCAAATATTTCAAAAGTCAAGAGCTAAATCAACTCTGTAGCCTAGTATCTAGTTGTGCAATACTACAACGCGGAAGGGTTCTAGTCTTGGTCGTACCAATTAATAAAATTATAGAAATTTGTTTTTCCAATTGCAGTCGGAACTTGGCAGCCAAATTTAAACTCTCCGAGTTTACGTCTGGTATGAACTAAAAAGCTTATCAGTCCTTGATAGCCGACTTAGAAAATATTGTTGTTCCTTATTTGTTGCTGAAATAAAATAATTCAGAAAATTTATATATATTTTTAAGTTATTTTAAAATAATTTCTGCTGAACATTTTCAGTTGATCTTTTATACGATTTTCTCTAGTTAATGACTTAAGTTAGAACCAGTCGTAAGCTCCAGCAGTTTCTGTCATCATATGAGGGTCCTTTCTCTCCTTATTAAAAAAAAATCTTGGTTGCATCCTTCACCCTACTACTCATTAAAGTTATGCAGATTTTGGAAAAATCAATTTACAAGCAAGTCCCAAGCTGTTTTATTCGACTTTAGTCATAGATCTGACAAAATTTGGATCTTCCACGGGTTTCCTGATCTCAAGCCTATGGCTTGCCCCGATTATATTTTTCGAATATTAAAAGTATTGATGATATTGACGCAGTTTTCACAAAGTCCGATATGGGTTAAGAATAGTTTGGAATATATTTACCATAGCAAAAACAATATAAAGCTATTATATATTCAAACGGGAGAGTTTTGAAATAATAAACTAATGACCTCTAAGCCAGTATTTTTCATAAAGAAAAAGAAAACATATTTTATACAATATAAAATTTATTTTAACTTTTGAAATGGAAGAAATAAGCCTTTTTTAGGAAATATATAAGAGTTAATAAAACTACTATTTCAATGTACCTATACTTTTGTTATTTCATTTTCTATTTACAAAAAAAAAAAAAAAAAATTCGAAAACATAAACCACTTTCAAGTTCCGCTTTTCCACCGCAAATACCTTTAACACATACATTTATGCATAGCAAAAGTTAAATTGCTAAAATCGATTTGTGAATTGTAAAGCATCGCAATCCACTTTTAGCTTGCCATTTTATAACCTTAAATAAAGTTTAAGGTTGCTTTCACCATTTGCAAACTTCCATCAACTTCACCTCAACGAAAAATATAAATAAAACAAAAGAACACAAAGAGTACAAAAAGTACATTACAGCAAATGCCAAAAAAACAACACCTTCGCCTGACAAGGAAATGCGCTCAATAGATCTTTCAGCACCACCGACGCAATGCAGTTTCAGCGTGTGATTTGGTGTAAGGCAAATTTTCGAGGCGTGTTTAGCATTTTCAGTCCCAGAAACTTCTACATAGTATAGAAGCAGTTGATTTACGTTTATTTGTATCATACAATATATCTTGATTTTGTGCCCACTTTCATACTAATAAATGAACTTTTTTTCTTTGGTGACATGTTAGAGAACAAAATAAAGTAAAATAAAATAAAATAAAATAAAATAAAACAAAACAAAATAAAATAAAATAAAATAAAATAAAATAAAATAATATAAAATAAAATAAAATAAAATAAAATAAAATAAAATGAAATAAAATAAAATAAAATAAAATAATATAAAATAATATAAAATAAAACAAAATGAAATAAAATGAAATAAAATGAAATAAAATAAAATAAAATAAAATAAAATAAAATAAAATAAAATAAAATAAAATAAAATAAAATAAAATAAAATAAAATAAAATAAAATAAAATAAAATAAAATAAAATAAAATAAAATAAAATAAAATAAAATAAAATAAAATAAAATAAAATAAAATAAAATAAAATAAAATAAAATAAAATAAAATAAAATAAAATAAAATAAATAAAAATGAAATAAAATAAAATAAATTGAAATAAAATAAAATAAAATAAAATAATATAAAATAAAATAAAATAAAATAAAATAAAATAAAATAAAATAAAATAAAATAAAATAAAATAAAATAAAATAAAATAAAATAAAATAAAATAAAATAAAATAAAATAAAATAAAATAAAATAAAATAAAATAAAATAAAATAAAATAAAATTTAATTAAAGTAAAATAAAATAAAACAAAATAAAATAAACTAAAATAAAGTAAAATAAAATAAAATAAAATAAAATAAAATAAAATAAAGCAATAAAAAATGAAGTAAAATAAAATAAAATAATTTTAAAAAATATATAATAAAATAAAATAAAACAATAAAAATGAAGTAAAAAAAATAAAACAATATTAAAAATATATATAAAAAAATAAATAAGATAAAATAAAATATAATGAAGTAAAAAGAAATATATAATAAAATTAAATGGAGGAAAGTAAATTAAAAAATACAATAAAGTATAATAAAATAAAATGTAGCTGTAAGGAATCTTATATTGCGATTTCATAAATTTTTTGTATCTTTCAATAAAACAGTCTCTATTTGGTTTAAACTTATAAGCATTTCGTGAAATAATCCCAGATTCAGGGAATTCATCATATGATTAATAAAAGCAAGAATTAACCGTTTAATTCAAGCCAAGTTCTAATTAATAATTTATTGGTATAATTGATTAATCACACATCTTTCTATGAGAGAAAATGTAATGAAGTTATTTTCCTTAAATCAAACTTTGTATAAAAAATATAATAAGCAAGACTAAACTTTAAGGTGTGCTTACGGTTGCATGCCAAAGTCGAACAAACAAAAAGCCACAAAGCCTAAAAAAGAAGAAACGAAAACCAGTGCGGCGGAAATGAACGCTCGATATAAACTTACACAAATCCATATAAATACAAGCTAGTACATACATTTCTACACAACCTTGCAAATTTTTCGGTAATAGCTCTACAATTGGCAAAATGTGCAAAAGCAAAAGGAAATGCGGCACTACATTGACTTTGACTTTCATTGGTAGGTATGTGAAAGCGAAGAAAGGAAGAAATAGAGTTAAAGCAAAAACAAACCGAAGGCAAGACTATATGAAAAATTACTATGCAATAAAAATATACATGAAAATTCGGTTCGCTCAGCCTATGACATGCAACAATCAAAGGCGTGTGCTATACTATATACACAGATGTACACGTATGTTAGTAATCAATATCAACAGTATTTTTTCATATATTTGTAATATATGTATGAACCACAAATCACTGCACGATAATGCCATACAAGCAAAAATGACAATAACGACATTATTAGTTTTATACAAATAGTTTTAAGTGAGGGAAAAATATGAATAAATATGCAGTGTGAGAATAAATTATTAGCAGCAACAGCCCGCAAAAAGGATTCCAAGTATTTTTTTCTGCTGACAGTCAAGCGGGCCTGTGTATGGTAGTAAACATATTGTAAATGTAATATTATTGTTATGTGTATATTTAACAGTGTTATGAAGCAACCGTAGGCTAAAATAATAAGACATTTATATTAGGTCAACAAATATGGAAAATTATCGGTACTCATTTAGTTAAATGAAGCCAATCAAGCACCACACATAACGCTTTAGATTATCGAACTGAAAGCTTATATAAGCAGTTAGTGTATTATGATTTTATTAGGTCATATTAAATCGATGCCGATTTGGGAATAATAGTACAAAACAAGTTTGCTTGCCCAGACTGATATTCTTACTTCATGTCACATTGTGTATTACAAGTCTAAAAATGTGTGATTATTAAGAATGATTAAAATTGTATGGGATAAATAAATTTATTTCTGAATATTTGACTTAGAGACTTCAAAATAAGTGAAAAAATAAATAAAGATTAATACAAATTATCCGCCTGATATGTGGGACAATTATGCTTTCCATGACTCTATTATACAATTACAAGTTAGTTAGATTATTTATTTTTGATTTCATTTTATTTTCGAGGGCTAAGGAGTTTTTTTACAGGCATTTCAGACGCTGGTGAGTCACTAGCGATATGTGTAGTCTGGCGTTTTTCCACCGAAACACAAGTTCCCTCTTTTTGGCCAAAGCTGGGCACTTCCGGGCGATTGCTTACCTTATCATTTTTCATTACCAGTCACTGCCTGCTTCACGAGTTCCATATGAGGTCTCGCCTCGACGTTTTCCTGTTGGCGTAGATCTTATCTTTCACGTGGCCCCAAAGGAAGATGTCTTCTTCTTCTTCTTTATTAGCGTTGGCACCGTTTACGCGATTACAGCCGAATCAATTTAGCCATTTCAATCAATTTAGCGCCATTCTTCTCTTCTTTTCGCTGCCTGGCGCCAGTTGGAAATGCCAAGTGAACCCAGGTCACACTCCACTTGATCCTTCCAACGGAGTGGAGGTCTTCCTCTTCCTCTGCTTCCACCAGAGGGAACTGCATCAAATATTTTCAAAGGTGGAGTGCTTTCATCCATTCGGACGATATGGCCTAGCCAGCGTAGTCGCTGTCTCTTCATTCGCTGAACTATGTCATCGTCTGCGGTATTCGCCGTTGCCAATGCGCAAAGTTCGCAAAACTTTTCTCTCGAAGACTCCTAGGGCCGACTCATCGGATGTTGACATCGTCCACGCTTCTGCGCTATATAGTAGGACGGGTATGATGAGCGACTTGTAGAGTTTGGTTTTCGTTCGCCGAGAGAGGACTTTACTTTTCAATTGCCTACTTAGTCCAAAATGGCACCTGTTGGCAAGAGTGGTTCTGCGGTGGATTTCCAGGCTGACATTGTTGTTGGTGTTAATGCTGGTCCCTAGATAGACGAAATTATCTACGACCTCGAAGTTATGACTGTCAACAGTGACGTGGGAGCCGAGTCGCGAATGCGATGACGATGTCATCGGCGTACGCCAGCAGCTGTACACTCTTAGAGAAGATTGTACCTTCTCTATTTAGCTCTGTAGTTCGTATTATTTTCTCCAGCATTGAATTAAAAAAGTCACACGGTAAGGAATCACCCTGCCTGAAATCCCGTTTGGTATCGAACGGCTCGGAGAGGTCCTTCCCGATCCTGTATGCGATGTTAACAAGGCTTATTCCACGGTAATTGGCGCAGACTGTGAGATCGCCTTTTTTGTGGATTGGGCAGAGCACACTTAGGTTCCAATCTGCGGGCATGCTTTCATCCGACCATATTTTGCAAAGAAGCTGATGCAGGCACCTGATCAGTTCTTCACCGTATTTGAATAGCTCGGCCGGTAATTCATCGGTCCCTGCCGCTTTGTTGTTTTTTAAGCGGACGATTGCTATTCGGACTTCTTCGTAGTCGAGTAACGGAACCACTTTTCCATCGTCATCAATTGGAGTTTCGGGTTCACTTTCTCCGGGTGTTTCATTTTCACTGCCATTCAGCAGGCTGGAGAAGTGTTCCCTCCATAGATTCAGTACACTCTGGGCATACGTCATTAGCTCACCTCCCTGGGTCCTACAAGAGTTTGCTCCGGTATTGAAACCTTCTGTAAGTCGCCGTATCTTTTCGTAGAATTTTCAAGCGTTACCCTTGTTGGCCAGCTTCTCAAGCTCCTCGTACTCGCGCATCTCGGCCTCTTTCTTTTTCTGTCTGCAGACGCGCCTTACTTCCTTCTTCAGTTCTCGGTATCTATCCCACTCCGCACGTGTTCTGGTCGATCGCAACGTTGCGAGGTAGGCAGTCTGTTTTCTCTCCACTGCGACACGGCAGCCCTCATCGTACCAGCTGTGGTTGTGACCTTTCCGAAATCCAATGGTTTCGTTTGTAGCTGTACGCAGGGAGTTTGCAATGTCGTCCCAAAGTTCCCTTATACCGGGTTGCTGATGAGTACTCTCAGAGAGCAGGGGCGCAAGTCAAGTAGAAAACCGCTCGGCAGTCTGCTGTGATTGCAGCTTTTCAACGTCGAACCGTCCTTGTGTTTGTTTAAGGGCGTTCTTCGATCCACAGAGGCGTGTGCGTATCTTTGCTGCGACAAGATAGTGATCCGAGTCAATGTTGGGACTTCGGAACGTACGCACATCTATCACAACATGATCGATCTGGTTGAAAGTTTTCCGATCTGGAGGCGGCCAAGTAGCTTGTTGATTTTTTTGTGCTGGAATCTAGTGCTACCGACAACCATGTTTCGGGCCCCGGCGAAGTCGATCAGCCTCAGCCCATTTGGATATGTTTCGTCGTGGAGGCTGAATTTTCCGACAGTCGTTCCAAAGATACCTTCTTTGCCCACCTTAGCGTTGAAGTCGCCAAGCACAATTTAGACGTCGTGGCGGGGGCAGCGCTCATAAGTGTGTTCGTGGCGCTCGTAAAAGGGATCTTTGGTCAAGTCATGGAAGAAGTTACAAGTTGTTATATCGCAAGATCTCAATGACCAATTGCGATCACCTCTTCGTGAGATAATACTGTACGGAAACTTTTCCCTTAAAAGATCGATGGTTTCGTTACTTATGTGGCACGTAGCGCCGTCTTGTTGAAAGTAAACATTGTCCAGATCAATACCATTCAATTCCGGCCATAAAAAATCATTAATCATCTCGCGATAGCGCCATCCATTAACCGTAACTGTTGCTCCAGCCTAATTTTCGAAAAAGTGAAGTCCAATGACCCCGCCAGACCACAAGCCGCTTGAAAGGCTTTTTAACGTTAAGACATGGGTTTTCTAAGCCCCATCGAAGTGGAAATGAGCCCCATCTGTCAAGATGAGTTTTCGATGAAATTTCGGATCATTTTCCTGCGTTTCAAGGACCCAATCAGCAAGGACATAACGCTGTTGATGATCGGCCGGCTTGAGTTTATTTGCTGACTAAACTTTATAAGTCTTAAGACCCAAGTAACTATGCCAAGTTCCAAAGAACGACGAAACTTTTCCCAACAGCTCTATTTTTTCTATTAATTTCTGTATTGCGGTCTTACGACAGAAAAATGTTTTAATATTATAAACTGTCTCTGCCAGGTTTTCGCCATTTATATTTCGAATTTTAATCATTTTAATACGTTGTTGAATCGTGTGTTGCTCCATTTTAATTACTGGCGTAGTTTTTACTTGTCAAGTGTCAAAAATTAAAGCTTCAAAGGTGACACTTACCGGAATAGCAGGATATTTAAAATAGCACCTCATATTGGAAAACCATTTATGAAATTGATTCTTGTTCAGAGAAATACTATGGAAAAGCTTAAAACTATATAAGGTGAGAAGTACTAGCATGACTCAAGTAAGAAAGGCTTCATTTGGGCGAAATCTATTATTATATAAAATCTTATATAAACAATAAATATCTAATGCTCGTTTAAAAAAATCCAGTAATTTCCAAAAGACTCCAGAAGCTACTGAAATTTCGTCAAAATGTTTCTATGATCTATGGGAAGTGGACCAGGGATTTACCTATTAAAAAATTCTTATCTATAGCGAATGTTACTGGCCAAGGTATACCGCACGGCGCCCTTGAAGGTAGCGTCGGCATACCGTACAGTATCAGGGGAAGCTGTAGCTGTAATAAGCGGAAGCATTCCCATTGACCTATTGGCAGTCGAAAAGAAAAGAAACAGGACGCTCAAAAAAATGAGGAACCATGGATGCACTGTCAATACAAACAGAGAGGACATAAGGAAAGAAACCCTGAACCAGTGGAAACCTCAATTTGAAGAAGGAAACCATGGCCGATGGACGGCCAGATTAATAGTAGCCGTAAAAGTATATACGACTACTATATTACCCAGATGCTGTCCGGTCACGGATACTTCAGGAAATACCTGCATAAAATAGGGAAAGCTGAAAATACGTCATGTATCTACAACAATGCCAACGAAGATAATGCCGAGCATACAATATTTCAATGCACCGGCGAGTCGATGGACATGACTAAATTAATTAAGTTCGTCGTGCTGATACGATTGGTGTAAATTTTGGGTGAGTACATCTTTTTTCCCCTGGTCTTTACATATACCAGGTGCGTTAGTGGAAATTTGGTTTTTTCGTTAAAGAAAACATTTAATTTCCAGAGGAATCTCAAAATTTTTTAATTCAAAGTATCGACCATTGGTTTCTACACATTTCGCCCATCTCTCAGGCAAATTATGGATACCATTCCAAACAAACTTTTTCTCTTTCGAGGCAAACCATTCGACGAGCCATTTTTCGACTTCTTCAAACTTAGCGAAGCATTGCTCTGCAAGAGAGTGTCCCATCGATGCGAAAAGGTGATAGTCGGACGGGGTGAGGTCTGGAGAGTACGGCGGGTGTGACAATATTTCCCAATTAAGTGTTTTTAATGTGTCTTTCTCCAGTTTAGCGGTATGAGACGGCGCGTTGTCATGTTGCAAGATAACTTTGCCATGTCTTCGGGCCCATTCGGACCATTTTTCGATCAACGCATGATTCAAATTGATCATTTGTTGTCGGTAACGATCCGTGTTCACCGTTTCAACAGGTTTTACAACTCGTAGTACACCACACCACACTGGTCCTACCAAACACAGAGCATTGTCTTACGGCCAAAGCGATTTGGCCTTGCAGTCGATGGGCCAGCTTCACCAGGAGAAAAGTTCTACCAGCTTCAGCTGCTTTTGTCTTTTGATGAAATAAGAAAAGCAACGAATGCCGCAAATGCGATTTACTTGGAACGAAACACGACATATTCACTGAGGTAAACAAATATGACGCTATTATTTTGGCGGAATGTGACTTGCGTATTTTTGTAGGTTAATGTCAATAGAAAAAATTTACATACATGCCAAATCATAGAAATTTATACATATTGCTAGCGACATCTACTAATAAAACCGGCACACTTCAACAAACACACCTGGTACTTCGAACCAAAGTTAATATACCATTTATGTTCATGAAAGGTATAAAAACGAGTGACTTTGCGTTGAGCGCAACTTAAGGAAAGTGTTGTACATATTCCGTAGAGGATTTTCATAATTGACGAAGTGTACAAGTGGCGGATGTTTCGAAGTGATTGATGGCTGTTTAAATGAAACTCTTCGCTCTTAATTGCCTGTCGCAAGCTGAATTTTACGTTCAACTGCATATACATAAGTACGTGTATGTCTGTATTTATTTTCATTATTGATTTATTGCAGCTTTTAGAATTTTTCTGAATAACTCAAGTGTTTTTACAACTACATAATAGCTTGAGTAAGGAGGAAAAATTAATTTTAAAATAAATTCTATGACAGCTTTAAAGCGGAGTTGTGGAAAAAGATTATTCGGCACAAATAATATAATTTCACGGAATGCTGAATATTTGTTTTTAGTAAATTCAGTTGTAATTATTTTTTTATTCAATGATAATCTCATTTTTCGGTGAACTCAACACAAAGGACTACAACTACCAACTATACTTATGTTATATTTTACGCTTCATTCTTTGCACTAGCTTTCTCATATTAAACTACAATTTTACTATCCCTTTCAATCAAAAACAAATTACTAACTCGGCCGTGACACTAAGTTCCAAGAAAATTTCTATACCAACAAATAAAAAACAAAAAAAAAATGTCAAAGGGTTTCTGAAATACATACAGCTCATTGTACTACTATCGAATTACAGGCAAACAATAAAACTCAAATCAATCGCCAGCCAAACAAACAGCTGTTCCGGAACATGCAACATTCCGTTGATTTTGATTTCATCACGCTGAATGAAACCGAAAAAAAGGAAAGGAAAATAAAGGGACTTGTAATAATAAATGAAAGCACCACAAGCCAAATGACAGCGACCTTAATAATATGAAATTATGCCAAACTGTTTGCTGAGCAAACAGAAATTTGCGAATATCTTTAATAAACTTGAAATCCAAATTGCCTCAGTGGGTAAATACAAAAATGTATTCAGGTAAACAAGTTAAGAAATAGTAAGGTGGTGTAACTAAATAACTTGGGCCGCTAATAGTTTTATGCATTTCTGATTTCCAGATTGACAACTGTATCTACTAGTGGTTTCAAGCTATATTTATATAAAAATATGAAAAAGGGCTGCCAGTTTATAGAGGGTGTCCCAATATGAACGAAAGATTGGAATTAAATAGAAAACAGAATTTTTAGCCTTGTTACTTTTTTATTGGATCATAAAGAACATAGCATAGAGTTATTTGTAGAATAAGTTATCAGGCAAATGACCTCTCAACTACGCACTCATTTGTCGGAATTTTCCATGTTGACTCTTTATAAATGTGGCTGAATTTCATGGCTGGAACTTTGAATCTCCTCCTTTGCACCTCCTTTTTGCAATAGATTTGTGAATAATCCCATAAAAAGAAATCTAATGGTGTTAAATCACACGATCTAGGTGGTCAATCCCGGTCACCAAAACTAGAAAGTATGCGCACTTGAATTGTCTCTTGCAGTAATTGAAGTGTTCCATGAGCTATATGACATGTCGCACCGTCTTGTTGAAACCATAAAAAAGTTTACATGAATATCATCCAATTACGGCTAAAAGCACTGGGTTATCAAGTCGCGATATCGAACATCAGTAGCACTCACTGCTTTACCAGCCTCATTATCAAAGTAGTATGGTCCAATTATGGCTCCAGCCTAAAATCCAGTGACATATTCCGTATGCATTTGCTTTTCGACAATCACATGAGGGTTCTCAGAATGCCAAAATCAACAATTCTTTGCGATTAGAAAACCCAAGCCAAGGTTTTTCATCGCTTGGGATGATTTTGCTGGAAAACTCAGTATCCATTTGTTGATGCTCAATGGTCCATTCAACAAACTCTCTTCGCTGCGCATGGTCATTAGGGCTTAGTTGTTGCGTTAATTAAATTTTTTAGTCACAGAACTTCGGTGAGTATACGTTGTAGAGAACTTCTTGAAATTTGCAATTCTTGTCCACGACGCCGAATTGAGGTTCATGACACTCTCGCGGACTGCTTCGATATTTTCATTTGAACAACTTTTTTTAGCGTATCTAACGAATCTTGCCTGCCGTAATTTTTCAATTAATATCTTCACAGTTGATGAAGTTAAAACCTTATCGCGACCATATTTTGTATGAAATTTTCAAACTGCGGCCGCCAAGCTTTCATTATTTTTAAAAAATTGTTTAATAATGAAGACACGTGTTCTATCGTCTAACACTTCATTATTACTAAGGATTTTAGGGTTGTCAACACTTTGTTATATAGGTATATGGCGACAAATTTAAGTCTTGCGTTAATTTTGGGACACCCTGTACTTACGATTAGTCGAAATCACCATATATATGTCTCTAAGCCAAAGAAACTCCAATTACGTTGAGTGCTAAACTGTTAAAATAATATGAGCTCTCATTACTAAAGTTTCCAAATTAAATAATTATTATTATTTTTTTAGTTTATCTTCTGTGTTTTTTTTTTCTTTTTAGTAGTTTTTAACTTACAGAAATGGAAAATATTCTCTTACTTTTTAACTTTGTAATTCACTCTTAAAACCCTCAAATTCTAATGCTCAAATTCTTATAATTTAGGCTATAGGTATAGTTGGTCCTAAAGCTTGAACTTCACATTTGTCAGAATTTAAGAAATACGCACTTAAGGCTCATAAGATAGGTCGAGGCAGAGATGACATGTCGTTTGTTTTTTGATATAGAGAATAAACTTAAGGAAATGATTTTGTTTTGTTTTAGCGACATGTCATCGAAACAAATTGAAATAGTCAATGCTGAAACCGCACAAGCATCGTTAGGGTTACTCTTTAAATGGCTGCTTGCTATTACATTAACAGCACACTTCAATGTTAACGTTTAACATTAACTGTTAACGATTTAACATTAACGACCGCATTTCATCTCATTTAAGGTTTTCGAAAAAGAGCTTAAAGGGATGAGGTTGAGCTTTTTCTAAGTTTTAACACAAAATCAAAATACTTTAGAAATATAATATAAATGCCATGAGCTTCCATTGGGCTCAAAAAGTTGATAATAAATCAACTCAAAATATATTTTTTCAGTTTAAAATTTTTTATTCTGTTTACTTTTTATGAACATGCTCATAAATTGCACAACTGATAAAAAATGTATGATATATATTTTAGAAGCCCTGTTTGTAATCGTCTTCGCCACTCTGATTTCACGTCGCCACTAAATGCTTTGCTGCTGATGTAACTGCTGATGTAACCGAGTGAAAAAGGCATAAAATGTATGTAACTACACAAAGTTCAGACCATTCCAAACTGAAACGCACTGGCGCAATCGATTCAAACACGTCACAAACACGCTTGCATAAAAAGTTAAGTCTCTAAACGGTTGAGGTAGACATATACATACACACATACATCTAATGGCCCTGTAATGCCTCACATGCACACAAAGCAGCCACAAAACGTTATACACCAACACTTTGCAGGCGTTACATACATATATATGACCAGTGTGAGAGCTAAATCAAATAAATATGCGTGTATGTTTTGATGGGGTTTTAATTTGCCGCTACCAACTGCCAACTGCCATTTATCCACTAAACTATTAATGCTTTTGTTTTGTGTGTTTATACATAATTTTTTTTTTTTCATTTCATTTCTGCACATATTTATTTTATTACTGATTGCTTTTGTTTTTATTTAGTGTTTTCCCATTTCGATCTGATAACAAATGTGACTAATGTGCCGTAGTCTGTGTTGTGGCAGCTGTAATAGTAAATCTGATTGCAGCAAATTTGTTTGTGCGCTAATCGATTTGGATCGCATAAATTTTATTTATATTACCAATTAAATGCTTGAATTGTCTGTGACTTTTAGTGAAATATCCAACTGCTTTGTTATGAAATTGGGTGGCATTGGATTTCCGAAGCTATTTTGGTTTGAATTTAAAATAAATTATTTATTTATTGCATTTAATTGATTGAAAATGGCAGGAGTACGAAGAGACTTTTAATCCAATTAGACTTAGAGTTTGAATTTAGCATTGAAAAATACTGAAGTTTACAAAAATTTGGTTTGATAATAAAAAAAACTGCATATAAACAAGTGTCTACGTCGTTGTTTATGTTTTTGATTAGCAGTTTTGCTAATCTTTGTATTTTGTACAAATGGTTCATCACTCTACCGATTTGGCTTGGAACCAATACCATCGAAGTAACGCAAAACTAGCAGTTTGATTTTCAATAAAAAAAAGCTTTAAAATGAGAGGAAGCAAAATTTGTACCTTGAGGAACGTTTAAACAGAAGCAATAAGTGCTGCCTTTGAAGCCTTGAAGCCTTTACACCATTCATGAGCTTATCAAATTTATAGCAAAATCCTATTTCGATAATTTTAAATGATAGTTTCATGCTCTTGGTTGCTCTTTTGAAAAACTTTTGATTCAAAATTTCATATCTGGAAAAATAGATCGTTGAGGGACTATATGAGATACACCTCCGATTTCTATGATTTTCATGACCAATGTTCTGCTCTTGTTGAAAAGTTCGTGGTACTGTACATATGACTCTTTATCATGAAGACTCTTCAACGATTCATTCAGACGGGGTTTAATGACAGAACATTCCAACACTTGCCTTCCGGTGAGCGTTCAAATTAGTAATTTTGGACAAGTAACCGCGTATTGCTGGAAGGACGCACCTCCACACGTTATGGTGTCCTTCGAGCATGATGTATTGCCGTCCTTCTTACCTACACTCTGGTCAAATAACTTATGCCAACGTGCTAAAAACTAGTGAACCGACCCCACCACTAATTTCTACTAGTACTGGAGTTGAGGCCATGATTCTTAATCTAACCCAATGCATGACACAATTTTTGTCAACCATGCAAAGTATGATCCAAGATCTAATAAAGGCGCAAAACCAAAGGCTTCAAGCCCGAATGACCAAAAAATGAGTGATCTTAGAATTTGTTTATGGAATGCTAATGGTGTAAACCAGCATCAATTAGCACTCAAATTATTTTTACATACTCACCAAATTGGTGTTATGCTTTTGTCCGAAACAAAACTGATTCGAAAGTATAATTCTTATATCCCTGGGTTTAAGTTGTATACCACTAATCACCCACATGCAAAAGCACATGGTGGTACAGCTATACTCACAAAGAACCGCTTAAAATACAGTTTTCTTCACTCCTTCTCAACAAACTGGTTGCAGTCAGCTTCGATCACTCTTATCAAAATAGGAGGGTTAACCTTACTTTTACTAACTAATTTAAAAGACATTTTTTTAATGCAGCACTCGGATTAAAACAACGTTCCAAGCGTTCTAGTGTAATTTCCGTGGTGAATTCCTCTGCGGTAGTGTGTAGACTTTGACAACCACATGTAAAATTTACTCCAATGAAAGATGAAACAAAGCCTCGGATGAGAGACCGTCCTTTTGATGACAAATATTTTAAGAAACACGCTTTGAAGGCATTAACGTGGAATAGCCGGTCCCTTAATTGGGAAGATGCCGCCTAGAGCGTGCCTATGAGCGCTACTCCCGTCACAATTTGAAATTTGTGCTTGACGATTTCATCGCCAGGGTAGGCAAGGAAGGTTTATTTGGCACAACAGCCGGGAAATTCGACCTCCATGACGGAAAATCCCCAAACCTCCGGAGGCTAACAACATCGCCAGAGCCCGAAATATGGTTGTCTTTGGTACCACATTTTTGCACATGAAAATCCATCAAGCTACGTAGCTGTCGCTGATCGATAGAACTTGTTAGAATTCAGAAAATACATGTCTTCAGCGTTCTAGATATGCGTACGTTCTGAAGGCCTTTGTAGAGGAGATACATAACCGCCTCCGTGGCTCAAAGAATGCTCATCAACAAACGCAAGGAGCCGACGATTTGCATCTAAGTTTGTTCTGCCCAAGCCTATTACTGTAGTATATGTATGCCCCTTAATATCGCAATAATGTCATCCTTGAAATCTAACGCAGAATCACTCTTGCCAATAGGTGCTATTTTGGACTAACTAGGCAATTGAAAAGTAAAGTCCTCTCTCGACGAAACAAGACCAAACTCTACAAGTCACTCAGCAATCCCGTCTTACTATATGGTGCAGCAGCCTGAACGATGTCAACATCCGATTAATTGGCCTTGGGAGTCTTCAAGAGAAAAGATTTGCAAACAATTTATAGTGCTCTTCGTACTGGCAACGGCGAATACCGCAGATGTTGGAATGATAAGCTGTACGAGTTATACGATGATATTGACATAGTTCAGCGAAAGAAGAGACAGCGGTTACGATGGCTAGGTCTTGTCAAACGAATTGATGACAACGCTCCAACTTTATGAGTATTCGATGAAGTAAGTGGAAACATAGCAAGAAGAAGACCTCCACTCCAGTCAGATCCAGAACGACCTGGTTTCACTTGGTATTTTGAATTGACCTAAGCAGTGAAAAGAAGGGATCAATGGCGCATTGTTATAGCTTCGACTATAAACGCATAAACGTTGACTATGCCAATAAACACTGGGGTATAGGTCAAGAAACCGTTGTCAAAAAGTGCAGCTCCGAAAAATGTATTGCTTCGATGAAAACCACATGTCTAAAAATCTTCGTAAACTTTAAATGCCTGCAGTGAAGATATCTTAATGTACCTATTTTCTCCAACAAAACTAGCATTAATTTTACATTATCTTCTTCTTATAATTCAGTAAACTGTGTTTTTTTTCAATCGAGCTAAAGTGATAAAATCACAAAAGTTATCTTCGCAATACTTAATGTTCTTCTCGCTTAAGTGTAAAATGTGCTTGAACGTATATTCAATTCAATATGTGCATATCGCGACACACTCTCCCAACCTCCTAAGCAACTGCACAACTTCTGAGCATTAAAATATGAAATATAATATACTTATACATATATTGAGGTGATTTCTTTATATTCAATGCGCATATAATGTTTGCGTTTATCAGTTGAGATTATAGTAAGTGAAACTGCATTGTCACTTTGCTTAAGCATACAAAATGCTCTCACACAAACACACTTATATGGTAAGTGTGAGTATGTGTAATATATGTGTACACAAAAAGTTAGAACGTGGCCATAGAGAAACACTTTGTGTGTGTACTAAATTTATGTGTTTTTTTTTTAGTTGAGTAACTGCTCAAACACACATAAACTGTTTTACTCTACTCGCGCTTGGCTATACGCGTACTTCGTATCATGCATAATGTGAATTTTATAGTATAACTAAAACTCACAATGTTGAAAGCATCAATGCTTAAATTCATATTTATGAAGCACACGACGTGCCTGCTTACTTATATAACGAAAAGTTACCAAAATAAACATGAAATCAGTCACAAATTGTGAAAAGCTGTGAAAAGATTAATTTTATAGTGGAAATTCAGTTACCAAAACAATTTGATTGAAAGTAATGAAGCATTTTACAAAGGCAAATATTGAAAAAATTACAAAAAAATAATATGTGAGCTCTGAAATAATATCTAGTTACTTAGAGACTAACTATTGTATATACATACTAATATCCCTTTTTCTTTTATATTATTACTATAATATGGTTTGCTCTTCTATACTTTCGGGGGAAGTATTTATTTCTTTGAATTTAAATGCATCCGTGTTCGTACTGATAAGAATTTTATTTATTGTACGTAACATCATCTTACCAAATATATATCGAGCTAGATATTTATTATAAATTATTGTTTCAATGACGTCAAATTCTGCCTTAATTATGGTCTTGGGTTATTTCAACTTGCTTTCTACAATATATCATGAATGCAAGCCGATGTTGTCAATCCCAGTTTGTATTCGACCATGTTTTTCCGAGTTTCTAGAGAAAAAGCCCGAGCTTTGCCTTAACCAAATTAATTTCATACCTAATAATTTGATTTAAATCTTCGATATACTATATGTTGCCAATGCCTCAAAGTTTTCTGTGACTCGGTGGGATCATGTTGTTTTTTATCATCACGTTTCTGAGATAATTTTCGAAATCATAGATAGTTTTAGGGTGTGATCTCCATCTGGTTCTTGGGCTCGTTTCAACTTTACAAAAGCTAACTTCAAAAAGTTGAATCAAAGGCTATTCAAATTTTTTTGGCCACACTATAATGGTAATGTTGAAAGAAGTGTTCTTTACTTAAATTTTAAATATTTTTGAAAATTTTGTACCCAATCATGCTGGTGTTTAAAACAAATTTTATTTATTTAAAAAAAAAATATTTATAAATCAAAGTTTTTTTTTTAGATAAGTATAAAAATATTAATTAAAAATTGCTGCTGTTGGTTAGTGATACGATAACTGTAAAACGAATCTTCGGTTTCTTATTCTGTATCACATTGGCTATGGCCGGAACTACAATAAACCATTCTCACCAAAAAAAAACGGACCTTTTATTTTTTCCACTTTTTTGAATGTTGATTGTTATAATTTTTTTAAAAAACTATGAATATTTTTGGTTGTAGTACCGCGAATAGAGAGACATTTTAGGAGTAAAATGCCGTTTAGTTCATGTTGATAAGTTCAATAGGTTCTAAAGAAGAGTGTCACCCAGTTGAAAAATGAAATTTATTAATTTATGGTTCACAAAGAAATTAAATCTTAAAAAATACCGGAAGTCTCTCGAATATGTTTGCATAATTTTCCAAGTTTAATTTCTCAGCTAATTCATCCATAGGCAACTTCTTATATCAGGAGCATTTTTATCAGCAAACTTTAATTACTCCCCAATTCTTTCTCCCAAAGTTATGTTAAGTTGAAAGCTTTAAAGAGATCCGTCAGTCTGTCGATACAATCTTGAATGATTTAGTCGGGCGCTTCGATAAAGGACTTGCCTTGAAGGAGTATATTTATTCCTCGATATGGAAGGGGCTTCTCGAATTCGTAATAGAGTCTCTTAAGAATGTCATCACCTTCTCTACGGGAAATTACAAGAGAGCTGTAACACAATTAGAATGTATGGATTCCAATCTTGGAAAAATATAGGACTCGCTGGACTGCACCACCTCCAGTATGTGCCTCCATAAGAGTTCTGAGCTCGTCACACCAAAAATCAAAACATCCGTTCCTTCTAGAACGAGTTTTCCTCTAACATAACCACAGTCATAATAATAGGTCACAGTTTAATGACGCTAGACGGGAAAAGAATGTTTTAACGCTCCAATGATTTTTCCGTAGCTGTAGGAGCGAAGAAGAGGAGGAGTCTGCTGAATATTACCTCTTTCACAGTCCTGCCTTGACATCTGTGCTACACAAATTCTTCTGAAAACACTTCTTACATTGTCTCGTTGAGCTAGCCTCAGTTCGGCGTATTATTATTAAAACTTAAACTAAAAAAGTAACACTTTTTTCCTAACCTTTACGTACTGCGTACATTAGCTCATGCCAATTGCAAAAAAGGCTGTAAAATTTGTAGTCGACCACAAAATTAATAATTATGCTAGAAATCACATATTTCTGTTACATTTCATACCGCATACACAGTCATGTATGTATATTCACTGAAAAAAATTAGCATGTATATATATACACGTATATGCATATGGTTTACTGATTGTGTTCATATGGTGTACATACAATCTTGTGTGCTTTCATGCGTGAATTGCTCATCACACAATCATGACATAACATACAAATTTGCGTGACAGCGTCACTCGACAACTATAAAGTGATTCCTGCATAACACAACCTCGCAATGAGTCTGCGAAAAGCATATAAATCACATTTATGGTTTTGTTTTTGACATATTTGAATTTGTAGAATTGAATTATTATTTCCTGACACGCGTTTGAATGGCACTGATTTTACAATCATTAGTTGTTTTTGCTGCTTGTAAATAATAAATATATTTGCATATATTTTTATGAATGCATGTAAGTGAATTCACAGTAAACAGTTGTACTGTAGTGAAAATGGAATTAATTTGAATTGATTTAGGAATATACTGATTGAAGTCTTGGTTTCAAGCAACATATATTATTTGTGATTTTAGCCATATTTTCAATAGGTGGCATATAATATTTAATTATTTAATTTTGGTGCATAGTTTGTTTGAAGAATGTACAACTGTTGGCATATGCCAATGGCAGTGATATCAGAGGCCTTAACAGAAGCGAAAGGAATGGGTCTGGTAGTGAACGAGGATAAGACGAAATATCTGATGTCATCAAACAAATAGTCATCGCATTTGCCTTTCGGCCTCCACGTCATTGTTGACAGTCATAACTTCTAGGTTGGCCCTACACGAATCATACCGGTCCTACTATAAGATGCACTAGCGTGGACGATGTCGACACCCGATGAGACAACTCTAGACTCTCTTCGAGAGAAAAGTTTTATGTACAATTTATGGTCCTTTGTGAATACAGCAGACGATGAAACGATGAGCAGCTGGGCGAGTTATACGGTGACAAACAAATTTTGTTTTACAACCAGATTTAATAATCGCTATTCCCAACTTTGGTTGTAAATATTTGTCCGAAGACGTTTCGACATATATTGAACTGAATTTTTTAACACCTCATCCTTAAAAACCAATTTGCCAACTTTGTACGACTGATTGTTTGGTAATGCTGAGTTTAAAATTGACAATCAACGTTGAGTAGAATTAATGTCTAATGACTGAGTTGGGCAATAAAAGTTTTCGGCGAAGTTTCCTTCAAAAAATCGTATTACAAGTCAGGTAAATTTCTTTATTGGCGGATAAGCCATACCTTATGCAAAATTTCCACACATAAACTTCTTTCATTTGTCCATTAGTTTATTTATTTAAAATTTTAGAGTTTTTCTGAAGTACTCAACGCCTATCGAATTTTCAGCTGAATACTGAATAATGACGTAAAGTCTTTATGCTTCTCTCAGCTACCTTTGTCTCTATTGGCAAAAAGTTGGAAGACTTTTACAAGCCTTTTTTTGGGGCCAGTTCCTCACCAGCTAAATCATTAGCCATGAACAGGAACAGATGGCAATCACTTGGTGCCGTATCCAGACCATTCGATTTCATTAGACTTTGCTATAAGTGTTCCACTTTTCATCATCAGTTACCATCCGCTTCAGAAATGGGTTGATTTTCTTACGATTCAGTTGCGATTCGCCGATAGAAAATCGGACCATGAGGTTTTTTCTCGTTAACTCACATTTCAGTTGCCTGACTTGAGTTTTTGTCTTTGCTGAAGAAAATTTTTAAAACTTTTTCGTATTTTTTCTTTGCTGGTGCGCATCTTTGACATGGGCTCAAACACCACTGTGTAAAGGAATCAACACATTTTTCCATTATCTTTTTTAGTACGAAATATAATTCGGACATGTAGAACGTGATATACATGATCAATATATAATAAAAATTTTTTAAATTGTTTAAAACATATTATCCTTTTCTCTAAACTATTTGCTATAGTTTTAAATTTAATTATACAAAGTGTTCATTGAAATACTAAAGAAATTCGCACAACTAAAACTGAAATTTGAAGCATTTCAAATCAACATTTGAGAAGTTGAGCAACGAACGAACATCGGACGAATATCCAGCTGCTCTTGCTGTTCAATACATTTGTTTGTGTATGAGTTGCCACTATTTGATAAAATTTTTAATTTTTTCGGGGCAAGACTACAACATCGTGGGCAGCAAAACTTTTGTAATTAAACCACTAAAAATGTACTTAACACCTTAAGATTTGTTAGGAAATGTTTTAATTTGCTTCAAAAAGTTGTTGGTCCACACTGCGTATACGTAACTTTTTTAGGTCCCCTATATTATTTACTTTTCTAACTAATCTGGATTTTATTTACCACTTTTGCATATATGTTTAATAAATTTGGTTTAAATTTATTATGTACTTTTCAAATTTGATGAATTCATTCCTTTAAAAAATGTTTGTTTTTTACATTCATTTTATAAAAGTAACAGCAAAATGCCCAAATTTATGCATAAATCATTATCATCAAATATTCATAAGACACATTCGCGACGAAGTTGAATTTTGAAGTTGTGTAGCTAAATATGAGCTGCATAAATAAGGCGTGAATACATATATTACACAGTGAAACTCCACAACACAATAGACCCATCTCACTTTGACTTACTTTAGCTGCTTATGCCACAGCAAGCACTTAGGCTGAGAGCTAACATTGACAAGTCAAACCGTAAATTAATAAATCATGCATTAACCCAACACCAGCACCAGCTTTGACAACAGCAGTAGCCTCCATGAGCCTCAGTAGCAACAGTTGGCTGGAAGCGTGCGTACGACTAAGCGAAGGGGAAAGCACAAGGGAAGCATTTGACAGATAATAGAGCAGTGAAAGCAGAGAGTCCAAGCGCATACAAAAACACACCCACACATCATGAGTATGCGTGTAGAAGTGGCATATCTTATGCAATCTTAGGTATGCTACAAGTACAAACAAGTATAAGTGGGCTGATGTAACCAGAGCTGATAGGCAGATACTCACTAATCGTATTATGCTTGTTTTTGTTGCTACCGTTGTGGTTGCTACGGCAGGAAGCAATTCAGAAGAAGATTAGAGATCTAAGTATGGCTGTAAGTGGTTTCTCTCTGCCATGCTATCTAAAAAGTATCATATATTTTGTGTTTGAGATACAGAAAATCTCACACATATATGGTATGAAAGTAAAAGGAATTTTATATATTCTATATTAAATGTGACTGTCCATGCGTGTACATGTTAACTCCAGTAAGAATTGAGCTGTTTTGAAATTTGTTTCATACATTTCTTGGGTCACAGGTACAAACACTATTGTAAATTGGTCAGACTTAGCTCAGATCCACTTCCCATATAACTTTATTTTTGAAGGACAAAAATCGTCATAATTCAGCTAATGAATGAGCAATTAAAAGAATCAAAAAGTATATCTCAGAAACCACAAAACACTTTGATTTGTTAAAATCTATTTAATATAATTTCCATGGTCTAGTATCATCACAAATGGAATAAAGCTGCGATCGGGTAACGTATACGCTTTTGTTTCGTATAACAGACTTCTTACTTTCCACTCCACTTGATTCAATATCGAACATTAAAAACTTTCATAAACAGAAACTTGGAAGGTATGCTACTTTCAAAAGCGACCTGCCTCCCATATAGCACACTTCCTATGTTGACTGATCCGTGCTCTAAGATTAGAATATCTATGAAGTTTATCGAGACTTGATCTTGAAAAAATCGAAATCAGCTTTAAAGATAAAGATAACTTCATTTTCAGCGTTAGTCAGACAGCAATAAAAGCTCTGAACTCGCTTACAAAAAATTCCAAAGTAGTTCTGGACTCGCGCTGATCTCTAGATGAGGTGGCCAAACAAAACAGACTGCTTCTTGCGAGGGTCTCTGCTCATAGGGACATCGGGGGTAACTGTAAAGTAGATGTACTTGTAAGGCAAAGTGTTACTAAGCAGATTCTTCGCGGTAAAGAGGGCATTGGCATTCCTTTTGCTACTTGTCAGTTGTTTCTCATGGTGGAATGAAGCTACAGTCTGCCGCAAATCCAGGCACACAGGACCAAAATGGAATAAGAAGAGATAACGAGATACGAATTCCTCAAAAATGAAGACATCTCCAAAGCAATAGGATTCCGATATGCCAATGTCTGATATGATATCAAGAAGAGAGACTAGAAACTCCCAATAGAAGATGTTGTAGGAGCTGCTGTAGGAGCTGCAAGGATGATGGTGAGGAGGAAATGAGGAGGCCTTAGTATAGTTGCTACCACATCCTTACTTAAGCCTAAGCACCACCAGCATATGCTAAATGATGAAGTCGTACAATTAACCCTTTAGCAAGCTTCATATTAGTTAACTGACTGAAGTAACAATTAAGTGGCGATAATTAATTGACTATCAATATCAATGAATTCCTAAGCTAATAATTGCTGGTGGCGTTCGTTAATTTAGAATACGAGTATATGTGAAATAGAAGTTGTTAATTATGGTCAGTACGCTTTACGTTAAAGGCGGAGGCTAAATAATAAATTTGCTTTCAATAATTATTTGTAACTTGGTTAATTCATATATACATATGAAGTGATAAATAATTTAAAAATACCATATTAGGACCAAGGATTTGTATAGACTTCTCTTGAAGACAATTCTTCACCAGCCAAAATATTCAATATAGACAAGCGAAGTTCGGGCAATAAGGTGGTTCCATAAAATCCTTCCAATACAACTCTCACTCTTCTCACCAGAAGAGTCACTTGCAATAAGTGTGGTCTGGCACAATTCCTTTCCTGGTGACAAAATCTGGGCGATTCTGGGCGCTTGCCTTTATGAGGAGGTTTTATTTCATTTCAGAAAAACACTCGGAAGGCAATAACATTCCCGGTCGAGGAGCGACCGCAATTAGAAAAATTAAATTTCTATAATTTGGAATTTTAGTTAAGCCAGGACTCGAACTCTGGTCTTCAGAATGGCAGTACGCAATGCCAACCGCTTAGCTGTTACAGCCGCAGGGTATTTTTACTTCATGCAATAAATATTTTTTGTGAATGTTGTTTAAATTGTGTTTAAGTGCCTTTTTACGATATCTGATAAAACGAAATGTGTCTGTTTATGGTTTTTACGTATTGCAACATCCATCTAATCAACATAATATGTTATATATTAACACTTTGCTTTTTATTGCTTAATGGTCACTGTAGGAATATACTTTAATATTTGTAACTTACAATTTTCACATTTTCAATTTTTTATGTTACTGAATTTTTAATTTCAAATATTTTCATTTTCTGAATTATAATATTTTTCATTTTGAAGCTAACAAGAGGTATTAAATAAATTTTAATAAAAAATAAAAGTTAATCTTAATTTTAATATACAACAATAAATACATGTTATCCATAGTCACTTTAGTCCAATTCTTTAAAATTAATCTCGCCACCTTTAACTTGCATCTTGAATTTAATATAACTATATTAAGTAACAACTGTAAATAAGGTGGAAGAACAAGTGCAGGCGCAAGCAAAAAAATGGATAGAAGGAGACAAATAGGCTGAAAAAACTTTAATTAAAATTGTTGTGAAGTTCAAACAGTATTTCTGTAGCCTTTTTTTTCTTTCCTATGACGTAAAGTCACTAAAAGCTACATAAAATCTATAAATTGTTTTCTTACAAACTATGTTTAAAAAGCGTCGACAAGAAATTGCTGTCAAAGACAATAGTAATTGCATTACTACAATCATCAAGAAGGCGCTTAAGGAAGTCTGTTAGGATGGGCACGATACTTCTAGTAAATGACTTAATAGTAGCCCATGCAGTATATAATTACACCGCAAGACCTCTGGGCGTTTCTCCAAAAGGTTAAATTTCCGCCTATCCAAACCAATTCATAAAATTTTTGACCTTCTGTTCATTTTGTGCACGTCATAGCAGCAGTTTTTTTAGACTTTTCGCCCTAATTGGTTTGGTGAAGTTAGAGCTCGGCCTTCGACTCATTAAGATATATTTTTAAATTTCCCAAAAACTTGGTTAATGAGAATATGGGTGTGAATTGTGGGAGACTAGTATGGAACAAGAGGAGTTTACTTAAAATTAATACAGGGTTTTCAAATAAGAGGTGTTATTTTGATGTTTACAGAAACAATGAATTTTTTGAGATAAATATAAAGATATGCCATAATAATAGAAAACAATATAAGCCAAATGGTCACCGCAGCTACGTTTACAGGATCGTAACCTATCTATGAAATTTTTTATCACCAAATCGAAAAGTGGCTGCTATATGCCCTTAACAGATTCACGAATTCCATCTCTGAGATTTTAAATCGATGTTGGCCTATTGCCTTGGGTTTGCCGAGCGCCAGATTCGACATTATTGCTTATTGACATACCCATCGAGGTGGAAATTCTGGATCACTTTCATGCATTTCAAGGACCCAATCAGCAAACACACGACGTTGTTGATGATCGGCCGATTTGAGTTCTTCTATTAATTGAACTTTATAAGCCTTAATACCCAAATCTTGATACAAAATACAGTGTAATGATGTTTGTGGTGTGCCCAATTCCAACGAACGGCGAGGAATGGACGATGGAAAAATCTGGGTTTTCTTCAACACTTAGGGCTACAGTAGCAATATTCTCAAATTGTTTGAGCGACGCGCACGTATTTTATTTTAAATATCACTATTTCAATAAATTCAATGCGCTGTTGAAGCGTGCATTGCTCCATTTTTATTATTGGCGTAGTTTCACTTGTCAAATCTCGAAAAATTATATCTTCAAAATTGACATCTGCCGGAGTTGCAGCCTATAGGCCTCTTATTGGAAAAGCCTTTATGAAGTACATTTGGATAAAATTTATTATAAATTGCAGTTTGTGAGTAATATTTTTTCCGCCGCGCTCCTGCTTCTATTTATTGAATGCGTCTTTATATTTTATTTTTCCAAAAAATAGAGGGACCTACAGTTTATTTTAAGAAACCTATGAACGGCTAATGGATTTTTATCAGAAATACACTCGGAGGGCTTAACATTTTCTTCCGAGAGGCGGCAGTAATTATAAAAATTAATTAATTTTTTTCTTTATATTAATTTTCTATCATTTGTGTATGTACGACGAGCTAAAACTCGAATACTGCTCTTCTGACTGTCAGTACTCAATACTAACCACTCGGCTACTACCGCCACCTACGCCGTCCGTGAGTAGGTCAAAGTAAATTACAAAAATCATAAATAAATATCCTTAATAATACACCACACAATACAACTTCATGGAGCGGAAATTGAATTATTATCATTTTATTTTATGCACTTTACAGCAGCTGAGTGTTATTGACAAGCGCGATTTATGTGATTCATAATGTGTTATAAAAACGATTGTGGCATTGAATGGAAGTGAAAAGGGCGAAAAAGTATATATTAAAATGCCATCAACAACAGCGCTTGCAATATGGTACGTAAAAATATAAAAATTGAAATTACCGCTATAAACCACACAATATGCAAAAGATCAAAATAAGCGCGCGTAAGGAACGCATGAAACATATGTACTTACGTGTATGTATGTCGATATCTACACACTTATGGTGTCCAATGTAAATATAATAAAATGCTTCCAATTCAATATTTGTAAAAGAGACAAATTTATCTACACACACGTATGTATTGTATGTATGTTTATATGTGCATGCCAACTTATGGTGGATTTTATGGTGGCAATGACAGCCACAATTGCTTCGGCGGCAAATGCCTTGTCAAAAAGCAACATATGACATGCATACATACTAACGCAAACACTTTCAACCATAAGTATGTGTGTGTGTATGTATGTGTAGGGCAAATGCTCAAAACCATAGTTAGCCACTCATTTAGCGCATCGTCGGTCATTCGTTATTGTCGTCCTCATTGTCAATAGACCACGAACAAAAGCAAACAAAACAAAGCAAATAAATCACTTTCACACACACACACACACACACACACAAGCGTGCGAACGCACACAAAAACTCTGAAAATATTTATGCATGTATTCATGTGTTCTTGACACAAAGCGGGCTTTCACCGCAACTATTTATTACCTGCTCTCGCTCTGTTTGCATTGTCAGCATTGAAATATTGACACAAGGTCCGGTGCTGAGTGAGTATGGCAAATGGCGAATAATAATAAAAATTGCATAATGTTGACCGCAAATAAATTATGTCACCAAGTAGGGAAGGCTTGAAATAATAATAATAATCAGCGCATTCATTGCGATATTTAACAGATTGCGACTTGTCTTAATGCTGTGTGGGCAAAGTGGTTTAAATGACACACTTTAAGTATACTAAATGAGAAAAAATAATATTATTTAATTTCAGTGCTTTTTTTAGAGCTTTTTGTGAAAAAAAGCTTGCTCGATAATTAATGTCGATTCCAACGTCCTTTTAACATTTTCATTAGTTATTAATTAGATTGCTTATGATCTTTAACGGGTCTTGGAAAATGATGAGCAATATCAAACTACAGTGGAGAAAAAACAGACTGCCTACCTCGCAACCTTGCGTTCGGCCGCAACACATGCGGGGTGGGATAGATACCGAGAGCTGACGCAAGAAGCACTTGCTGACAAATAAGAAAGAGGCCGAGGTGCGTGACTGTGAATAACTTGAGAAGCTGGCCGACTAGGGTAATACTCGAAAATTCTACGAAAAGATACGGCGATTTACGGCAGGTTTCAAGATCGGGGAAGATTTTTGTAGGGCACAAGCACAAATCACATATCTAGTAACCGGTGACCAGAGAATACTGAATTTATGGACGAAGTACTGCTGCAGCCTGCTGAAGTGCAACATCAGGAGATGGTGAACTCGTATTTTTCAAATCGACGACGATGAAAAAAATCACGTGATTCGAATAGCGATTGCTCGCTTACGACTTACCGGCTGAGCTATTTAAACATGGCGATGAAGAGCTGACAAGGTGCTTGTTTCAGCTTCTTCGCAGAATATGATCGGACGAAAGCATACCCGACGATTGGAACTTAAGTGTGCTCTGCTCAATCAATAAACAGGGAGATGCCACAGTCTGCGCCAATTACCGTGGAAGTATTCTCATAAATATCGCCTATAATGGTCTATCTAAAATATTGTATGAAATACTAAAGCTCACCGTTAACAAGCTGATTGCACCTTATCAATGTGGCTTTAGGCCTGGTAAATCAAACATTGATCAGATGTTCTCCATGCGACAAATACTATAAAAGACCCATGAGAAAATAATCGATACACATCATCTTTTCATCGATTGCAGAGCTGCCTCTACAACGCTATGTCTGAATTTGGTATTCGTGCAAAACTTATAAGGTTATGTAAACTGTCGCTGGACATCACCAAAAGCGCAATCACAATTGGGATGGACCCCTCCGAGTCATTCGGAGGACGTTTTGTTGTGTAACTTCTCCATTTTAGTGCAGGAGAAAATAATACGAGCTGTAGGGCTAAGAGCCAGAGTGTACAACTGCTGGCGTATGCCGATGATACTAATAACATAGACCTTAACAACCGCGATGTTAGTTCTGCCTTCTCCAAGCTTGACGAATGGGTCTGGTAGTGAACGAGGACAAGACGAAATATCTCTTCGCGACTTGGCTTCCACGTCACTGGTGACAGTCATAACTTCGCAGTCGTAGATAATTCCGCCTATCTAGAGCCCAGCAGAAAGCCTCCACTCCGTTGAAATGAAAAGGTAGAGAGCGACTTGGTTTCCTTTGGATTTTCCAACTGGCAGCAAACAGCGAAGAGAAGAACCGAATGCGAAAAAATCTCAGCGATTGACTTATGCATGGCCTTTCTTAAACTTCAAGGCAAGACTCTCTGTGAATGGCGTTTAAGGCCTTTTGGTAGGACGTCACTTCGGCGGTTCTGCAACATATTACTGAATAAAACTCATAAAGTCGAGTACTTTCCTTATTATGGGCCTGAACGACGGTTCTGTTTCAAGTATATGTATGTCTGAAAAACACCCAGCTGTTACACTCATCAGATATTGCTGGCATGGCATTAGATTATGTTCCTGGGAGCTCGCTCCCTTCAATCGATTCTACTCACGGGACTTAATGAGAGCTGCTTTTACTCTCAGATCAATCGATCTTAAGAAAAGAAGCGAGAGAAAGAGCTTGTTCTTATTCTTCTATATATGTAGAATAACATTGTATTTGTTACAAGATTTACAATCCGAAAACAGCTGGAGCAATTTTTTTATGTTCTTTGGATTTTGCTTCCTCCGGGAAATGGTTCAGGAAAATATTTATTCCAAGCGACTTTCGATTTCGATTGAAAAATGGTGTATGTAGCTTTTTGCAAAAGAAAATAAATGTTACACACTTTGTTTAAAGGTATTTTTTTATTAATTTATTTTTATTTTTGATTAAAATTGATGTAAACAAACTTGATTGAATTTTTAGCGATTCAAAATTTTTAAATTCTCATCCACCTTCATAAACCCTTCTCGAGAGCCATTCCCATACATTTTCAATTATATTGAGATCGGGAGTGTAAATTGACCACACTATTAATGGAAATTTTTGACCGGAAGTGGATCCACTTTTTTACCACTCGAGCGATACGCTTGAGGGCATTATCTTGCTGAAAAGACTCAGATAAGACCAAAACGCTGGCTTCAACTCTTAATTTCGAAGGAATATTTAGCGCAGAGCACATTGGGTTCGATGCCTCCCGCAAGACTCTTCGCCTTTCGCAAGCGGGGACTGCTTGCCTATTAGGAGTTTTCGTATTATTTTCATAATTTGATGAATTTTTTATTAAGAAATGACTCACAAGTACCTGACTTCGTGAAATTTTCCGCTATTTTTCTGGTAGATAGCTTGCTCTTACAATATACAAATATTTTTCCTTTTTCTTACAGTAAAAGCTAAATTGAAGTGCACCATACCTGTATATTTTTTTTGCTCTTTCTTATCTCCTAATAATGTCTCATACTTCTCTCAGCAAAATACAACAAATATTACTGTAATAGTTAACTACATAAAAGAGAGAACCTAAAAATAACAAAAAAAAAAAATATAAAAAAAAATCATTCAGTCAACTTCATTTATATTTATATATTATATCACGTATAGATTGCAATTTGCCTACTCACACATGGGTTAGGCAATTGTGATCTGACCGAAGAGATGTAAGTAAAAGCTTTGCTGAAGTTCTCAGCACGTGCCGATACCTCCTGGGCAAGAACGTTCGTATAGAATTAACAAATGCATCTCGTCTACCCATATTTGCATTTACCTTGAAAGCTTTTGAATATATTTGTTATCTGTGGTGCATATAACGACGTGATGTGTGGACAATGCTAGTAATATGTGATATGTATGTATGTATATATAAGTATTTGCTTTGCTCTAAGCAGTTTGATTGGAATATATGTGCAGATTATATTATAATATTTGCATGAATATTCAACGAATACATTTCCAAATACGTTAACAATAGTATGCATACCTATACATACTCGTACATTCAAACACATGTGGAGAAAATCGTTCGCCCAGCTCAAGTTTTCTTAAAGCAATATTTTAATTACACAGATACGAATCGAAAAGCAAATGCAAAGTTATGATTTCTAGGGATTTGGTGAGAGTAAACATTCACAATAAATATAAGTAAAGTTTTAAATTTCAATTTTAACTAAAAGTTACTCGCAAAGTCTCGGAAATATAATATAAATGGTTTTGTAAACTTTTTTCACACTATGATAGGTGTACATATAATAGATTGGAAGGTATCCATAGCCATTGAAATCCTGCAGTCCTATAGCTCTCGGACCGTGTGAGAATGGTGTATAAAAATATTATAAAAGTTTTGTGTGGAATATTGAACTTAAATGAAAATTAAGGAGAAAATTGAATCAGAATTCAGTGGAACCCGACTCTTTTGGTTGCGCGCCTAGCTTGAGTACTCTTCCTAAGCAGATTTTGTGTGGTATGATGAAGAGAGGTAAAGCGAGATAATATAAACTGAGAATAATAATATATATAGAACTAGCGCTTTGTAACTGCTGAAGCGATTTTCGGCCGAGCTCCTTCTCCAGCTTGTGGTTTTTTGTTTGGTTATTTTTTCAACAAATGGACGGACCTACAGTTTATACTAAGGATGGATTTTTATGAGGATCTTTTCGTTTCTTGTCAGAAATTTTCATTTCTTGTTGGTCCTACTAGGGCTCGAACCATTTCAGGATAATAATAATAGTTAAAATAAAAAGCACCCTAATAGCTCTGTAAATAAATTAATTAATTTTGTTGATTCGAATCAGAACATTTGGGTATTCCTTTAAAACTAGTGACAAGTCTGACCTTTAAAGTGTATCAAATTATTGATCAAGCGAAATGGTTACAAGCAAACAAAAATACACATTTAGCTTAAAAAAGCATGTTCTAAAGAGATGAGGTTGTGCTCTAGGTTCAAGAAAGGTGAGTTTGGATTTACTAAGATCAAATATGGCGACATTTGGTTTCTAAGAAAAAAATCCAACTTTTATAATTTATTATTATGGCCAAGAATTTAGCTTTATTTATTTATTTATAAATGACTTAGAGCAAGTAACCGCAGCAGAAGGTCAATTTGCGACCATTTTTTTTTAGTAATGGGAGCCGCATGTCAGCAGTAATGCGCCAAATTCTTTCTTCTAAGGTGTCAACCGTCTCGGGCTTATCTGCGCGACTGCATATAATTCTACAAAAAATAGTGCAGCGGTGTTAAATGACCCACAAAGCGAGATAATACACTCACCAAAAGTTTCCTTCAACAAGTCAATTGTTTCGTTGGCTGCATGACATGCAGTGCCGTCTTGTTGGAGCCAAAGGTCATCCACATCAACATTTTCCAATTTTCTTGACTGTAACTTATGGACCAATAACTCCTTCTAACCATAAAGTACACCATGAGGTGACTTTTTGAGGATGTAATTTCTTCCCAACAATGGCTTGTGGATTATCATCACTCCAAATGCGAAAATTTTGTTTATTAACGTATCCATTCAATCAAAAGTGAGGTTCATTGCTGAACAAAACTTTCTTGTGATACGTCGGACAATTCGAACCATTTTTCTTCTTCTTTACTGGCGTAGGCTCCGCTTACGCGATTATAGCCGAATTATTTTTTTCGCTATTTGGCGCCAATTGGAGATACCAAGTTCAGTCAGGTCCTTCTCAATCTGGTCTTTCACCGTTTCCAATTCGTAGATGGCCATAAATCTTACGCAAAACCTTTCTCCCGAAAACTCCCAACGCCGACTCATCAGATGTTGTCATCGTCCATGCCTCCGCACCATATAGTAGGACGGGTATGATGAACGACTTTTAGAGTTCGGTTTCCGTTCGTCGAGATGAAATTTAATTTTCAATTGCCTACTCAGTTCATTTCGATTTCCAGACTGACATTGTTGTTAGTGTTAGTATTGGATCCAAGATAGACAAAATTATCTACGACTTCAAAGTTATGATTGTCAACAGTGACGTGGGAGTCGAGTGGGGAATGCAATGTCTCTTTGTTTGATGACAGGAGATATTTCGTCTTGCTCTCGTTCACTACCAGACTCATAACCTTCGCTTCCTTATCTAGTCTGGAGAAATCAGAACGCACCGAACCAATACTTTGGTAATAAATTTGCACAATTAGTATGCGCTGTTCCGGAGTAAGTCTGTTTCTTATGAAATGGCAAACCAAAATGAGTATAAATCAAGTAACAGCTCTCAAGGATGCCAACTCCTGGAACACTTTGAAAACGACACGTCGAAAAAATACTCTGCCTAGCTAAAGCTTTTACTAACTTTATCCAGATATCCGTCGAAGGATATCACTATCATATAAAGGTAGACTTTAATAGGAAAATACGAAATTCAACTGCCTAAGATCATCTTTATGGGCGGGCATACAAAAGTTGACTTGGTTTTGAAATTATCTTCTTTGAATTTAGGTCTTTTATCTTGAGTTCCAATTCGTTGCTTTCGTATAAAATTCATCCATTTAAAGTTATGTGGAAATCATTGCATTCTTGATTAAAATCTTCATTGCTATTGTAATTGTGTCTCTCTCTATTGTTATCGTTTCAGCTTTACACTTTTGCGAGAAGAACACATATACAAATATACGAAGACGTGCATATGTAAGTGTATATCAGTGAATACCAAGGAACTTGACAGAAACCGTTTGCTCTCGGTTGTAAATTGAAAGTGCTAAGCGTAAGCAAACAATAACATTGCGGATGCGGCGACATGTAAGACAACAAGAACAAACAATAGGGTTGGAAAAACAAAAAAAAAAAGAAAGTTTTCAGAGTTTTCTTCAAATAGTTTTGTAATGTTTACCATCTTTAGCACATTTGCCGCATATAAACAGGGTGTTCCAAAATTATAGCAAGATTTAAATTTGTAGTAAAGTGTTGATAACCCTAAAAACAAGAAGACAAATCAATAGTTGAGTGTTTAGGCTTACTAAAAATGAAACGTTACACGATAGAACATTGGTCTTCATTATTGAATAATACAATATTTCGAAAATAATGAAATAATGGTCGAAATAGTATTTTAACTTCGTCACCCGAGAATGAATTAATATGAAAATTCCGGGAGACAGGATCCCTTGGAGACATAGAACAGACTGGTCGTCCGAAAAGTAGTCGTTCAAATGACAATTTCTAAGCAGTCCAGGAACCTCAATTCGGCATCGTGGACATGAATTGCAAAACTTCTGGAAGCCCCCTTCAGCGTATACTCAATAAAGGCATGTGCATACCTGCTAACAAAATGCAATTAGCACAACAACTGAGGCTTAATGATCATAAACAGGGAAGGGAATTTGTTAAATGGATTATAGAGCGTCGACAAATGACTGACCAGAGAGATAGATTTTAGGAGTAACATTTCATTTAGTTCATATTGATAAGGTCAACAGGTTCTAAAGAAGAGTGTCAGCCAGATGAAAAAACGTGGTTTAGAGAAAAAGGTGATTAAAGTGCTCGAGCGGCCGGATTTACCGCTCTCCCCTCTTCAATGCTTACTTCTTGATCTTGCGGACCTTCGGGACTAATTCTTTATTATTCCTAAAAGTATTTTCTAGCAATTTACAGGAATAAAAAAATTTAAATTTTTTGAAAATTGTTTAGAAGAACCTGGCCTTAACGCTTTCACGCTCAAGGGAAACATTTTTCCCTTCTAAAAACATTGTTGTCGATTATTATTGTATCGAATTTTTTTTTATTGAAAGTCGGAATAAAACGTATGTCCAAGGTGGCAAATGTGTTTATGAACGAATAAAAAAAATAATAATAGTCAAACTCTATTGCGCCAAAACTACTCTTCAGGGAGATGGTAGATTAGTTGTAAAAATTCTGGTTAAGTACCAGTACTTTGATGATGTAATCATACCAGTGGGCAATTCACCAGTAATGGGAGTAATAATAATTTCCAATACAGTGTGTTGTTGCTACTTTTAGTACACAAAGGCTGAGTTTCGTTGCCCTGTTTATCACAAGGACACAGTTATAGCTTTTCCCTGCAGTGCTTGAGGTTAAAGTTTCGAGTCTCACTGCAGGGAAGCTCATTTTTATTTTTGGTTTTTTGGTGAACTAGTGTAAAACTGATGCATAGTCAAGCTGTTGAAAGTTCGTTCATACCTGTTTCTTTCACGGAGCATAGATAGAAGATGAACTATTTAGTGCAAAAGTGCAAACTAGTTAAATTCTAGTTAACAACTAGTATTTCTCTCTACAGCATATGTACATATAGGTATATACCAAATTTCTATTTCTAATGCCGCCGCAAGCTAGCGTGACATTAGCTATATATAGCCTGCTTAAAGTATGCACTTGCATTTGTACCTTCATTCACATATAGTTATGTATTTATGTGTGTCCTTTGACCTGACAGTCTGCTGTCGCCGTATCGGTATCTATAAGTTTCGAGTGCCCGCACGTGCTGAACTTTGCTTCTCTCGTATATGCGTGTGTGTCTCCTTGTTTTTGCATTTTAACAAAAAGCCACAACAACACACTCATATTCTCACTTAAATGTTCTTATTCTCTGCTGCACTGAGGAGACCAAGGAGACCAATAGCTTTAGTGCCAATTTTAAGTTGTCGGTTTATCCATTTGCTGTAGTTTACGTATTTGGTTGAACCAGGCATGTATGTACGTATATATGCAAATATTGTATATGGGTACATGTGTGTGTGTTTACAGTTTTCGTATTGTGTTTCCCATGGTGAATACTTCACATCTCCTAAAACCGTACTGTAAAACTGACTTTCTTGAGCAACAACTACAAACAAACGGCTCACCCCTTTAAACTTTACTTCCCTCGTCCTTCTGTTGTGCATATGTAAGTATTAAAGGAATGCTGCATTGTATTGGAAGTATTTTTGTAGTATTTTACATATGCATGCTTGTATGCATACCATACGATATATGGTATTTACATATACGTTCATTTGTAGGTAAGCAAATTCCCTATTGTCGGCAAGTCATATTGCTCATAACAATATTAAAACAAAAAAAAAATACCTTAAAAATTTCACAAACCTGCAACTGGGACGATGTTGGGTTAAAATTAGCTCCACATTGTTTCTTGGAGATATTAATTTGTGCGGTGTTTTTTTTTTTTTTTGTTAATTTGTCAAGTGTGTCTGTTTGACTATTTTTGGAGAGCATTAATTTACTGATTTACTGACGATGTAACCAAGGATACCTTCTATTATTAGAGCGCACTCATGAGTGTTGAACCGGACACGTTTTGAAAATTGTGCTTTGGCGACTTTAACACCGAGGTGGGTAAACAGAGTATCTTCGGTGCAACTGTCGGGAAATTCAGCTTCCAAAGCGAAACATCTCCAAATGGGCTGAGGCGAATCGATTTAACTGGGGCCCGAAATATGGGTGTCCGAAATACTAGACTTGGCTGTCCTCTAATCGAAAAACTCAAAACCATATCGATCATGTTGTGATGGACGGATAGACATAACTCTAGTATTCTTAATATGCGTACACTCCGAGGGCCCAACATCGACTACAGCCGCAAAAATACGCTTTCTTCTCGAATTGCACTTCTGCTCTCTGTGCGAAGGAATTTTAAGCACTGGTCTGAATATTATAAGAGGTTAAACCTCTACTTATCCAGACCCGACCCCATCGAACCTAATATATGTCCTAAATGCAACGAGTTCCGCATGACATTAACCACCTTATTGCATGTCCTCTAAAACCAACTCATCTAACCCCCCTCTTCCTCTGGTCTAAACTGCTCCACCTGGCAATTTAAGCAAAGAGTTACCAAATTTCATGTAAATTAAACGATTTAAAAATAAACTTGAATATTTTGAATAGGTCGGTCCCAGGTCCACTTTGCGGAATATTGTTTCTTATTCGGTGCACAAATCCTCCAAGTTTCAGGTCTCTACGATCAGTGGTTTAGGCTGTTCGGTCATTCAGGACACAGCATAATATTTTCATAGGGTCGCTTACACGATTATAGCCGAGTTAACAATATTGCGTGATTCATTTCTTCTTTTTGCTCTTTGGCGCCAATTGGAAATACCAAGTACAGACAGGTTTTTCTCTACCTAATCTTTCCAAAAGAGATGAGGTCTTCCTCTTCCTCTGCTCCCACCAGCGGATACTGCGGCACGAAATCCGTCATGTACCTCCAGTTAGATGACTTCAATGATTTGGACTATGTAGCGTTTTCCTAATCGGGATTGGCGAACGGCTACTACAAAAACAACGGAGTTTCAAACTTCCTACGTGCAGTTGCAAACACAGCTATTGGTTTTCGATTCGGTCAAACAAATTTATACGATGAGAACTGCCATGTAGAAATGGAGAGACAGCAGGCTGCCTACCTCGCAGAAGTAAAGAAAAAGGGGCCCAGGTACGTGAGTATAAAGACCTTCAGAAGCTGGCCGACACTGCTTCACTGCTCAACGGCAGCGAAAGTGCAATACCAGGACACGGCAAACCAGATTCCCTAATCGGGTGTGCTCTACACAATCCACAAAAAGGGCGATCGCACAGTATGCGTCAATTACCATGGGATAAGACTACTTAGTATCGTCCTTAGTATCGTTCTATCGACCATTTTGTGTGAAAGTCTAAAACCCAACTTCAACAAACTGATTGAGCCTCATCATTGTGGCTTTAGACCTGGTAAAGAAGAAGAAAATGCTTTTTTTCTACAGATTTATCAAATTTGAAAAGTTAGTGTTATCCGTATATATAAAGGCTGTGTCCTGAATGGCTGATGGATCAGTCCACTCCCTTAACCACGGATGAGGTACCTGTTTGCCTAAATTGGCGCGGATTTGCTTAATATGTGGCTTAATGAGTGCCTCTTTGTCAAGGCTAATATATGGAGATCTGTTCTAATAAATCGTATTCATAATATGATTTGGTTGAAAGCTGAAACATAAATAGCTCTTTTCCTAGACTAATATATGGACAACTTTTCCTTCATTTTCATAATAGGTGTGATCACAAAATTGCCGTTATTTTCAAATTTTTCAAAAAGTATTTATTTATTCATTTATAACTATCTTGCCCCCATCAATGTAATCACTCTCAGATACTATACACTTATGCCAGCGTTTTTTCCAATTATCGAAACACTTCTGAAACGCATTTTTTGGTATCGCCAATAGCTAATGTTTCGATTTTTTTTATCTCCTCAATCGTAGCAAAACGCTTTCCTTTCATTGGTGTCTTCAGTTTTGGGAAGAAGAAAAAGTCAGCGGGGGCCAAGTCCTTCGAATAGGGTGGTAGAAGCATGATAACGGTTTTGTTTTTGGCCAAAAACTCACGCACAAGCATCGATATATGAACTGGTGCGTTAACGTGGTGCCAAATCCATGATTGTTTTTCCACAATTCCGCGTGTTTCATGCCTAAAACATCTGTAAAAATTGCTTGACATGAGTCGAACGATATGCCAATATCATCAGCAGCCTTTTCTTCACTGCTTCAATATTTTCATCGCTTGTTTTCGTGTTCGGGCGACCAGGACGAGCATTGTCATTGACATCTTCTCGGCTTTCCTTAAACCGTTTATACCACAATTGAACTTGTGTTCTGCTCATAGTAGACTCGCCAAACGCCACAGTCAACATTTCAAGTGCCCTTGCGCATTTATTTTCATTTTTTACACAAAACTTAATACGAGTACAGTTTCTTTCATCCATTTTTTCGAACAGTAGAAAATCGAAGAGCCCACCAAAACACGACCAACCTTTTTATCTGTCAAAAACAAGCTGACAATCCAAAATGGCTGATATTGAATATATAATATACATGTTTACCAACATAACAGAAAAAAAGCGAAAATCGAACATACGGAATTCGCGAAATTTGAAAATAATGGATATTTTCTGATCATACCACGTAAATTTTAACATAAAAGTTTTTTAGTTATATTAAAAGAAACTATATAAAATCCTAATTAAAACCTTATAAGGACCACCTTAGAATTCCTTGAGGATGAAGTCCAGGAAGTGAAACATAAGAAAAAATCCCAGTTTTGGCCAGATCTGCGCGATATTTGGAATCTGAATGATTCCTTTCGTAGGTCAAAATGGGAATTTATTCTTTCCGGGACTGAAAGAATTTTTTTCAATTTGCTTGAATTTTGCTGTATATATGTATTTAAAATCAAAGTACTTTTACGCCTTGTACGATAAGCTTGATACGACAAAAAAACTTTAAAAAACATGCTAAATAGTATATATAACCGAAACTTGTTTTGAAGTTTAAACAAAGTAAGCAGTACATAAAATTGCCTTGTTTTAGTCAAAATAACTTAGAAAATCTGTGTATTCTTTTTTTTTAAATAAATTACAAAAGAATTGAACAAGATTTCCAATTTCCTCTACTTTAGTTGGCTAACCCACAAATAATAAAAAATGTTGTTAACATGCAGATGTATGTATTTTGGTATTTGCTTAAATTGTTAGAGCTCTCTTCCTCCCAAATCGATTATAAAACAAGAACAACGAAAACCAAAAGCAAAACATGGTATAACCAATTTTGCAGTTACCTCACTACTGGCAGGCGTTCAATTAACAGCTTCTGCTTGAGATAAGCAAACAAACAAATGAAGAACAATAAAAACATACAAAAACTCATTCAATGAAAAAAGCTATATACTGAAGGTAGCTCACCATGGCAGCCCCTGTTGCTGGCCATTACTATTCACAACTCCTATTTGGTAGCATGTATTTTAAGCCAAACCCAGCCACCCCGTGCAAAGGGTAAACAAATTGAATACATTTTTGTTAACTTTTTTCTTTGTATACCATGTTTGAAAGTAAAACACGAGCAGACTTAAAATGGAGAGAGTAAAAGTAGAATGTTGGCTTAACAAAAATAGCATATAAAAATCAAAAAAAAAAAAACAAAAATAAAAGTAACAAAAAGTGTCTGCTGGTCAGCTATTGAACGCGTTTCATTTTTGCTCATAAGCACATACTATAGGTATTCATACATATATATGTATGTTTTATACATGCTGCGTTCATCGCTGTGCCGAGGAGCAATTCATCTTGTCAAACCCACTTGATGATGTTTCCGTTTCCCCCCTTGGCGTTACTGCATATCCGTGCCATATATTCCGTTGCCATTTTATTCAATACAATTTTTAACGCTTTCAAAATCTTTTCTCTGCTCTGTGCATTTAAATATTATATATTATACGAGTATATGTGCTTCTTACTATACAAATACACATGCATACAAATTTATTCGATATACGTGTACATATATGTTGAACTTTGCGATTTTTCTTTTCATCATATACTTATTTATATACATACCTATGTTAATGTTAGTAACCTAAATTTTTGTGGTATACGATAAATATATTTATATTGCATTATGACCTACCATAATGCGGACCGCATGCGTTGTTAACAGCAGTAAGCATCTAAGTATGAATGGGCTTATGAGTGAGTGTGCCAGTGTGCATGTGTGGCAGCTATCAATGCAACCGATTCATTGCGGAAAAAGATAAATTTGCCCCACTTCGTGCTGTGCATATGAATTTTTGAAATTGTATATATCAAGCGGCTATTCAGCATCCGAACATTAAACATTTCTCCGGGTTGAAATACATACATACATACACATATACAAGCACATATGTATGTATGTAGATTCTACGTATCTTTAGTGCGTCATATATGTATATATGTCATATATATATATATATATATATATATAATAAATGAAGCACCAAAAAAAACTTGAGTTAAATATTTATAGTAATTTAATGTGGGATTTGTGGTAATTAAGGGCACAAATTTATCTTTTTCCCCTTTTTTATACCAATCATGAACATGTAACGGTGTGCTATTTTTGATCCGAAATATGTAAGTAACAGAAGGTGAAGAAAAAGATCCACAAAAATATTAACCAGTTGTAAATTTATACTTTATTCATCACTTTTCGGAATCGATCAGATCGGGTCGAAAAAATATTATATACTAAAGATTGCCCGCGACTTTGTCCGCATGTAATTCTAAGATGGTACTATTATTAGGTTTCTACTTTATTTCTTTTAATTTAATTTAGAAACAATAAATATAGGTATATAAGAAAAATAAAGAAAAGTTTTCCACATATTAATATATGCAAAGACGTTCTTATAATCCATATACTAACCAAATCGAACCATGAATATGATTTTTCCGAACAGACTCCACATATTAACCTTGACAAAAAGACACTTATATATGTTCCACATATTAAGCAAAACCGAGCCAACGAATCGGCCCTCGAGGCCCTTTCAGGAAGAAAAAGTGGTTCTTCCCCATGTAAATTTAGCCAAAGGGTCACACAAATCAACTGAATTAAAAATAAAGTCAATTTTTTCGAAAAGATCGGTCCCAATTTCCCAAAAAAAAACAGTTCCCAATAGTAATCTGGACCCAAAGAAACTACTGTACTAAATTTCATGCAAATCAGATGATTTAAAGGAAAATTATGTTTTTCCACTTTCCGGGAAATCCTTTCTTATCGGATACCTATGTATGTCATACACAAAAAAGATCCTCAATGCTTCAGGCCACTACGATCACTAATTTAAGCTGTGGGTTGATCAGAGACAGTCATTCAGGGCAAAACCTTTTATATATTATATTATAGGTATAAATACAAAAAGTATTTATTAGGTTCTTTTTATGAGCTACGCTCAATTTATGGTCTTCTTTGGAACTCCAAAGTCGGGCACAATGTTTCAAGTCTGTGTTATGACCATGCTATTTTGGGAAAATATTCGTTGAGATATGAAGTTTCGGTCGAACAAAAATTAAAGCAAAATGGCTGAAAATGTAAAATCTCGTTTTTGGTTTTAAGTCCCAGTGATTTAATACAAATACTCCATAATTTCAATAAAATTTTGAATACCTAACTTAATCGTAAATAAAAATTTATAATTTAAAATGCTGGTTTTATTGTTTCAAAAAGTATGCTCAGGATTTGAAAATTACCAAAGAGATGGGAAAAGGCAATCGCTTTTGCCCAAACATACTTCCAATGATGAGTTTTTTACTTTATTTTTCAATAAAAACACTTTTCTAAATATAAAAAACGGACCAAATTAATTTGTACCCCCCCCCCCCTTACCTCGTAAATAAATTATACGTGTATGTAAATACATATTTTGCATTGCAACTGTTTTGCTAAGAGCTCTGTGGTTTTCATTTTAGTGCAGATTGTTGTTATAATATTGGATGAGTGCATAAGTTCGTGCCCGATTTCAAGTGCAAACTAAAATTGAAATTTTTTGAAGAAAGCGCTTTTATTAATCAATTATGTATTCGCCATCATGTTCGGCAATCCACTCCCAACGTTCAACCACTTTACGGATGCCTGATTCATAGAAATCGCGCGGTTTCTCGTTGAAAAAGGTGTCAAGGTGGTTTTTGACGTCTTCCACATTTTTAAATTTTTTTCCATTCAAATTGTTCTGCAGCGATCGAAACAAATGATAATCATAAGGTGCAATGTCGGGTGAATATGGGGGATGCGGCATGATTTCCCAATTCATCTCCTTCAGTTTGGCCAGGGTCGGTTTTGCAACATGTGGCCTGGCGTTGTCATGACGGAAAAGAACTCCTTTGCGATTGGCCAAAATCGGACGTTTTTCATCAATTGCTTTCTTCAATTCGACCAATTGCTTACAATACTTGTTGGCAGTGATCGTTTCTCCAGCTGGCAAGAGCTCAAAATAGATCACGCCTCGGATATCCCACCAAATGCACAGCAGTACCTTCATCGGATGCAATCCACCTTTCGATATCGGTTCCGCCCCTTCGTGTGCCTGTTCCCATGTTCTTTTGCGTTGAACATTGTTGTACAGGACCCATTTTTCATCACCAGTCACGAGCCGATCCAAAAAATGTTCGTTTTTGATCCGTCGAAGCAAAGAAATTGCTGTTGACATACGGTCCACTTTGTTCTTTTCACTCAACTGATGTGGCACCCATGTATCGAGCTTCAAAGTGTACCCAACCTTTTTTAAACGACGAAACGCAGTTGATTTGTTGACGTTCAATTCACTGGCAACATCTTCCGTCGAAATGCGTGAGCTATTCGCAACTAAAGTCCTTAGAACATCGTCATCAAGCTCAGAAGGCCGTCCACTGCGAGGTTGATCTTCGAGGTTAAAATCTCCAGAACGAAATTTCGCGAACCATTTCTTTACTGTGCGGAGTGCTGGAGCACGGTCCAAATAAACTTCGCGAGTATCTTTAGTTGCAGCGCCCACTGTTTTTCCTTTGCGGAATTCGTATAACATAATATGACGCATATGATCTTTTTCGTTGTTCATCTTCCATGCGTCTTTTCACTAAGCAACTCAAATCAAAATGAAGTTAGTTTATGCTTGATTTACAGTTCGGACTGTCACCTTTCCAACGATATATAATATGTATATATTTCTTTCACGAGCGCCACTCTCAAACGATTCGTACGGCATCCAGCGGAATCGGGCACGAACTTATGCACTCATCAATATATTGTTGTTCTTAACTGTTAACCGCTGCCATTTTACTATCTTATTCGTAGTGCCGTTTGTTTGAAATGTGAGTATGCCTTTTGAGTTTGGTAGAAAATACATATATATATATTTACTATATTATTTTTTGTTTTTTTAGGGCTAACAGAAATTATTTTGGGATAATTATTTTATATAAAGAAAATCTTTTTTTTTAATTTTGTTTTATGAATTATAAAATGAATTTAAGTTTAATTTTTCTTATATAATATTAGTTTGACTAAAGGCAATCAAACAAAAAAAAACTTTGATTACTGCTTTTATTTTAGTAATTTAATGTTTTAAAGTTGTGCATATATAATTTCCCTACTAAGGCATATTTTCATGGAAAAAAATATGAACCATATTTTTTGTGGATTTTTGAAATTTATTTTTCAATGATATCAAGGTAAACCAGATCAAAAATATACTAAAATTTTCCGTTGTATTTTGAATTTACTGTCCATTTACCTAGACTATATGATTTTGTTGCTGGCAACTATTTCCAATACATACATTTTTGAACTTTTTCCTTTTGGAGCGCTATGTTAGTATATTTTTGTTAGCAGCAGCACAAGTTGTTATTGCCATTGGTCTTGTGCAGCAGTTTTTTTGATTTTGACGCTATCAGCGACACGTTTCGTGGAAATAAAACCGCTAACCCTCATTGCTTTGATGTGCTCACACGTTTTCGTTCTATTTTTTAATTGAAAAAGTGAGTTTTTTGGGCAGCCACATCGCCAACCAAGTGTGAAACCAACGTGTGCTGCAATTTATTTCATGCGATTTGTGCTTCGGGGCGTATGCGTAACCAAATTCTACGTATAAAGCATTAAACTCCTGCTGTTTTAATAACTTTTTTTTTCGGACTAAGGGTAATAAGTGAATATTCGAAACTTCGGCTGACATTTTTTATGTTTAAAAATTTAGATTTTGAAATATTTACAATTTTATAACCTCATAATTAAGGCAGTAGATATGTATTTGCTTTATCCTTTTGCTAACTTTGACATTATGTACATTTTCATTTGAATTTTGTAAGTTAATTACTTGTATGTTTTTTGAATATTTTTTGAAGACTCTTCAAAATATTTCAAGTACTTATGCATATGCATAAAAATATGTAAATTTCCAACAATCCACTTCAAAAATATTTAATAGAAATATAACGTATAATATAAAACATATACATTTATCTCATGCACTCGAGCACTCGCCTGATATATTTATATGCATTTGCTTGTACTCATTTTGCATAAATAAATAACTACCATTTGAGCAGCGACCATTTATTTTCCATAAAGTAAGTATTATTTATTTCATGGAATGCCAGGATAACCCCGCTGTCAGTTGAATAAATTCAAAATGAATAGATTTCTCAAATAATGAGCAGCAGCAGCTAGCGAAGCACTACTCACATTTCTGCGCTGCGCTTGAATTACCCATGTATACGCATGTTATTGAGGCTCACAGTAATGCATTGCTACAAACATAAGAGAGGAAAACAGCTGCTGCTTGGCCGAGCGCACCGTCATATATTTCTCAATCTCGGCGTTTCATATTTCAAATGTAAATCAGTAATGCAATAGTTGACAGTTTCTCTTTTGGTAGCTTAAAGTAGCAACTCTCTCACAAACATTACACTTTCGGTAGCAAACAAGCTATTGCCTTTGTTGGATTGGCAAAGTAATTTTGAAGAAAAATTATACACATATACCTATTTATATAAATGTAACATATAAATTGCTGTGGTAGCTTCATTCAACCAAAGCATAAGTAGCAGCTGTGCCATGAACATTTAAGAGACTGAAGACTTTTTAACCCCTTTTTATTTGATTTAAATAAATTTTTATTTTGTATGCTGCAGATATGAATGCAGCTAACTAGTTGAAAGTACGAGTACATATGTATGAGAGAAAATATACAAATAAATTAAGTAATTAATAAAAAGTCTATACTTAAAATAATCAATGGCAGAATAGATTCAGAGGACTTATGTGAACATGGTGGAGACATTAATAACTAGTAGACCTGGTCGACTTTGTTTTGCCCACAGCGCACCAACTAATTCATGAATGCAGATTAATTATTCTGGTTTGTTCAAATTAACGTTTTCATTATTTATTTTTCCTGTTTTTCAGCCAATGGTTTGCGTGTAGAAGCCAGCTGATAAATGTTTTCAATAGAATTCGCAATTGTTATAATAGTCTTTAAACTTCTGATGATTTATGCTATTAATGCATACATTAAAATATATATGAGAGTATAATAAGATAATAATAATTTAATTGAAATTTTTAAATTCATTTCGTGATAATGCTAGTATTAATATCTGTTACTCATTTAAGTTGATAAACGTAAGCGATACGAGAATTTTCTGGCTAAGCATCGTAAAACAATTTACGGCAAAGTGTATATAGGATTCCATCTATTTCGAAAAAATCCCAAGCGGAACCGTGTACGAATTTCCATAGGACAATACCCGTCTCAACTTATACTGACCGGATGAAAAGGAGATTTTCTGCTATTTTCCGGATTGACTTAGGTCACAAAAGGAACCCAACCGCCCAAGCTGAAGTTCCCGCCTATTTGTTCGAGTTGGTGCAAACCCGATGGTCTGGAAGCAAATCGGAAGTTGATAATAATCTCGCTGTGAACCGATACACATATGATTTTAATTTTTAAATTAATCGACGCTATAGTCAATGATAACAAATTTCCTAGCATAATTTTCATCGGTAGAGAAACAAAGTTTTTGCTCCAAGTCTCCTAATTTTAAGATCGAAAACTTCACTGTCGTATAATACATTATATATGTATACGTGTATACCTATATACCTATATACCATATATTAGATGTAGTAACTTTTTTGCATAAAATTAAAGACTTTAATTTTTGCTTTTCCTATCCAACATTATTCAAATGGCAATCTTTAGCTCTTTGGCAATTGAAACAGTGCTTACATGACGGTCGGACTCGACAATGTCCATGATTTCAACGACATTTTCGACAATAGACCTTCCACTCTTCTCTTTTACATCGAAATTACCGGAATGAAACCGAAACTGTGTATGATTGAAGTATGGAAAATGGGTGCCACACCAGCTGAACGATAGACAAATGGCAAATCGAAATACCGTTTGTGAAATGCTGCTTCAACGATTCGAAAGGAAATCTTTTCTGCATCGAATTGTCACGGGGGACGAAAAATGGATTTATTTTGAGAACCCGAAGCGAAAAAAATCATGGCCTTCCCCTGGTGAAGCTGGCCCATCGACTGCAAGGCCAAATCGCTTTGGCCGTAAGACAATACTCTGTGTTTTGTGGGACCAGTCTGGTGTGGTGTACTACGAGTTGTTAAAACCTGGTGAAACGGTGAACACGGATCGCTACCGACAACAAATGATCAATTTGAATCATGCGTTGATCGAAAAACGGTCGGAATGGGCCCGAAGACATGGCAAAGTTATCTTGCAACATGACAACGCGCCGTCTCATACCGCTAAACTGGTGAAAGACACATTAAAAACACTTAATTTGGAAATATTATCACATCCGCCGTACTCTCCAGACCTCGCCCCGTCCGACTATCACCTTTTCGCATCGATGGGACACTCCCTTGCAGAGCAGTGCTTCGCTAATTTTGAAGAAGTCGAAAAATGGCTCGTCGAATGGTTTGCCTCGAAAGAGAAAAAGTTTTTTTGGAATGGTATCCATAATTTGCCTGAGAGATGGGCGAAATGTGTAGAAACCAATGGGCAATGCTTCGAAAAAAAAAATTTTTGAGATTGCTCTGAAAATTAAGTGTTTTCTTTTTCGAAAAAACCGGCAAACTTCAACAAACACAAATATGGCGTATTTTCTCAAGATTCAAGAATATCAGCTACATAAATAAAATCATCATTTCGAACGCCCCCGGTAGATAAGATATATTATTTTGTTGATAAAGTAAAGGTTTTTGATAAACTTTCTGAATAGTTCGACAAATTTTAGTGCAGCATGAAATATATTATAGTGTTTTCTACCAATATGGCAGATCTCTGATACGAATATATTTAGTCGTCTGTAAAATTATATAATAATTTTAAAAGTTCAGCTCCGTTGAGATTTTGGCTCAATGCCACATGGTTACTTCCTGTAGAAATCTGCATCTAATACGTGCTGAAAGCTAATAAACACAACTCTCTAAAAATGCTAAAATTCCAACTTAAAAATAATAATGAAACGAGCAAACTGAAGATTATAGTAGGCACACCTTCTTCCATAGGTTATTCTAATAGATATGTATATTACAGTTTTACGGTGGCTGGGTTTACAATACCTTTGAGTAAGTATGTGCGGGCATATTTGACTGACAACTTGAATGTCATGAAACAAAATTTGATTAAAGTATTACATATATTCAGTTGAGAAAATACAAATATCTCCTTTTTATTTATTTATGAATATTGTTTATATTTAAAGTCTCTTCAATAATCAAACTACGTATACATTAATAATATATATTCCTCACTTAGTATGCAATATCCATTAATAATTCTAGTTTATTAAATCAAATATTTCAATCACTTAACAAATGTCTTGATTTTTTAACAAATGTTTAAATTATTCAATTCTTTCCAATACACAAAGTGATGTTTAGTGAAAAATTTTGAAAAAATGACATAACAAAATCTTCATTTATTTCTCAGCAAAATTTTGTAAAGCAAAATGCGAACACTGGTGATTCAGCAATCATGGCTGCCAGCAACAGAAATCGCATGCTACATACGATACTTACATACAAACATAGACATACAAATGAAAACGTAGCAAATATGGCAATGGAAAGAAATGCTGGTTATGGCAAACATGCAGTGGCAGGTCAAAGGGGCTTTGAGGAGTTGAAAAGCACTTTGAGGCGCATTTGCGGTCGATAGTGCGATGTGGTTGGTGTGAGGGCATATTGGTGGCGGTTACAAGCGGCTTATAGCAACACGCGGCACTCAACATTGCATGCGCGACTCAAGCTGTGACATTGAGGTCAACAAAATTAAAATCCATACACGCAAAACGGTCATGAAGTTCCAAAATAAACAGAAAAAAAAACAAACCAAAACGAAATATGCATACACATACAAATACCTATTCAAATTTTTTATGATTACTAGTACACATATTTATACACATGTGTTAATAATTTTTGCGGATATATCTAAGTGAGTGTGATAGAAGTGTTGAAATCGCACTTAACTGAGGAGAATTTCATAACAAAAGCGCTAAATTTGTGGGCACTGAAATTTGCGAGCAAATGTGTTGCTGTTGTTCTATAACGCCGAATGGTTTAAAGAAAATTAAAAAAATTAAAATAAAAGTGGAAAAAAAATTCAGAGGCGACTGAACATCATCACAAGCTGACACCAACGAACCGGAAGTGGAGCTTTTTGTCGGTTTTTGTGTCACAGCTTTTGGGCAGTTATATTTCGTGTCAACGAGAAATGACCATATACGTTTATACATATTAGGGTGTTAGACATTCTAGGTACATACGCTCTTTTCGTTTGGATATTGTTAAAATTGTTTGTCCATTACTCAAAAACAGCTTTAGAAAATACGAAGTATATATAACTAAATACGAAAACTTCTCCACATAAAATGCACATATTACAAGCGAAATCAAGAACACCTCATAAATTGGAGAGTACAACAAGTGAGCTAAAATTATTTTCGATAAATTGAAAATCCGTTTTTATTCTATGTCTTGTTCTGCTACAAAAAAACTGTTTTTAATTTTTAAAGAAATTCATATTTTTATTTGAATCTGAAAAAAGTAAAATTTTAATTGTCATTATATGCTTTAATATTATATTTTAATTTTCAGTTGAAAATTGTGCGATACATTTTAGAATACTCGGACTGATTACGATAGTGTTTAAAGCTGTAAATATGAAGAAAGCAGATATTTTATTTGCACAAAACGCTAACTACTCTCTAAATAAATATGATATAAATTTACCCTTTCGCTAAAACATATGCAGAAAAAACCAAGTACATGTAGGACAAGGAAAATGCAAACAGAAATTAGGAAAAGGATACAAGGAAAGTGACATTAAGAACGCTGAAATTATATATTCATATGTACAAGCATGTATATGTAGTTATTAAGTTATATGTAGATGGTATGGATCCTTAGAGTACATTTTTATTTCGTATATTTCATTGTTCTATTTGCTGTGCCAACAAAAGTTAAGTATACGCATTGTAGTACCACTTGTACTGATGGCATGTTGAAGTGTTAACATTATTTTTCTGTTTTCCTCTTTAAAATGGAAGAATGAATTCAGAACGTGCTAAATTAAGAAAATCTACTAACGACGATTTTTTTTGTTTAATTATTTTTTACTCTTGTGTAATTTTATTTTATTTCATTACTATTCATTTATTTGTTTTTGTCTTATTCTATTTTATTTAACTTAATTTCATTTTATTTCATATTATTTTATTTTATTTTATTTTCTATTATTATATTTTATTTTAGTTATATTATTTCAGTTTATTTTATTTTATTTTGCTTTATTTTGTTTTATATTATATTATTTTATTTTATTTTATTTTATTTTTTTAATTAATTTTATTTCATTTTATTTTATTTTATTTTATTTCATTTTATTTTATTTTATTTTGTTTAATTTTGTTTTATTTTGCTTTATTTTGTTTTATTTTGTTTTATTTTATATTATTTTTTTTTATTTTACTTTATTTAATTTTATTTCATTTTATTTTATTTTATTTTATTTTATTTTATTTTATTTTATTTTATTTTATTTTATTTTATTTTATTTTATTTTATTTTATTTTATTTTATTTTATTTTATTTTATTTTATTTTATTTTATTTTATTTTATTTTATTTTATTTCATTTTATTTTATTTTATTTTATTTTATTTTATTTTATTTTATATTATTTTATTTTTTTTTTTATTTTATGTTATTTTATTTTATTTTATTTTATTTTATTTTATTTTATTTTATTTTATTATTTTATTTTATTTTAATTGATTTTATTTTATTTTTTTTTTATTTTACGTTATTTTATTTTAATTGATTTTGTTTAATTTTATATTATTTTATTTTATTTTATTTTACACTATTTAATTTAATTTAATTTAGTTTAATTTAATTTCATTTTATTTTATTTCATTTTTTTGATTTATATTATTTTACTGTATTTTTTGTTGCATTATTTTGTTTAATTATTTTAATTATTACTTTAATTTAATAAATTTTTATATTATTCTTACTTAATTTTAATTTATTTTTCGCTTTATTTTGTTTGCTTTTACTTTATTAATTTTTTAGTTTTTTTTATTTAAATTGACCAAGGCAATATTTCGAATAACTGCTGACACGCAAAGCAATAAAACCTTATCACGGCATGGAGCTTTATAATACTAGGCAGGCCAAAATAAATGTTTTTATTTTTTTAAATAAAGAGCCAGGAAAAGATAATAAAACAATCCAAACGAAGTGAAGAAAATGCTTGCGCTATTTTATTAATTATTTAATTCTTACGCGAAAGTAAGTGCAGAAGGAAAGGTTACACCTGCAGGTAATTGCCGCGGTATGAGGGAACTGAAGAATATCATGATATAAAATTCTTATTATAAATGACAAAAGCAATTGATCTTAAGCCGCTTAGCTGGATCGATTTTGCACCTGCTGTGTAACGGGTGTGAAATTTGATGAATTTCTCACAGCTGTCCTCAAGAGGTGTGTGTGCGCGCATAAGCTTTTCCTGTTTGCACCACCAGCTAATCAATGTCTTACGATGAATAGTGTACAATTTATATTTAATATTCAGTACTTGTGTATTTTTCACTTTTCTTTATTTATTTATTTCTTTAACTACCGTATGACGTGGCAAAGCCAACAACGTGAATTGCAGCCCTGAACGTGTGAAAAGGCCAAAGTGAACCGCTGAAGTATAAATTGCTAATGTGGTTGTAGTTGAGAATGCTTGGAGTTGAAACAGTTGCTGGCAAAACTGTGGCCTTTAATGTTGCTAAATATACTTGCACACTTAAATACATATTCAAGCATACTCATATTGCTCCTTATATTTTTATATTATATTATTTTATTACGTGGACAACAGTAGTATGAAAATGTGCAGATATATGTATGTGTAAGTTGTTTGGGTTTATAAAAGCTGCATACAAAGGTTATTTGTTTATTGATTTTTCTGCAATTTTTGAGCGCGATTGCTGTTTTCTGCTTTCTTTTGTGTGCTCAATGAGATTGACCATTCACTCTTCATGCGAGAACACTATATGTTTCATGTTGTTGTAGAAAAACACAGATTTTATGAAGATTGCTAAAGATATTTTTTATAACAATATTCTCTTTTGATGTCGAATATTCAGCACATAGACATCTGAGTACATTTTTTTATGGATTATAAGCATATTAGTATATAGAGGAGCACTGTACTTTGAAAGGTAAGTATATTTCTGAACCAATGTCTACCGAGGTATAACTTTAGTTCCGACTAAAGATAATACGCAGGGTTTTGTTCATTTGTGCCTTAAATATTTGATCTTGAGCCACACGGTAGATGGTTAGAAAAAGTAAAAGCCATTAACAAAGCGTTGTAGTTACCTGATTTCGCACATGTTCAATTCATATTCGATTTGTTTTTAATTACAGCCCATCTAAAGTTCCTTTTTGCATGAAAAACCTTTGACAGTGGACTCTATACAATTGGGAAGTCTGTTTCATCTAGGTTTCAAATTGCTTCAATTGCTTTCAAATTTCTGTCTGGAAACTTATTGCACTTACTCTTAGAAGTTGGACCTTGAAATCTAAGCTCTTTTTTGAGCACGCAAACGAATTGGGAAAATCCATTAAAGAAATTTGTTTAATATTATGTATTATTAGATTAGGCCACAACTTGAAAATTCCTACCCTATGGGCTATTATATCATCGATTTTTAATTGACATTCTTCGATAGGTTATACCTTCGAAAAATACTTCGACCCCAGATGCGTAACTTTAATAGTTTCGAAAGCTCAAGTATAAGTATATTTCAAATCTCAATATGTAATTCAGGCTCATAAAATCTTCTTTAATGCTTTTTTGCATTTTCAGTTTTCAGACAGATAAGATGACAGTAAAATAGAAACCTGCAATTTCTGAAATCCATGATTTCTGTTTAAAAAATCTTTGAATATACCTTTATGTACCTTCTGCTCAAATATAAACGGAGACTTTATCCATAACTCGACAAGGACAAGACATATGGCCATACTTTTTTTTTGCTTAGGTTGGCAGGACTGTTATATGTTTACATGTCAAATTTGAGCGCGATCTGTCACATAGTTTTTTTTTTTACGGCACTATAAACAAGTCAACCTCGAGTGTGTTTTTCGAATTTTACTATGGAAATTAACGTTGAGCAAAGAGTTTGTTTGAAATTTTGTTATTCCAATGGAATAAGTGCGACGGAGGCAATGAAAATGTTGCAGAAGGCATATGGGGAGTCTTGCCTATCACGTGCACGTATTTTTGATTGGTATAAGTCGTTCAAGGACGGCCGTACATCGCTGGAGAACTTACCCCATAATCGTCGTCCAGCAACGTCAATAAACGAAGAAAACGTCGAAAAAGTAAAGAAAATTGCGTTGGAAAATCGTCGTGTGATTGAAAGAGAGATATCTAGTGAGCTCAACATATCAAATGGATCCGCTTAAAGCATTATTCACGATGTTTTGGGCATGAGACGTGTGTCTGCTCGACTTGTTCCAAAATTGTGGCTCATACGTCACGTCTTGTACGCGATTATTTGACCAAAAACAACGTAAATATTGTTCCGCAAGCACCGTATTCACCCGACATGGCACTTTGGACTTTTTTCTTTTCCCTAAACTTAAATTGCCGCTTCGTGGAAAGCATTTTCAGTCGATTGAAGTCATAAAAGAGAATTCGAAGAAGGAACTGAAAGTCATACCTAAAGCGGCCTACCAGAAGTGTTATGAAGATTGGAAAAAAAGGTGGCATATGTGTATCGGCTCTAATGGTAACTATTTTAAAGGGGATAAATAGAATAATTAACCGTTTTTGTTTTATTGAACAGCATCATTTATATTTGAGCAGAAGCTATACAAACGTACCCTTGATGTTGCAAAACATTCAATGGAGAATATTTAAAAAAAATTTCCAAAAATCACCTTTGCTATCACACTCGTTGAGGCCCTTAATAGGTAAAATTTAAAATGGTTTTCTAAGCATTCAACTCTTTATAAATAGTTTTACAACATTATTTGAATCTTCGATTTTTACAAATAACCAATTTCTGAAAAAAACATACGTGTAGATACAATTTTTGAATTTAACTGTAGTTCATAAAATAATTCCATCAAAGTAATAATAAAAACACCACACATTAACATAATAGCCTGCAAAACCCATCCCAAGTAATGCTAAGTCGTAAAGAAATTTATGTACGTATACTTATATACATATATATAATAGACTCTTTGTAACCGCGGAGGAGATTTTCGGCCGAGCTCCTTCTCTAATTTGTAGTGTACGTCTTGAAGTTTTTCCTACAGTACAGGACTCAATCCCCGGCCTCCTTTGAGGCTAACAAATAAATCATATTGCAAATAAAATACTTGAGATTATAAAATTATTATGATTTAATAAAGAATAACTTCATTTTTAGTCAGCATTGAAATTCAAAAAATTATGAGAGATAAAAAATGAAATGAAAATTACTACAAACGCAAAATGTTTAAAATTTTCCGTTGGCCTTTTGTACATTTAGATGATATCCTGATCACACGCAGCCACCTGCTACCAGCGTTACGACAAATCTAAGTCAAAAATTAATTAAGCACCGAGACCACAATGGCGCGCTCTCAGAACACAATAGCAGAGTAATGAGCAGCGGCCCAAAAAAGAAAAAAATAGTAAACATACATACATATACGTATATCTCATAAAGCGCAACTAACAAGAAAAAAAAACTCAACGGCCTAGTCTTATTTAGGAGCTTAATTGCTAGCAGGTGCAGCCATCAACCGAACTATTGTGTTTCACTGCTCCTTAACCGTTTTCCTTTCATTCCAACCAACTATTTTTCATTAGTTTTTTTCTCCATTGCCACACAAATTGCTCCACGGACAATCGTACGAAATGTCGCGAGATTGCGGACATAACGTTTTGCCATTTGTCATTTGCATTGTTCGCTTTCATTGCGCTACACACAGCATGACGGCATCGTTCACGCACACATACACGTAGATACAAGAACAAACAGAAAACTTTTATAACACACACACACAGTAAAGCCGTGAATCTACTGAGATGTGAGAAGGCAAACTTCAGCAGCACGCATATACTGCAAACAACAAAAACAAACTAGTGTTTATGTGTATAAATAACTGCAATCAAATACAAATACTCAAATGCTCGCACATACGTGTACATATGTACCTATATACGCGTATTGAAGTGTTTTAAGTAGCTTGCATATGGCGCATTGCAGCCACATCCGTAGTCATTAATGTTATGGTTTGCTATTACCGTTACTGTCGCCACGTTGTTTTTGTTTTTTTTTTTCATAGATATGTGTATTAAAGTACAGTGACACACAATTGTATATGCTTTAGGGACTTACTATTTCTGAGGTTTTTTTTAATCAGCATCAAACGAATTTCCTTACTCAGCTGCACTCATGAGCCCAGCTGCAATGACACATACCGCGGCAGATCGGAAATTTATTGCCCACTATTATACTTGCGACACGTGACTGCAGCTATGCGATACCAAATTGTTAGTTATTTTTAGTATTAAAGTTAACAGGCATAGTATATGTATTGGCGTACTACCAATCCGAAGGCAAGAGTTCGAGTTCTGGTGTTATCAAAGATCCAAAATTATTAAAAATTAAATTAATTGTCTTTGCTGATTGCGGCCTTGAAATGCCTGAAAATGATGCAGAATTTCATCGAAAAATCATCTTGACTACTGAGACCTATTTCCACCTCGACAGTTACGTCAATAAGCAAATTTGCCGCATCTGGAGCTCGGAAAAGCCAAGATTTATTGTGAAAAGTCTTTCCATCTTCAACTTATAACTGGTTGGTGCGGTTTATGGTCCGGCGGGGTCATTGATGAATGATCCGGAAGGGGATGGTATTCATCTGGAGAAGGTACTTTCAACAAAACCTTCTAAGATCTTTTAAGAGACAAGTTTTTTGACCGTACTGTGTCTCGCAGAAATGATGTAACAAGTTGCGTCTTCTTCCTTTAAGGTCACGTGAAAGATAAGGTCTACGCCAACAGGCCAACATCGATTCAAGACCTTAAAGTTGGAATTCCGGAAGCTATTGAAGGCATTTAACAGCCGCTTTGTGATTTGTTGCTGGAAAATGTCAAAAAAAAAGGATACGGTCCTGTAAGCATAGCCGAGGCCGCTATTTGGCAGATATTGTTTTTTATTACTCATGGCATATTTTCCTCTTAACATTGAAATAAACATCCGATCATTTATATCAAAAAATTCCATATTTCTTTGAATTTCAAAACAAAGTGATTGGAAAACCTTGATTATTATACATACTTGCTTTTTCATGTTTTATATCTTTATTCTTAGAAAATAGGAATATTGTTATTGTAATAAGAATATAAATATAATTTACAGTACCGAACATGTGTATTTTTGTATATAAGCAATCATTGAAAAGACTTTAATTTACTTTGATAATAACGTTCATATGAATACGTAAGCTGCTATATATAGGTCTGGCCTAGGCAGCACTAAGTGTTGACAGGTGCAATCTGACATTTCCATTGGAGAGTTTGACATTTTTTGGCATAACATCACTCAGAACGTTTTGTCATTTAATCGTGAATTGTTTTATTTACAGGGAATTAAAAAATTCATCTCGGCCGAATAATGGAATTAACTCGTGAACATTTTCATACGAACATTTTTCACAACTCTCGACATGGATTTTCACGACAAGAGTGCATCGCTGAAATAAAATCTTTGTATGGCTATGAAGCACCATCCTATAGTACTGTGAAAAGCTGGTACAACGAATTCAATCGTGGCCGATGCTCGCTCAAAGACGAATTCCCGGAAGGTCGTTCAAAAACAGCCGTAGTGCCAGAAAACATCGATGCCGTACGTGAACTGATAATGCAAAACCGTCATGTAACATACCTTCAGATAGAGGCATGCCTATGCATTTCTCCCACCAGCATATATTCGATATTGCATGAACACCTGACCGTAAAAAAGGTTTGTTCTCGTTGGATCCCGCACAATTTGACAATCCCTCAAAAAAAGGCTCGTGTGGATTGGTGTAAAGAAATGCTGAAAAAATACGATCGCGGTGCTTCGAAAGACGTTTATAAGATCTTCACAGGTGACGAATCATGGATCCATGCGTATGAGCCCGAAACAAAACAGCAATCGACCGTGTGGGTCTTCCAAGACGAGCCAAATCCAAAAAAAAACCATTTTCGTTGATAAATATTCGTATTTTCATTATTAGGCCAGAAATATATATAGCAACCCACGTATTAATTGGCAAACATTAAAGTATATTGGAAATTTAGCTCAAGCAAAGGATATACTCTTAACCGCCAACAAGGCTAAAGCCTTTAAAAAGAGGCAGTCGATGGATTAACGTATAGGTTATTCATATATGGTGACGAAGTACTGTCAAGGAGAACGCATTAGTTGTTTTGCAGTGTATGATTAAACTGCAACATGTCTCGAAGAGTTCTATCTGAGTTTACTCTGTCAAATACATTAGAAAGAACACCACATTCATAGGTTAAGCCACACCAATACCATAGAGAAGTCTGTACATAGCTTATTGAAAGAAAGTGAAAGATAAAAGCTCGAGGTCTGAGATTCAAGGTAGATCTAGCATGAATGTAGTATTAACTATGCATCATATATACCGTATAATTAGTACATTTGAACGCTTCCGTCAATAGCACGAAAGAGAACAACAGCTAAACTACAAAACTTGTATGGTTGTATAAATTGGAACTCAAATAAACAGTCAGCACATTCGTGACTCGACTCTCACGTCACTCCCGACAGTCATTGCTTTGATAGTCAGAGCTAGTTTAGTGTATCTAGGATAGCAGCATACACACGAGTAGTAAAGTTTGTCCTGAAATCTCACCCAGAATCATTCTTGCCCAGAAAATGAAAGCACTCCAGCTTTGAAAGTGTTCCATGCAGAAGATTTTCGTTATGTTGGACCTGATAGCTGCATCTGCTTCTGACAATAACATTATTTTTGGATTCTTTGAAAATGTCCGGATTTGTGTTAAATAAAAAAGAAAAAAAAATGTAGCGGAGGCACATCAAATGCTTGTGGTTGTTTACGGTGATACTGCGCAGACCTATAAGACATGCAGAGAGTAATTTCGATGCTTCAAAAGTGGTGATTTTAGCGTCGAAGACAAAGAGTCTACTGATCAACCCAAAAGGAGTAAGGTGTACTATCAACTACTAAAACCAAGCAAAACCATTAATCCAAAACGTTACCAACTAGAAATAATACGTTTGAGCTTTACCTTGTGTAAAAACGGCCATAAGCAATTGGAAGGCATGACAAGGTGTTTTTGCAACATGACAACATGCGGCCCAATATGGCTGTAACGATCAAAAACTACTTGGAAACGATGTAATAGAAGGTGTTATTGCAAACTGCCGCATTATCCAGACGATTAACTCTTGACTACTGGGCTTTTCGGCGGATGCAAAACGATATGGAGGGTCACCGTATTTTCAAGTCAGGTATTTTCAAGAAATCGAGGAATGGTTGAAAGTAATTGATTCCGCAAGACAACCCTTTGAATACAAAAACACGTACGGAATTAATTTGTACTCCCAACAAATAAATTTAAAAGTTTATTTTATGTTTCAAATTTTTATTTTTCATTTGTTTTATTGTAAATCGTTTATATTTAATGCACAATCTGAATATGTCATCAATTAATTCATGTAGTTGTTTTGTATTGCTTGACCAAACAACCAAATAAGTATTTATCCACATCTGCATATCTAAACGATTGATCAATGTCACTTATGCTCAGTGCCGAACATTTATCTTAAGATTTATCTTAAGATATAAGGGGCGTCGTAACATTGGCCATACACTACGATATAAATAAAGTATTAAATCACCTTACATAGGTACATACATACGATATTTTAGCAAAAAAAGTACCACAACTCAAGAAAGTAATTGTAACAAATAAATCTCTTTGTAATGAATAAATAAGAATTTGGCACCATGTAAATACTTTCCGATATATTTTTTCACTGAAAAACAAGATAATGAAAATAATAAATTTTCACACAAGACAGCAAATTAAAAACAAGAAAGAAAAATAAATTCGTTCGGCAAAAGTTATTTATGTTTGATGTCAATAAGACAAGTATATAAGACTTGCCAGTATTTTATTTAATCATTAGTTTTATCGAATATATTAAATGAAAAATAAATTGAAGCAAGGGTCATGCTATAATGTACTTGAAGTAAAAATAAGGCTAGTATAAGATTAAAAAAATAAATAAATAAAACCCAGGTGGTTTAAAAAGTACCTAAAATAGAATAAATTTTAGCCAAAACTGCCTCGTCACGATAAGTTTCACTTTAACCATAGAATATCTATCGATCTAGTTGAAACATTTAAAAATATTAGTGTTAAAGCAGTTTTCAGAATAAATAGCATTTCATTTTTACCTGAAACGAAATGCTGCCGTTAATGTTAAACCATTAACAGATAATGTTAAACGTTAACATTGAAGTGTGCTGTTGGCAGGCAGCCATTTAAATTAACATTAACGGTGACTTTGTGCGGTTCCAATATCAAACGAAACGAAAGTATAGTTTAGTGAATTTTATTTTCCATATTAACAAAACGAAATGCCATCGTGATTTTAATATGATAGAACCATGGTTAATGATAAATAAGTGCTCAATACTGATACTAAATAAAACAGCTGACACTAAAACAGTAGATGAAAGGGAGTTAGCAATAAATCTCATGAAATATTTGCTGAACAAATTTCAAGTGTCAAATTTTGACATTTTGACTGTAAAAAGATTTCAAACTAAACTAATATATTTTATATACTCTTATTTTTATATAAAATTTATAGATTTTCTTTTTAATTTTACTTTAGTTGATCGCTGTGGCTGTTGATAATTTCATATTAATCATTTGACTTTTTTTATTAAAACGCATTTCTCAAACAAAATGTTATTTGCTTTATCTTGTTCTATCATAAAATTTAGAGTAGAAAACTGTACTTTAAATTGCTTCTGCAGACCATGGAACATGAATTAAAAAAATAGTCAAGAATAATTAAGTTTCCTTTTTCAAAAATATGCTGCTTTAGTAGCTAAAGTTTATTTATTTCTAAGTACTCATAACCTGCTGAGCATAGACGGGCGATGACAACCCTTTTTGACATTAAAATTTCTTTCTGGTATTTCTCTTAATATTCTGTTATCTAATAATAATTTGTGATTTAAACATTCAGGATCATTAACTAAGTAGTACGTTTACTTTATGCGGAAACGGTCATCATTTTACGCGACATTTTTTTGGAATAGTTGAGGCGAAAAATAAGTTTTGTGTAAATTGGTTTGCAATTCTAAAACTTGCTATTTGCAAGTTGAGCTCGAGGTTTTAAACGGATGAAAATAATTCATTAGAAGAACTGTATTTAAATGTGTAGATTTGTTAGCTGCTTGAGCTGCTAGCAACAAGCGACTAAAGAGGACTAAAATCTTTTGATTGTGTAAAAATATCTTTATAAATATTTATTTCAATTAACAATACAGTATATCTAATAAAATTTCTTGTTTACTTAGAAATTTTGACAAAAATGTATGGTAATCATCAATGTAGACCGGCTTCATCGGTTTGGATTCCCACGCGACCATTTGTAAGAAAGAAAATTTCTCAGTTAATGCTTTGGTTGATGACTCTTATTAGGCGATAGAACCTTTGACGACATACACTTCGTACAATAAGTACCCAGAGTGGCAGTGCTAATAAAACTAAGAAAAGCAGGCAGAATAAAATGAAAGGAAATGAAACCAAATAAATTATAATAAAATTTTAACTTCCTTAACCAAAGACGTTAAACTGAAACGAGAATAAGTCCGCTGGATTATATATAAAAATGATAATACGACTTTATTTTTAAAAATATTGTTTGTTACAGTCTAATCATATTTAGGGCTAACTTAACTAATTTGATTCAGTGCCATCGACTAAATAGTATTATTATTTATTATTTAATATTTATTATTTAATATTTATTATTTATTATTTATTATTTATTATTTATTATTTATTATTTATTATTTATTATTTATTATTTATTATTTATTATTTATTATTTATTATTTATTATTTATTATTTATTATTTATTATTTATTATTTATTATTTATTATTTATTATTTATTATTTATTATTTATTATTTATTATTTATTATTTATTATTTATTATTTATTATTTATTATTTATTATTTATTATTTATTATTTATTATTTATTATTTATTATTTATTATTTATTATTTATTATTTATTATTTATTATTTATTATTTATTATTTATTATTTATTATTTATTATTTATTATTTATTATTTATTATTTATTATTTATTATTTATTATTTATTATTTATTATTTATTATTTATTATTTATTATTTATTATTTATTATTTATTATTTATTATTTATTATTTATTATTTATTATTTATTATTTATTATTTATTATTTATTATTTGTTATTTATTATTTATTATTTATTATTTATTATTTATTATTTATTATTTATTATTTATTATTTATTATTTATTATTTATTATTTATTATGTATTATTTATTATTTATTATTTATTATTTATTATTTATTATTTATTATTTAATATTTATTATTTATTATTTATTATTATTATTTATTATTTATTATTTATTATTTATTTATTATTTATTATTTATTTATTATTTATTATTTATTTATTATTTATTATTTATTATTTGTTATTCAAATGGCATATAGTTATCGGACAAAACGGTACATATTTGACATAAATCGGATAATTCAAACTATGATAAGTAAAGCCTTCAATTTAATGCAAGAATATAGGATGACTTTTTTCTAGACAAATTACTTAAAAATATAGTAAAATAACAATATCAACTTTTTTTATCAGTTTTTATTAATTTAAGCATATGTATGTGGGTCATATAAGTTGGTATTAGAGAATTCCTTTCAAGTAGATATATACAAATGCTACGATGAGACAAAGTAAACTAATTTTGGATCTTACTGTTAAGTAGTGTAGCTCAAAGACTCGATACTTATTGAGATTGGCAGTCTATGAATTGTTTTAAAATTTGAAGGACATGAACGACTTCTTTACGAAAAGTTAGCAAAATACGTAAAATTTTTAAAATTGGACACATTGGACATCTTTAGCACTAAGTAAATTTACCTATGCAAACCTCCGATTATGTAATACATGAGCACATTTTTATGTTCACATCTTTAAATCATTAACAATGGCTGCCGCTAAAAATTTTAGAACAAATAAAATGCTTTTAGGTACATATTATATTTAGCATGTGTGGGTGCAAAGGACAAAGGGGAAAAAAAAAAGTTACATGAAAATATTCTGCCATAAAGAGTGTTTGTGTCAGTGTTTGTTATTTTTGGTCACGTCAATGCGACGGCCAACAAAGCATTTGACATACAAAAGGGCACGCAAAGGCATACACAGCCTGCAAATAACAATAAGTTGGTGAATAATGCTTGATGTGTAAGTCGGTATGTTAGCCCAACATATGACACAACCACAGCTTTTGCAGTTTTCCCACAGTTTTTTGTGCGCTGCTATGAAAGTTTCATGCAATTTGTACAAACATAGCGACTCATTTGACCTCTTAGCTGCCTCAACGCAAAAAACAATGGGGAAATAAAGCATCGAACACTTTGACGACGACAGTACGACAGGCGGCAATTTAAAAATACACGTGTTCTTATGGGTTTAATTATTTAAAGAAAAACAGCAGATCAAACCATTATATATATCAAACTGAAAGTACTTAATTTTTGTTAACTTTTATGACATGCGCAATTTTGGCACTTTAAAAAAAAATTAAAATTAAATTATTTATAAAAAATATAATACGCATATTTATAAAAATACAGCAATAACAGGATTAATTTAATCAAATAAAATGGGACAGTATTTAAAAACAAATTTAATTATATTAAAAAATACAATTTTTTTAAATTTTATTTAAAAAAATTTCAATTGAAAAAAGAAACTGCTGTGGTTGCCTTAAGTGTATACTTGGATAATGGCACACCTTTTCCAAAATATTAAAGTCGCTGAATTCGAGGTAAAAATTTTTGAAGCAAACAAATATCGTTATCGTACTAAAGAGTCGTGGCGTATTCCAAATGTGCACAGCTTAAGTCTGACAAATATATATCGAGAACATAAAGTGGCGTGTAAAAAACGTTGACATACTCATACGTGTATATGTACACTTATACGTTGCAAAATAAATCAAAGAAATTAAATAAATGACAGCACACGGTGCTTGCTTGGTAGTGCTAGACGCCTAAAATCGCGTTACGCATTATTTATAGTAGCGACAATTTGAATTGATTTTCGATTTTTTCATTGTTGTTGCTGTTGTTTTTTCTTTTCTTTACTCTCTTACTTGCTTACCTACTTTTTTGTGCAAAACTTTCTGGCACAAAACAACAGTAGTGAATATAATTGCTGGCATAAAAACGGTTAGACATACAAATACAATGCAAAGTAATGTTGCTGTGCCACTTAAAGGACACCAAATGAGTCACACAAAATGTGCGCGATTTGAATGAAACAAAAAAAAATGAAAATTTTTTTATAATATATAAAATGTATATATAAATGTATTTTAAAATGTTGTTATAGCCATTATAAATTTAAATATAGACAACAAGCAACTTTTTGGCATGAAAATTTTTCATTTTTCATTTTCATTAATTTTTTTTAATGTTTTTTTTTTAATTTTTTCCTTGTTTAAATTGTTTTTGTATATTTTGTCTTTTTTTTATTTTTTTTTAATACATTTTCAATTTTTATTTAATATATTTTTATATATTTTTAATCTTAATTTTTTGATTAATTTTGTAGGCTTACAAAAACTGCACTCATACTTGCGCCTGCTAATTTCTACGCGAATTCCATAGAAAACACAAACAACAAGCCGTAGACACTTTAATAACATACAACTATGAATTTTATTTATGTAGTTGTAGGGGTTTGCTGATTTTTTTTTTCTATCCTCTATAAGGATTTAACGATTTTCTCTTCAGTTCGTACGACGCTTAGTTGATGCCGATTTGTAATTTAACGCTATTTATTTGCTAATTTTCACTAATTATTATAATTATTTGTAAGATTTAAGCGATTTTGGTAGAAAAGCGTGGCATTGATAGATATTGCTTATTATTTTTTTTATTATAAATTTAGTATTGCTAAGTAGATTTAAATTTTTATTTAATTTTAATTATTATTTTTATCACTAGTTTTATAAATATTTTTCTAATTTATTTTTTCCTGTCATGAATTTCAATTTTAATTGCTAATATTTTCACTAAACCACATTTTTTTTTTAATTATATTTTATTTAAATCATTATTTCGGCTGCCTCTACAACGACGCCGCCACAACGTCTGACACACAAAACACGTAACACCGCAATGAGACAGCGACAAAGCAGTCACAGTTTGCTCGAGCCAGTCCGCCAAAGAGTCTCCGCTGAGATAGCAGCAGCAGTAGCAGCAGCAGCAGTAGCAGCCGTGGCAAAGGGCAAAACACAAACACAAATACAAACAGAAAATGGCAAATGGAAACTGAAAATTGTTAAATGAGAAGAGGAAAATAGAAAATGGAAAACGGCGAACAGCCAAGCACAACAGAGCAAACCGCATGCTGACAAACGGCAACAAACGTACAAACACTTGAGCTCACATCCAGTGCACATACACATACTCACACGCACATGTAGGTATAAATATACACAAAAATAAGTCGCCCGAAAGGCGGCCAAGTTAGCTCCTTCAGTCGGTTAGTAGTGTTGGGTGCATCAGCGTGCACGTGTTTTCGCGTAACGCTCCATTGTTGTTGATATCGTTGGGTGTTTATTGTAGAAACTGCGCGAGCGCATGCCAAGAGAACGAAGAGCGCGAGAAATGTGTCAGAGAGCGTATAAAAACAAAAAACAAAGAGTGAAAGACAAAAAAGGAAATTCAAAAGCGAAAATGAAAGTAAAAGCAGAGAGACAAAACTGTGGCAAACAGCAAAGCTGGTGAATGAGAGTGTAAAAGTAAGAGCGCCAAACTACGCCAGCTATGGAAAGCCAATTTGTAGAGTGTTGAGTTTGGCAAAGTGAATGTGTAGAATCTTCCACAAACAGTATATAACATGTATGTTTTTGTAGAGAACCCCACAGTCTATGGGGAACTTGGCGTTCTGCGTCATATTACTGGCAGTTAAAAAGCCTTTTGTATTTTTTTTTATTATTATTATTATTATTATTATTATTATTATTATTATTATTATTATTATTATTATTATTACTACTACTGCACATGCTGTATGTTTCGCCAAGGAAGTGTGGTGTTGTTGGTGGCAAGTGACATGCCGTGTAGCACACACATATATATATATGTATTTGCCTGTAGTGTTTTTGGCGCAGTTCGCCACGTGGGAATTGGTTTATATGTCGAGTGTAAACCGGAATAACAAAATAACAACTAAACTCTGTGCATACATACCATATGTACAAACAGATGTATGTTTTCATAATACACATTATAGTGATTTACATACATCCACCTAGTCACATTACGACGCCGTGGGAGCGCTGCATCAGAAAATTTCATGTAGATGCCATAATGAATGGATTGGTTTGAACAAAAAAGGGTTTAGTGCCGTGAGCTGTGAGTTAAAACCTTGATTATGAGCTTGTTTATTACACTTAACATTTAAACATATCGGGCGCATATGCACTTACATATGTACATATATGTGTACGTATGTATAATAAACAAAAATATTTCTACGAAATATGTTTGCTTAATTCACAGATTAGTATGATAGTTGGGCATTGCTCGTGGGTATTCTCATTGAAGTTGGTCGAAATTAAATGTTACTCATACGCAGCGGTGCTCTTTTTTCTCGATTTTCAATGAAAGTTTTGTGTGGGTTTGTGGTCAAGAATTTTAACTAATTTAATAACAAATATATATGTAATTTATTTTTTGTCCAGCAACATTTTGTTGTGACAATATTTTGTGTTTAACGATTTTTGGCAAAATTTTCCGAATATTTTACGTTTTGGGTCAAAAACTAAGTATAGATAAACATGAAATATTTTCATTACAAAATGTTTGTTGGACATAAAAAAAATTTTTCGGCAATATTCTCAATTATTAGTTATTTGCTTGTCATATCTATATACTATAAAGTTAAAATCTTTAGAATTTCGTTTGATGACTATTCACTGATCCGTTTCAACAAGCTTGTAAAGAAGTTAGCCATAAGCAATGGGCACCCCAGCAAACCAAAGTTTTTTTTTTTAAAGTACTGCCAAAAACCAGAAGTAAAGTAAGCAGATATTAAATAAATGTTTGCCTTGTAATTAAAGTTAACAACTGAATTTATTTATTAGCTATTTTTTTTAATAAAAATCTTTTTAAATATTTAAAATTTCCATTCAAGTTGGAAACCGTTTTCTTGCATTTCAAAACTTTGAAAATGTTCCCAACACTGCTTAGCTTTTATGTACTAAAACAGGCGGAAGCTTTCTGTAGTGCACCATCAAAAGCTCTTTGGATGCTGCAATTACCATTGCTGTTTGATGCAAATCTGAGCGTTGCAATTTTAAAATGCATCTGCTAAAATATAGAAGGAGACACGAGTCTGTTGCAGCACAGAGAGTGCGCTTATGTTAAAGAGAAATTTAAAAACTTTTATTATCAGCAGCCACAAACTGAAACAGAGTGAGTCCTGTGCACTTTTATCAAAAAGTTTATATGCTTACTTGGCTGTAAAAAAAAACTAAAAAACCTTACTGAATTAAAAATGTAAATTCAATTGATATTAATGACGAATAAATTAAAAGAATTTAAAAGTTTCTGTGAAAAAATTATGGATCTTAATTTGATGATTTTCGGGGGAATTTAATAACAATATTAATAAGCCCAACCGACACGAGAGGTGACATCTGATTAACGTACGATTACATAACGTATTTGCCGAGTCATGACTGACAAGCGTTTGTTAAGATTTAGAAATTTTCAGCTACAGAAAAAAATATTTAATTAACAGCTGAAATTTGGAATTAAATAATTTTATAATTTAATTGTTGAGAGAAGCAAGAATAATTTTTTGATGTAAAAAAGTGAGTCTGAGGGGTCGGAAGTGCTGAAAAAAAAAAAATTAAAATTAAAAACGTGAAACAATCGATGAAATGATTCATTGAGTTCAAAATTTTTTTTCCATGACTTTAATATTAAAGGCCTAAACTGCCTAGATACACGTACATGAGTTGGAATATTGAAGTTTATCTCAGACACGAGCCATAAACTATATATTGATTCGTCAATAAGTTTGACTAATAATATTGGTGCAGGGATAGCGGACTGGGCGTCAATCCAGATGAAATGGTTCTATTTACTAGGATCTAAAAACCGCCTCCTTTTAAGCCACCTAAACTAAAATTCGTGCAGATCACCCTCTCCACCAAAGTAAAATATCTCGGCATAAACTTAGATAGCAAACTTAACTGGAGCCGGAACACAGCAAAAAAGTCAAGGATAGCTATAACTGCATTTACGCTTGCAAAACGCCGATAGCAAAAAGATATGGGGTCTAAGACCAGGTATCATATACTGGATTTATACATCGGCACTTGACATGTTATACCAAAATAAATATTTAAACTGGTCTATAGATTGAAGGAGATCACGTGCTGATCACGTTGCATAGCTATGGCCGAAACTGGATGCGAAAAAATCAAGACAACTTATCCTTCTAGACTGGTTCTCCAGTAACATAACGACTGGCATAACAATAGACCACTATTTAATGGGTCTACACGGGAACAAAATGGGTTATTACTCTAATGATTTTTACCGCAGCTGTAGGAACGAAGAGGAGAGCATCGCGTATCTGCCACTGTCTAGCCTTGATATCTGCGTAACACAAGTTCTTCGGAATACATTTCTTCTACTGTCTCAGCGGAAATTGAAAATCTCGTTGCCTTTATAACGCACACGAAAAGGTTCGATCATTTGAGAAGGTGGAAGGCAGGAGCTTCGGCGTTGTCACTATAGGTCTATTGGCCTGAGTGATCTGGTAGTGACCAATGCTTCTACCTAAATTGTATACTTTTTCACAACTCTGCTATGTATAATCTGGCGGCAAAGTAGCAATTACACACATAACGAAAAAGTTCGCTGAAATACTCAAATATGCCAAAGATCTGGCAAACGTACTGGAGATGAAGTATGAAAGACGCTAAAAACTCCGTACAATGAAAGGTTCGAGAGAGCTGAGAGATGAACCTGGGTGTGATGAAGTGCCTTAACTGCTTAAAAGACCGCAAAAATCTTGTGCCATGGTAGAGAAGAAAAAGCAACAAGTTCTTGTTCTCGTGGTCTTGAAAACATTGGAGTACTCAACCTACTGTTATCACAAGCGAGAAGGTTGGATTACATATGCAGGAATCAAAAAAAGGCGATCACGAATGGGTTATTTGTTTCTTTACAGCCTTACCTAGTATAGTTCTTAGATATCTAGTAGCTTCGCTATTCAGAGAGCTAGAAGGAGTCTTAAAATGGGATATTGAGCTCACTTTAATACCAAACGTTGAAGTTGTAGACGAAAGTTTCTTATAGAAAGTTTTAAGACCGGAGCATACTCCTTTAGATATGATTGTGAAAATCTGGGGACCGATGTTCAGAGCATACTTGGTATATAGAGGGAACACTTCTCTAGCTAGTCAATGGCAGCGAAAGGGCAACGGCTTGAAATGGTGGACCCCAATCCCACATCGATGACGTTGGAACAAATATTCTATTGCTCGACTATATAGGAGTTCGAATAGCAATCGCCCGTTTGAAAAAAAAACACAGCGGCGAGGCCGATGAATTGCCAGCCAAGCTATTTAAATACGGCGACGAAGAACTGATTATGTGTACGTATCAGCTTCTGTACAAAATATGGTTGAATGAAACCACCTCCGCCAATGGAAACCTACCAAGTGTACTCTGCCCAATCCGCAAAAAGGGCGATACCACAGTCTGCGCCATTACGTGGGGTAAACCTCCTAAATATCGCATATAAGATGCTTCCGAGCGTATTGTGTGAGAAACAATAGGCAACAAACTGACTAGACTTGATCAGTGTGGCTTTAGACCTGGTAAATCGACCATTGACCTATCTGGTCACTATGCGCCAAATGTTGGATAAAACTCTTGATAGGAGGATCGCTTCACACTAGATAATTTTCGATTTTAAAACAGCAATCGACGCCGCTATGTCTGAATTTGAATCCCCTCAAAACTTATATGGCTACATAAACTGACGTTATGTAACACTAAAAGCTCCGTCAGGATCGGGAAGGACCCTTCCAAGTTCGCTCTCAAATGAGGTTTCGGACAATATCGTGTGAGCCACGGCAAGACGAAATATTACAGTTTTTGAAAGTTTTCGGTGCAGTATTCTTCGGTCGAATCAGATGTAAAAATTAAAGCTTCTTGATATATTTACAAAGGAAATGTTTGCTAGCACTAGGTGAAATTATGTATTGAAACTTTCGTTTGAAACTTGTTTTAAATTTTATTTTATTAGTTGTATTCTGTCGAATTATCAATAAATCTTAATTTCAGCTGAATTTAAAAAAAAAACACCTTTAGTTGAAGTGAATATAAATAAGATTTGGAGATTTATTAAAAATAAATAAAAATCAGCTACAACAACTACAAGCACAGATACAAATATAGAATTTGAAATACAAATTGCAAAACACGAATTGGAGCATAAATTCATGCACCACTCCTTAATCTTACCCTCAAGCAACAGTCATTTGTGGTACACTGCATTTGAGGCCAAGAGCTTTTCTCTAATTAAATATGTACATATTTACAACTTAATGTACATATATACATGTATCCAGCATACCCAGAGGACATTTTTCAACATCAGTCAATTCTTATCACTTTTAAATGAATTAAAAAGACTAATTCCGTAAAATTACAAGCATAAAAATGAACAAATTTAATGCACGCAAACTGTCGATTAGCCAGCGACAGAAAGGCAAATAAAAAATGTACATTTAAACACCGGAAAACAGACTGACAACCTCTGACGTCGCATTTGCAGTATGATTGCATATGTATGTAAGTATATGTGTCCGTCCGCTTACAACTGTTCTCCAACTGCTCAACATCACACTTATTTACATTGTTTTCACGTTTCTATTGTCAATGTGATTTTGCCGGATATCTTTTGTCACCTTTTTATTTTCGCTTTGCTTTTTCACGAATATTTGTTTTGTTTTTTTCTACACGCTTTCATGTTCGCTTTTGCATTTACTTTTTTTTTTTTTTGCCTCTCGAGTATAGCTAGCGGCTATTGTGAGACATAGTATCCTCAATTCTACTTTTCAAAAAATGCAATAATCAAAAGTTGACGCTTGCAACTCGAAAAACGCAGCTGTAAAAGTAGAAAATGCGCGCAAACAGCAGCACGTAGTAGCAGTGGGGCTTTGTTGCTAGTTGCACAAAAAACATAAAGGGTTTTCCAATAAGAGGTGCTAATTTGAATATCCTGTGCTATTACGGTAGATGTCACTTTTGAAGCTATAATTTTTTGATAAGTAAAAGCTACGTCAGTAAATAAAATGAAATTATAATAAAATTCACTATAAAAATGGTGAAAACCTGGCAGAGACAGTTCGTAAAACTAAAACCTTTTTCGGTCATCGTGAAGAGTTTTGTCGGATTGCAATACAGAAATTGGTGGAAGCAATAGAGCTGTTGGAGGAAGTTAATAATGAGAAGAAAAAACGTAAGCACATCGCTCAAGGCCAACTGAGATTATTGCTGGTGTAGCCCAAAGTGTTGAAGAAAACCCAGGTTTGTCCATTCCTCGTCGTTCTTTGAAAATGGGCATTCAACGAACGTCATTACACCGTATTTTGCATAAAGACTTGGGTCTTAAGGCTTTTGAAGTTCAGTTAACACAAGAACTAAAGCCGGTCGATCGTCAACAGCATCGTGTCTTTGCTGATTGAGTCCTTGAAATGTATGAAAATGATCCGGAATTTCACCGAGAACTCATCTTGACTGATGAGGCTTCTATCCACCTCGATGGCTACGTCAAAATTGTCACATCAGGGGCTCGGAAAACCCAAGGTTTATTGTTGAAAAGCCTCTCCATCTCCAACTTGTAACTGGTTGGTGCGGCTTTTGGTCCGTCGGGGTCACTGGACCTTACTTTTTCAAAAATGATGCTGGAGCATTAGTTACGGTGAATGGATTTCTCTATCGAGGGATGATTAATGATTTATTATGGCCGGAATGATATTGATCTGGACAACGTTTACTATCAGCAAGACGGCACTACGTTCCATACAAGAAACGAAGCCATCGATCTTTTAAGGGAAAAGTTTCTGGACGGTGTTATCTCTCGAAGGGGTGGTCGGAATGGCCCACCGAGATTCTGTGATTTAACACCTTGTGATTTCTTCCTTTGGGGTGCCGTGAATGATAACGTCTACGCCAAGAAGCCAACTTCGATTCAAGAACTCAAAAATAAAATTCGAAAAGCTATTGAGGGCATGCAGCAGCCACTTTGTGATTAGGTGATGGACAATTTCATAAAAAGAATACGGTCGTGTAATCGTAGCTGTGGTGGCAATTCGGCTGATATTGTGTTCCATTTTTAAAGGCATATCTTCCTCTTTAGATTGATATAAACCTGCAATTATTTATTTAAAAAAATCCAATAAAACATCTCTTAATGGAAAACCCTTTACATAGCATCGGTTGCAATGAGGGTGCAGTGCCGCTTGTACGAGTAGTTGTTATAACAAGCAGTGACAGTGCTCATGGTTGTTTTGGTAACTGCGTTTGATGAAGGAGAAAAAGCAAAAACTACACAATTTGCTGCAAATATACACACAAGCATACATATACACATAATTGTAGAGTAACGGGCACCCACAAGCTGTGTTGCTAGCGTTTTCAAGTCTACATTTGTGTTAATGGCAAAATTATGTTTTAGTTCGTTGGCTGATACGACGTTTCGCTTTTACTTCACGCGCGCACAAAAGCTCTGACATAGAAACGGTGCGAATAACAGTCGGCAAACCGTTGTTAGGAAAATGTGAAATACCCACCAGCTGCTGAAAAAGATTTTCCTTCTTTCTTCAATTTGGTGGTCGTGCTAGATGCGAGACAATAGTAGATAAAAATAGTTTGTTGACGAGCGAGATGGTACAAGTGAAGGTCGGTGGATAAAGAAATAAAAACCTAACTGCAATTGTCGGCCAAAACACCAACCAAGCATACCAACCGTATGGAATGCAAATAACGCCACTGCCAAACTGAAAACAGCTGAGCCAACAAAGGACCTCGGGGTTGCTGTCCTGCTATGTTCACCTTGACGTTGCCGATTATGTTGGTTTGCTTTAACTTATAATTGTCATTAATTAACTGATGCAGTTGAATAGCTGAACATCTGCCCCTTAATTGAACCAATTCTTAATTGTCAATAGGTTTTATATTTAATTACTTGAGTACTGAGGAACCTAAAATAAAATCATAGTCACGTTTAAAGAAAAACAAACTCCGAGTATTTACTATTGCGTACTGTAATTCCGAAGACCAGTGTTCGAGTCTTCGTTCCACTAGCATCCAAAAATTTTAGGAAATTAATTCAAATAAAAAAGTAGGTAAATTTTTCTAATTCCGGCCACCCCGCGGTTGGGAATGCCAACCTATCGTCAATTCGGAGGCGGCTTTATAGAAACTTCCTACGTCTCTTTGTTGAAAAAAATCAGGAGGCATACCACAAATCAGAGGAAGAGCTCGGCCGAATATGGCTTCAGCGGCTACAAAGCGCCAATTATATATTTTATGTATATATACTGTAATATTTGTCTCACTTATTTACTTATAACATAAAAATATACTCATTTAGTATCTAATTACTATTTAGTAAATCCACATTTGGCTAAAATTAAAATTATCCCAAAGACCCCATCTTTTGAGGATTTGAAGTAATTTGTAAGAATTTCGTTTGAAATCGTCGCCCAGGCTGCTTTAATGACATCAATTAAGGATTCTGTGTTTTAATATCACCTTTCGCCCTCACAAATTTTTCGTGATAATAGTTTCCAAACATTTTCAATCGCATTTAAATTCGGTGGGTACGGCGGCCACTGATGTTAGAAACTGCAGCTCGCATGTCCCATATCATTACACCACCTAGGCAAGTGTGGTGTCAACTTAAAAAACCTTCCTCCTTTCTTAAATCATGGTAATAATAGTTGTAGCCTTACGAACGTCATTTAAATCTCTACAAATGCTTGGTACTCAAAACAACACGTCTCACCGTACACTATTGGCAAAAAGGTAGAGATTTCAAATTTGGCTGACAAATTTTGAATACCAAAGAATTAACAAAAGTTCGTAATTTCTTTGTTATAAGTTTGGTTCGTTGGTGACTTTGAATTTCTTTTTTGTCAAATCTAAAAATACCAAATCCATGGCAATTACTTTATTAGTCTTTCTTTGAAATTTTAGAACGATCGGCAAAAATGGTGACGAGAAAACGCAAGTCAGCTGAGGACAAGTCAGACGAAATTCCCCCACCAACGCAAACAGAAATTCGTCATGTGATTCTCTTCGGGCCAATACCAATATGCAGTGAATGTCAAATTGCACCGCCTTTACAGACTATTTCTGTATCCATCTGCACTGACTGTTTAAAACTCGATGGCAGGATGGGCTAAGGACTTTCCTAAGCACTGCAACGTCTTTCAAGCTGAACCAGCAGTAATAGTGGAAACCGTTTATGGTTAACTCCAATCGATACAAAAATAACTAAGTCTCTACTCCTTTTATACAGTAGCTCTACGAGCATAACAGCCGGCATAATTTTCGGACACTAAGTGATGGAGAATCACTGTAGAAAAAAGAGCTGATTCTCTAAGGTCTTCTGTCGCAGCTGCTGGAATATAGACGAAGACAAAACTTTGCGGCTCTACATTTGCCACTGCCCCGCCGCCCCATTTACATAGGTATATGAAAAATACAACGTTTCCTACGTAATTTCTAAATCGACTGCATTGCAAATATAGTGTCAGTAATATAGTGTGTTTCATTAAACAAACCTATGTGATTTTAGCATCTTTAAAGATGGGAGTGATCTCTCTAAGGACCCCCATATGTATCCAAATGAGCACTCGATTAAGAAACTCAAAAGAAAGTAAGTAAATCTTAAGCAATTTAAATATTCTTCTCTTGCCCACCACTGTATCGAAGTCATATTTACCCTTTATTGTTGCTGTTTTCTTTTACTTCTACTGAAGATAAGATTAAATACTGACGTCCAGCAAAACAAGAAAAATGCTCAAAAAGTAAACGAATGCCAAAATCTGGTTTATGCCAAAAAAACAATCCAGCAATAGGTGTTCTTGAAGCAGGCGTAGAGGTGCAACGAAGCTGGAGAACTAATATTCACCACAAAGCGAACGAATTGCGCAAACATTTCTAAGGCACTTTGCCAAAAAGTTCAAGCTACACACGCGCATTGCTGCCAGCAGGAACGCAATAAAACGTCTAATGTATGTATTCTTCCTTTACATATCTAATATTCAAGTAGTTGTTCACATGGTTGAAAGGGTTTGTAGAATTTTGTAATGCACTTTCCCCTTCATTTTTGCTATAAAAAAATTCCAATTTTTGTTAGCCATTTCTAGTTGTTTCAAGTGAATGCATATGATAACAGTAAATGTACGTGTATATACGAGCATCCAAAAACTCGCGTAAGTTTATGTATGCGTGCCCAATCAGATGCTCAGTTACATGGTAATGATTGCCATTTCATGGTAAAGGTTATTGCTGGAATTGATTTCAATAAGCAAATAAGAAAAGTGAGTGTGTTACTTCTACAAAAATTTCTACCAACCAAGAACCGACTTAAGTGCAAGTGACAGAGACAGAGAGGGAGTGTAGGAGAGTATGAGAAACTCCTGCAGCTCTAGACACTTTGACGCATTTTTTTTTTTTTTTTTGTTTTTCTTTTTTTTTTTTGAGAAAAAAAAACGGTACTGCAGACAAGTGCTTTTCATGCATTTTCATTTTAATTTTCACTAGCTCTTGGCACTTGACTTCATGCTCGGTTGACTTCTATTCTATTGTATCTCTCCTCGGTTCTTGGCGCACGGTTGCGTATACGTAACATTTTCGATTTACATACATTGAATTTTTAATTGATTGAGTTTGTGATTTGTATGCTTACAACAACAACAATAATAATAACAACAACAACAAGTGTGTTTATCTCGATGCAGTACTCTTGGTGTATGCTTTGTATGCTTTATATATGTACATACAAGTATGTGTAAAAATATGACGCGCAAATTTATTGGAGCGTAAACGATTCGAGTATCGATGATAAAACTTCGCTGACATTTACAAATATGAAAACATACACATTTACATAAATGTATTTGCATGTAAATGATATCACATATGATAGAAATTCCCTCTAATACAGCGGCTGTTCATACATACCCTGCAGGAAAAAAGTGTAATTATGAATAATTTTGGCCTTAGCTGACCTAGAACGATTTCCAATTGAAGATGTAGTGAATGAATTGAAGGGCAGTGAATGAATCAAGAAATTTTTCATTGTGTTGAACTAAACGTTTTATTAAGCTCTTAATTTTTAAATGATATAAGAATCCCTATCGGACTTTTAAAAGCATGCACTTAGCACTAACAATAGCTCTACACTTTCTTTGAAAACGTCATGTGTAATGTAATTGAATCACATCAGTTTCATTGAAACTTTATAAAGATTTGATTATTTGCTTATGAAATTTCAGCATACAGAAGTTTAAGTGAAATGAATTTCTATGTAATATCTGTCAAGGTTGATAAGCTAAATAGAATACATTTTATTGCGTTTTATATTTTATAAATATTTTCGTGCATGCTCTATGGAATAAAAGGGATTGATTTGGAAGGCTATTTCTTGGTAAATTCAGTAAAATTTTAAATATATTTATGAAATTTTTTAAATAAGTTTCTTAGCTTTCATGTGATGCTAAAGGTGAAGTTGTCTACCATATGGACCATGAATCAAAGAGAAATGTACTGTATGTTTTCTACCAAGCAGCAAGTACTCAAGAACTTCAGTTTTGAATCTCGACTCCAACACTTCATCAATGATTCCCAACGGGTAAGAATGGGTAAGCAAATAATATAAATTTTAAAGTTCCTTTTTTTCTTGAAGAGCCTAATTGAAGGATTGTTTCACACGGTTCTCCTGGAAACCTACTAAAATTGATATCCCCACATTGGTAGCTTTCGCAATGAACCTACCGTACGTCAAAATAAACATATCTATTGTATTATTTATATCGGAATTGTTTTTTACCTTCAATAATATAGTTCCGACTGCAGTTACTTCTTTCTTGACTTACTTGGGCGTAATATATTATCGCGTGATTTCTCTTATATGTCAATTGCTTGGATACAGGGTCATAATATCAGAGATCTCGGGGGTAACGGCAGTTATTTATTTCAGTACAGGAGCTCCACTAGGTGGAGTCCTTTCGCCTCTTCTAGTTATGAATCATGGCAGCGAACCCACTGCTGAGATTCATGGAGGTAGAGAGGGCTGCAAGGTCTTAGCGTATGCGAGCGATCCGGCGGTTAGATAGCATGGGCAGGAAATTGAACTCGTCACAGGATTCAGAGGAAAGGATGAGTAACGCGTTCAGTGCCCTTTATACCTGCAAAACTGCGTTAGTCTGGTGGCCAGAACTCGAGAAAAAATCAACCATCTCCGAATTCGATAGAGTGCAGAGGACAGCGCTCCTGGGTATTGGCGGAGCACTTCGTACCACACCAACTGAGGCTATGATTGTCTTTTTAGATCCGCATTGACATTCTGGGTCTGAACAATGCTGCTTTCACCGTGGTAAGACTACAAAGGGTGTTTGAATGGATAGTAATAAACCACGGCCATACTAACATCTTTAGAAGATTCCATCCACCAGAAAAAACGGATTACTGCCTTCATGACAGATTTCAAGGTAGTTATTCCGGATAGAGGGGATAATACCAGGAAGAACCGACTAAATTTATTTTCATACGGATGTGTCAAGCTAGATAACAGGGGCGGTGGCAGAGCTTACTTAAAGGATCTGGATATCTGAAAATCTTCTTGTTTACTACATCACTGCGGAATTGGTGGCCATACATGATGCTGACAAATTGTCTCGGCTCAATGATGCTCTCAGGAAATCGTATCCATATCTTTTTGGATAGCATTAAGGGCTCTGAAATCTGTAACAGCACAATCTAAAGCCGTAGAAAACTGCCACAGATCACTTAACGTGATGGCTTCGCATTTTTTTTAATATAGTATGGGTGCCTGAACACTGCAACACACCAGGTAATGAGATGGCGAACGAGCTTGCCGTCCTGGAAGTGTTTGGACAAGCCGCTCTCCACTTGTAAGCTCAGTATAAGAGAGTTATTCGTTTAAAGATGCTAACTCAAGATGTAAAAGTCTCAATGCATGTAATGTGGTCAGGACAATAAGTCCAGAATGGAACAGAAGGAGGTCACGTGGCCTTATCGATCTAAAAAGAAAGGAGGTACCTACATTTATGAGTCTTCTGACTGGGCATATTCTATTGAACAGATGCTTAGAAAGGTTGGGCGACTTCTGCAGATGTTAGTAGAGCAGAAGAATGACTATAAATCTTGAAGCACTTTCTCTACGAATGCTCCCGCACTTTGGAATAGTATGTTGAAGTTTCTAGGAACGGCGACCTTTGGGGACGTGATTTCATTAGCAGGTGGGGGTCATTAGGTACCTCAGTGGGCCCATTTGGGGCCTAGGTGAGCTGAAACCCGGCACCACTTCAACCAACTAACCAACCAACCAAGTATTTACGTGTACCGTTCAAACATGCTCAAGTAATAATAGTGCACTTAACACGTTATTAAATTACAAAGCTCTCTATCTCTTCACTTTATCTGCCTAAATTTCAACTCAGATTAAGCGTAATTATATATGCACATCCAAAGGCACTTTAATTAGCCTCAGAAAGCAATCAACTAAATACTATATACACGCACACATAAGATTGCACAAGCAAGTAGCACATTTTTCTGCTTTTTACGATAAAAATCAGTGAAAAGGCAAAATTGCCAACAAAGAGCTGCAACAGCGGCATTGTGTTCCTTTGGCATTGTGTCGCGCTGGCAACCGAGATTTACATTGAAATTCACGTTAACAAGCTAAAGCTTAGCACACTTACTTATATACTTATAATAAATTTTTAATTTTTTAATTATTGCCTTTTTTAATATAACTTATGAAAGATTAAATAGTTATTAGAGTAGGCATTACATTGTGGTGAGATAATCAAAATTACCTTCAACTTTTTGTTTTCTTTATGCCGAATGAGAATCCGGGGTTGAAAGTTTTCTGCAACTTGGACGCGTCCGTCGTCGAGATTTGTTGCAGAAAGTGTGAAATATTGCTGAACTTTGTTTTAATTACACCAACTGACAATGGGTTTTTGCACTGCAGGCGGTTGTGTAAAATTCAATAAAGTCATTTTTGTAAAAATAAATGTAAAACACACACATGCATTTTAAGTAACAGCGGATGCTTCATAGCTGTGGAATACATAAAAGCGAAGAAATGCACTTGTGCTATTTTATTTCGCTACGCGTGTAGTATAAATAATTTCAATTATAAATTATTTTTCTTTTGTGTTTTTTTTTTTTTTTTTGCTTAAGACAGAGTTCCAAAATTCTCGTTAAACTCACTTCTTCTTCTTCTTCGCTGAATTAAATTTATCACAAAAATGCACTCATTATCACAAACTCGTCTGACAATTGTCGCAACGCGTCTACACGCCAACGAAATATGTTCGAAAATGGCGGCGACGCAACTAAATCAACGCTAAACGCTCAATGTGCAGCCAACGAAATGGAAAATAATGAAAGCGAAAGCGAAAGCGAAAATGTAATGGCAAAAGTTGAAAAGGACACGTGCATTTTGCCTACTATCTCTCCGTCTGTGTATGTGTGTGTAGGCGTAAATCATTTTTCAACTACATACATGCGTTTGTCAGCTCCCTCTCTGTGTATGTGTATGTGTGTGTGTGAGTGTGTAAAGAAAGTGTGAGCTTACCGCCATTGCGGATGGTAGCCGCAAAGCGTCATGTTGTCAGCCGCCAACAGACACCATAAGTTACGGCGAAATGTCAGTTGGAGTGAAAACGCACCGAAAGCAACAAAAACAGACACATACACAGAAAGCATATACTCGTAAATTACATACAATAGCAGAGTAAGGATTCACACACACACACACACACACACAATGTTCAGACTCTACCATTGCACCTTGCTCTATTGATATTCCTTTTTTGTCCCTTTATTTGTGTGTTGTTCTTTCTTCTTCCTCATTCCCTTGCATAGTTTCCGATTTTTATTATTTATTTTTACATTCAACTGACATTCGTTAGTGCATGCTTTTGATTTATTATTTGAAAAGGGGGGAGGGGGAAACACCAATTCAGTTGTCAAGCATGAATGCATTCAAACAAATCCACTAAGTCTTTAGTATGGTATATACGTGTATATGTGAAGCAATTAAACTAAAAACATTTAAGAGGTAGACAGTATACAATTTAACTTCTTTATGGATAACATATTTTATTAAATTTTTATTTCTCAAAAATCCAAATATTTCATTATTTTTAACTGCTATGCCAAAAATAGCGTCTTATGTTTTCATATCTGCTTTTGTCTGGCAATCGCTTTTCTACATTTCCTTTCCGCCAGTTGATTTGACAGAAAGCTTCTATTAAATCAGCATCGCTGTTATCATGCGTGAAATGTTAGGAAAGTTTTCTGTTAAACCTAAAACTCTGTTAATACTACAGGCATAGTGACGTGTATTCGTTTCAGTACTGTGTCTTTTGCAGCCCAACTTATTGAGGATTTTAAGAAAATTTTACTTTTAATCTGTTATCTGTTCTATTAGATATTTATAAAAAATTTAAATACTAAAAAAATCTCTTTCTGCAGTTCTCTTATATTCGGTATTAATTACAACTCATTACTGATTTGTTAATCATCAAAAAGTAAAACTAAATAACTATGTATATATAAATGGCTCTGTCCTGAATAACTGACGCATCAGCCCACAGCCTAATGCACTGGTCGTAGGGACTTCACACTTTTGTGAGTGTATTCTGCAAATGACGTAAGCATTCGATAAGAAAGTATTTTTGGAAAACGGCCCTTGGGAACATTCTATTCGCAAAAATCAAGTTTATTTTTAAATCGTTTGAATTTCATAAAATTTTGGTCTTTGGTCTATTTGAGATAACATGCGGGCCTTTCTCAGACTGTTTAAACAGAAATGGTAATTTCGCAGAATTAAATATCAATATAATTGCTCCTAAAACATAGAGAACAATTGAGAGCTTATAGCAGAAATTTGCACTAGCATAAAAGATATTCACAATAAGCCCGCAAAATGATTATGCGAGTATACCAATCAATGGAATTAAAACAATGTTCGAAAAATTTGTATTAGCGAGCCGATTTTATTTTTAATTTAGATCATAAATTAACCTAACATCCGACCAAGGATTTCTAATGTAATCTTCCTTAGATACTCCTTTTACATTTCAATGCCTCTGGGATACAATAGTTTCGAAATCAAGCAAACTACTGGATTATTGCATATTGGCTGAAGAATTGATTGTGAAATTCTCCTAACAACTAGGGAGTAAATATTCTCAGAGATATTAGCATAAAACTTAAATATAGCAGTATTGCAATTAGTTTTTTTCGTCTGCCTCGTCTTTCATTTGGACGAACATTAAAAACATGTCGATTTTAACACACTGGTTGTTCCAAAACTAGTCGTTCAAATAACAAGTCGAAGCAATGCGTGAGAGTGTCGTTGACAATCTAGAAACCTCAATTCGGCGTCATGGACAAGAATTGCAAATTTCAAGAAGCACACTACAGAGTACACTAAAGATCTCTGTATCTCCAAACTTACAAAATTCAACGAACACAACAATTGCAGCTTAATGACCATCGAATGACCATCGAAGAGAGTTTGTTGAATGAAATACTGAGCATTAACAAGTGGATATTAATTTTTTATGCAAAATTATCCTAAGCGCTGAAGCACATTCATTTCCCAAGAAAGAAGCCGAAATATCCGCTTTTAGGGTCCTGCGCAGCAACATGGAATTGTCAAAAAAGAAATGCACAGATATAGTGTCACTGTGTGAAGTGGATTTCGCACTGGAGGCATAGTTTGGACCATACTATTTTGAAAATAAGGCTGGTCCAACAGTGACTGTTACGGGTGATCGATACGTAGGCTGCTATATATAGGTCTGGCCTAACACTTAGTGTTGCCAGGTGGAATCTGACATTTCCATGGGAAAGTTTGACATTTTTTAGCATAACATCACTCAGAACGTTTTGTCATTTAATGGTGAATTGTTTTATTTACAGGGAATTAAAAAATTCATCTCGGCCAAAAAATGGAATTAACTCGTGAACATTTTCGTCCGATCATTGTTCACAACTTTCGACGTGGATTATCACGACAAGAGTGCATCGATGAACTTAAAACTTTGTATGGCTATGAAGCACCATCCTATAGCACTATGAAAAACTAGTACAACGAATTCACTCGTGACCGACGCTCGCTCAAAGACGAATTCCGTGAAGGTCGTCCAAAAACAGCCGTTGTGCCAGAAAACATCGATGCCGTACGTGAACTGACGCTGAAGACCGTCAAGTAACATACCTTTAGATAGAGGCATGCCTATACATTTCTCCCACCAGCATACATTCGATATTGCATGAACACCTGGCCGTAAAAAGGTTTGTTCTCGTTGGATCCCGCACAATTTGACAATCGCTCAAAAAAAGGCTCGTGTGGATTGGTGTAAAGAAATGCTGAAAAAATACGATCGCGGTGCTTGTAAAGACATTTATAAGATCGTCATAGGTGACAAATCATGGATCTATGTATGAGCCCGAAACAAAACAGCAATCGACCGTGTGGGTCTTCCAAGACGAGCCAAACCAAAAAAAACCATTTTCGTTGATAAATATTCGTATTTTCATTATTAGGCCAGAAATATATATAGCAACCTACGTATCGCGACATTAGAACTCTGTTTTTTTTATCAAACTTGTTTGATATTTATCTGGCCAATAAGTGGTTTCAACAAGACGGTGCCACATGTCATACAACCCCTGAAACACTTCGATTTGCACATGAGATATTTCCAGTTCGTCTACTCTATCGTTTTAGTGATCAGAATTGGCCTCTGCATGCTGTGGCTTAAAACCATTAGATTTCCTTTTATGGGATTATTTAAAATCACAGAGATTAAGCGTTGCATCAATGTAAATCAAACACATTTATGCAGAGTATTTATTTGACGAACGGGTGCGTATGTGTATGGAAAGCCATGGAAGTAATTTGTCCGAAGTGTTATTCCATAAATAACCCTATCCTACGTATTCTACTGTAAAATCTGTGTATCAATCTTGCGTTTATTCTGAGGTGATTTTAATAGGCCCGATTTCCATAGAGAATAAATTGAAATATTTTCTAGTGTTTAATGTCAATAAAAGCTATTAATATTTATGATAAGATTTCTAATAAATGAAATTTAATTGTATTTATAAAACCGATAAATCTTATAAAATATTCGTTTCAGTCTATAAAGGCATATTGTTTTAACATAGGTATGTCTATAGAAAAACTATCAAACTTGTAAAAATAAGATATTTTCCTTTAAAATTGTTGGAGGATAATTAACTGATGGTTCTTTTTACCTTTTTTTGAATATCACGCACACTTTGTTGCGGATTTTGGTGTATACAGCACACAAATTCGTTGAGTTTTTAATAAAAAAAAGTTTTAATTGTTGCATTTAAAGATGGGAAGTTATTCATTTTATTGCTTTAATTATTTTTAACTTAAAGTTTTATAAATTCAACGGTACTTAGTGAAAACTTAGTAAGAAATCAGTATTTTTAAGTAGACATTCGTTTAAGCGCATTTCACTTCGTATCAAAAATAAAATAAAACTTCAAACTTTAATTAAATTTTAGAACTTGGTATGGCAACCCCGGTTTTCAATAACATCAAAAATGTGACTAGGCACAGACTCAACAAGATTTTTTAGCAAATCTCTGCTCTAATCAAGCCAACATTACTCAATTGAGTTTTTTAGCTCATTGACGCTTCTGTATTGACGCCCATTACTGTAAACATTCCCTACCATAACTACCTACAGATTTTCTATGAGGTTACAATCCGGACTGCATTCCGGCCAATCAAGTAAAGGCACTTCCTGGCTCTCCAACCAAGCCTTTGTATACCTAGAATCATATATCGAGGCATTGTCTTGTTGATATACAATGCGTATTCGATTTCTTTTGCTTGCCTTACAAATGGTATGAGGCTTTATTGGTGTCGATCTGTGTATGCTGTGGAGCTCATGTGGCAAATTATGGGTACCAGATTAAGCTTGGAATCATAGCAAAATACTTCCCAAATCATGCCATTGTTACCACCAAAATTTCACTTCGATCGAACCACATTTTGTTTGGTTAGATCGTCCCGGTAACAATTGTAGAAATCTGGCCCGTCTAAATTAATTTTTTTCTCGTCAAAAAAAATAACTTTCTGTCACTCCTTTGTCCAGAACATGTATTTTATAGCAAATCTTAACCGTTCCTGGTTGTGCTCTGTTGTTTTTCTTGCTCTTCAATTTCGCCCATTTAACGTTAGGAGAAGCGTTAAGCACCCTGGCAATTGGTTGAGACGTTACGTTGACCTATAATTTCGTTTTAATTTGGCGGCAGTTCAGCTTATTTTGTGTTGTTTCATCACGTATTTGCCCTTATTAAAGGAGTGTTAATTTTTCTTACCTTTCGTCGCCTTTTTTAATTCATAATTATTGCCTTTTTTAACAAAATTTATTAAAAAATTCTTCTTGCAATCGCACAATTTGAGTACGATTCTTCCTTTAATAATTTAACTGACACGCGTTCTTCTTGCGTCAAATAAGATCCTGATTTAGCACCAAGGATTAGAAGAAACTTTGAAAAGAATGTAATTGATTCCGATGAATAAATGAAGTGTTTTGTTTTATAAACAATATTTTTTGTTCACAGTAGTATATTGTTTTTTTTTTAGTTGGCCGTATCTGCCGGGTGAAGCCTTTTACTTAAGAGGTTCGTGCAAAAGAAAAGCAGACATGCTGAAATAACCATCTCAAACCTATCAAAAATAGTACCTATTGTATATAAATCGCTAAAACGATAGTTGGAACTTTGTGGCATTAACCTCGAATTTTCCCGATTTCCTAGATATCAGCTGAACGTTACCTGTTTGCAAGTTGAAAAGCAATTAGGTTATTTTTTTTTTTGCTTAAATGAAAGCGATATTAATAAGAATTTTTCAAATTAATAATTATATATTAAAATTTAAAGTTTTTAAATGTTTGTCGTATTTTTATTTAATATATGTTTTCGAAATAATTACACATCACTAAATGCTTCAGCACAAAATTGTGCATGGAGACCTTAAAAAGCTTGCTGAAAGCTTTAATTTTCTACTCAATCCCTCTGTCCTGCTTTGCGCTCTCCCATATAATGTTTTTGCGCTCTCTCTCTCTCGCTATTTCATTAGCATAATCAAATGCAGGCGTCATAAAAGCACAGCCATAATAAAAACACAATATTACAGGACCTGCGCAATATTGGCTCCTGCAAAGCTCCAGCCTTCACTCTTTCAAAACCTTTGACAACAAATTTTTTCTTGTCCACAGTTGTATTGAGAAACAAGCAGCCAATGGGTCAACTTAAACAATTAAAATACCGCATGTTGATTTTTTCAATTGGCAAGGAATTCAAGATGTGAGTTTATGGAATAGTAGATGAAAGCTGTCTTTTATTTTCTAGGCAAACATTTTTAAATTTTTTTTAGAACCATTTACAAATCTTTCTAAATATACGTGTATGTATGTATTGGACAATCTCAAATAAAAAAAGATTATTTACGATATAATTTCACGTTTCGTTTTCATGGTGATTCTAAAGAATAAAATTTGGTATTCTACATATATTTATACTGAAAACTAACGAAATCGGATTACTATAACATACAACTACCGTAAACCGATTTGTTCAGATGTGAGGCTTTGGTCAAAATTCCTTCTAAATGGCATCTGGGTTTTCTACACTACTACTTCAGCTGCACAAATATTTGTTTAAAATTTTTCATTTTTCAAGTTTCTTAGTCAAAGTTTCTTTAGTATTTCAATAAGTTTTACATTTTGCATAAATAAATTTAAGATTATGAAAACAAATTTTGAGAAAAAGATCAAAATTTTCATTAAAAATGCTCAAAAACGCTCGAGCAATGAACAATGAACAAGTGTGCAAGTACTCGATACCCTAATGTCCGGGCTGCTCGAAAATGTTCGAACAAAATAGTGAGATCTACCACACACTCCAGATTTATAGAATACGAGTTTACCAAGTATTTTTTTTTGTGTTGATGTGAACCTAATAAAATAAAGGAGCATAATTTTATCCACTTTATTGTGAGAGAAATTTTTCACCTGCGTAATCATTCGTCTTGACGATGTCAATTGGCCACCGAGATCGTGCGATTTGGTACGGTTGGACTTTTTTTTGAGAGTTCGTGTTTATGAGGATAAGCCATTATTCGCCAAATTATGGCTGAAATTCTACTTAATATGTGCCAAAAAGTGGCCAAAAATAACTTCAGAAGGATCACAGCTCGGAAAAATTATATTAACAAAGGAAAAAACTATTTGAAATAGATTTTATTTACGTTAGTTTTCGTAACCGCAGAGCGGTTAACCCTTTACAAATAAACATTGAAGCCGAAAATAATCAAAATCAAAAACCCCATCATAAAGCTCCTGCTAACCAATTTTTCAAAATTAATATTTAATACGGAAGTGAAATGAAAGGTATGAAGACTTCGTCATTCGCGAATACAGCTCTTCTTTCTTGTTTTTATGAATGTATGTTTAATAAAAATGAAATTAGTAAATGAACTCTGGAATCACTTTCGGAATGAAGTAGAAAATATTTACTATGGAGGAGTAAGAAACGTTTTATTAAATTAAATTATCCCAAGCCGCCTCCGAAGGGCTAAGGGTTCTTTTACGAGGAGCTTTTATTTCATGTCGGAAATACACTCGGAGGGGTTGACATTCCCTGCCGAGGAGCGACCGCAATTAGAAAATTTAACTTAATTCTTTATTTAAGTAAATTTTCCATAAATTTTGCATATTGGTAGCACCAGGATTTGAAGCTGGGCTTTCCGAATGGTAGTACGCAATGCTAACCCCTCGGCTACTGCGGCTGCCGCTAGCAGCTACATATATATACATATAGATAAAGAGGAGTTAGTTGGGCATTTCATCTGCCACTGCCCAATCTTCAGGAATAATTAAATCAAAGTACACCCATTAGTTTACACTGCTGATAATAGAAACTTAACTATGGATTTCTGAACAAATATCGAGCTGGTATGATTTTATCATTAAAATATTAGTTTTTACTAGTATTTTCGCATACTAGTTTGGCTTTTCACAGAACAGGGTCTGTACAAACATGCAAAAAATATACCAACATATGGTATGTGCATACAATTCTCCACAGGTGAACTGTGACGTAGTTTCTGACAATGCGAAACCCTTTGGTTGTTCCCCTCTTTGTTATATTTGCCATTCATATTTTATACTGTTTACATATGTATACATAAATGTAAAAACGACAACAAATATAAATAGAAAACCATATTTAAATGAGGAAATGGTACAGGTTCAGCACCTACTTGTAAACCCTTACCACTTACAATGTTTCCACACTTGTGTTTTCAGTGCGAGAAATGAGAATTATTGGAACATTTCTATATTGCCGAAGCCACAGAAATGTTTGTTTTATTTATAAAATTAATTAGTGCCTTCCATACCAGAAATACATATGTACTCGTATACTTAATCACAAATACTGCAAACATATGTACGAGTATATAACTAAATATATGTACAAAGTCGGCCGCAATAGCCATGTGGTTAGCATTGCGTACTGCCAGTCGGAAAGATAAAGTTCGAGTTCTGGTTCGACCAACGTCTAAATATTTAGGCGGTCGCCCCTCGGTAGGGAAGTCAAGTCTCTGAGTGCTTTTCTGACAAGAAATAAAAAATCTCCACCTAATAATATATCCAGGTAAGGGCTCCGCTGTAGATGAGATCATATTGTATTGGATATTTGTATAACAGTCCACTGGTAACGGGAGGAATAATAATTTGCACCACTCCCAGCAAGCAAATTTATTATTTTATATTTTAAAATTTTTTTTTTTGGGGAAGTAGAAATTCAACACGCCTAAATGAACTGGTATACAACTAGTATGAAACTGATGCATAGCCGGACAATTTCCACCGCGTGGGACATCGCCATATTGAAAATACCAGTTGCTTTCACGGGAAATAGATGGAAGATGTAAAACTTCATACCAGGGATCATCATCGACCTACTGCTTGAAAATTTTTTTCTTTTTTTTGATTTTCTAAACATCTTTATTATTTGTCGCCTAAAAACGAAGGCAGCCTTTCTTTCAATCTAGGTATAGCGTTGAAACACCATTATGGAGCAGTATTTATCGGTGGTAAAGTGAATTCAATCGAGATCGTAGACCACTTCAAGACGAATTTCGTGAAGGTCCTCCAAGGTCATGTGTCCTTAATCGTGCAACTGAGAAAACTGTAGGCACTTTAGTGGAACTAGCGTACATTCAATATTGCATGAACATTTGACTGTAAAAAGATTTTAACCTTGTGGATCTTATACAATTTTTTAATCGCTCAAAAAATGGCTCGTGCCGATTGTTCGAGAGAAATGTTCAACAAATATGATAGCGGTGCTTCGAAACACGTCTACATATCGTAAGAGATAATAATACAAGGCGATTAATGCGTTCACAACGCATATTTTAGACATACCTCAAACAGAGTGGCAAAAGTGTTTCGACAATTGGTTCAAAGGCTTGCAAATATGTTTAATTAGATCTTTATGGAGAATGTTTTGAAAAGCATTAAAGTGATTTTCGATAACTAATATTTATGCTAGCTCACTTATCCCGTGATAAAATTTATTATACCATTTCTGCTTTCCTCTATGAAGGCTTATCACAGGAACAGAAAAAAAAAGAAATGTATTGTATATCAAAATTATTGTTTTGTTACAAAGGTTACTGTGAACTTTATTGATTACTGATAGAAATATATATAGTATCTTGTTCTACGCCTCATTTTAGTTTATTTTGTGCTATGAATCAAGTGGTAACGATACAACGAGCAGAATCATAATGGTGAGTTTTGGTTCACATTAAACGGCGCGGTTAATAAGCAACGCTTTTGGGCTGATGGAAGTCCTTGTGAGTTATTCGAGACGCCTCTCTATAATCAAAAAGTTTCCGTTTGGATCGGCGTATCGGCTAAAAAGATCATCGCACTGTATTTTTTTCGAGAACGAGGCTGGCGACGCCATTACAATCAATGGCGCACTACAGAGCGACGCTGCTTGACTTTGTTTTTCCGAAAATGGCAGAAAATGACATGGCCTACTCCAGGTTCTAACAGAACAGCACATACTAGCCGCAACGGACGATGTTTGACCGGCGCTTCGTATAGAAAAACAACGATTTCGGTTGGCCGCCGTGCTCATCCCATTCGACAACGCCGGACTTATTTTTGTTGGGGTTTTTGAAGAGCTAAGTTTTCGAGTACTATAGCTCAGCCCGAAGTCAATATTCGCTAGAAAATATTGCTATTTACCCCCGATATGCTGGAAATGTGATGAAAAACGAAAAAGGGCATCCTTTTGTATTAAAGTTTGTGTAAAAAACAAAATAAAATAAAAAGGTTGTTTAAATGAAAATTTGTTCAAGTTTCCAATGATATCGCAATAGATGGCGCACCTCGTAGATAAGGGTGATGGCTTGTAGTCGGATTGATATCACTATATATCCTCCGTTAAATAATTTACAAGCGCTAGAGCTATTAAAATCCTTTGAACTCCAAAAGTAGCAATAATTGGGATCATGGGAAAACTTAAAGAAACAATTAACAGCTGGAGGAAGTATATAGTAATGCTTAAAGGTCTAAGAAAAGGCATTGTCTGCTAAGTACCGCGTTTGGGTTTGTCAAACGGGCTCCTCCTCCAATTTGTGGTTTTTGCGTCTTGATGTTTTTCCAATAAATGGAGGGACCTACAGTTTATACTAAGCCCCCTCCGAACGGTTGATGAATTTTTTACGAGGAGCCTTTATTTCATGTCTGAAATACATTCGGAGGGGTGGACATTCCCTGCCGAGGGGCGACCGCAATTAGAAAATTTAACTTAATTTTTTATTTAAATTAATTTTATACAACTTTTTTGGATTTTGGTGGCACCGAGCCTTCCGAGTACGCAATGCTAACCCGCTTAATTAAATGACCTAGCATGAACTTTTTTGCGACTATTTTATACCTCAATCAATAAAGTTTGCTGGGTTTACTAACTTAAGCAGAACACTTTCTAAGGTTAACCTATTTGTAGCCAAGACATTCTACTTAAAAAATATTTAAAATAAATTACATAAGCACACGCCATATATTACATTTATAAATTTGTATATACGAGTATACGTGTATGTGTTATTTAGTTCGTTAATGAGTTGCAAGCCGTGAGGTCGTGACATTGTCCTTCACACAAACCGAAATGTAAGAGGGGCATTAATGGAATACCAGCGAAAATAAAATATGCCAACAAATAATAAACTGGATTATTCGTGGCAGCAGAATGCGCATGCAATTCTTCTATACTTTTCACATTCGCCGCTCAACGACTCGTCATTTGTAACAAGCACTTGCATAAGACTCTGACGCGTAAACTACTCAGTTGTGGGTGAGTGCCTTCAAGCGTAAACCAAACAAATGCATACTATTAAAATATGTATGTATGTATGTCCGCCTGTAACTACATAAGTGCGCATAAGTATAAACCCAGCAGTGAAAAGATGAAGTGTAATGCAAAAAATTCTGGTTAAACACTAGTTTCTTGGGGTTGAAATAATACTAGTTACTTTTTTAAATTGCAGTTCAGCAATAATAATTTCCACTCCGCATTCTGTTTTTTACTCTTTTTATTGGTGTAGAAGAAATTAAACACCACATAGATAGAAAGCAGTTCGTCGCCGTATTGAAAATACCAGTTGCTAGCAAGCAAAATGATTGAAGGTGTACTTCTTCTTCTTAACCACATTGCGCTATACATTCTTTCTTTTCAATGTTTGGGGCCAATTGGAAATACCAACTATAGCCAGGTCCTTCTCTACCTGGTCTTACCAATGGAGGGGAGGTCTTGCTCTTTCGCTGCTTCAACTGTCGGGCACTGCATCGAAAACTTTCAAAGCTAGAGTATTCTAATCCAACTGGACTGACAGCTAGGTCATGTCACTTTATTTGCTGAATTATGTCAATGTTAATCAATGCAAGAGTGATTCTACATTGGGTTTCCAGACTGTTATTGATATTAATATTGATTCTAGGATGGACGAAATTATATGCGACTTTAAAGTTAGACTGTCACAGTGATGAGAAAGCCAAAACGTGAATGTGATGACTGTTTGATTGGCGACAGAAAATATATTGTCTTGCCCTCGTTACCAAGCCCATAAACTGTGCTTCCTTATCCAGTCTGGCGTACGTCAGCAGCTGTGCACTATTATAGAAGATTGTACCTTCTCTATTCAGCTCTGCACCTCTTATAATTTTCTCCAGTATCAAATAGAAGAAACCACACGATAAAGAGTCACCCTGTTGTTTGTTCTTTAAACGGAAAGGTGTACTAGTTCGTGCAATATGAAATCTAGTCGAAGTCTTTCTCTGCAGGGGAGCTGCGTGTGTATAGGTGTTTGTTTGTCTCGGCCAACACGGTTCTTCAAGTGATTTTTTCGTTATTTTCGTAAGTTGCGTTCATTTCTATGAATCCTGGTGGGTAACGAGAGAGATCGCACTACAGCTTGACACTGCAACAACAATAGAAATGAAAACTGAGCAACCCAGCAGCGTTAAACCAACAAACAACCCTCCCACCAAACTCAGCCAACTGAGCAATGTGCAGTCAAGCCAAACGTCAGTCCGAGCGCAACCCTACTCAGTAGCTCATTCCTCCGCGTAACCCGGCAACTTGATTGCATTTAAAATGCAATACAATTTGCGTTTGCCACATTGCTACTAGCTATTGGGGCGTGAAGGTATACAAGAAACGTATAATCACGGCTGTATGCAGGTATGTATATGTATATGCGCGTCAGTTGCTACCCTCTTGGCGGGTTGTGGCAGTTTCCCCATGCCTGCAACAAATAATTTAGTGAGCTTGCAAAAAGAAAGAAGCGGAAAAGTAAAAATACCGACTGCAGACGCACACACATTTTTGAAACTTTCTACTTTTCTACTTTGTGTGGAAATGTGGATTATGTTTCGGTGTGTATTTGTCTATATATATATGAGTGTGTATGTATGTGCTGTTAAGAAATCAAGAATCGATTATTTCATTAGTTCTGCAATGTTGGCCACTGGTGGCCTCTTCATGCAACAGTGAGCATATAATTGCAAACAGCTCTTTCCCTTTGACCGCTCTAGATATGTGTATACGTATAAATATATACACGTACATACAAATGTACTAGTCGTAAGTGTATTATTTTTTCAGTTAGATGCTGTATAAGGTTCTAATGAAATAGCTCAACTGAAATTAATGTCGTGATGTGACTTCTCAAGTATGTAAATACGCTAGTCATGCGCTGGCCCTTCCCTGCAATAATCATATGTTTCACTTCAAAAGGTTTTATAATTCTAAACAGAAATGGATGTCCACATCGTCCACTCTTCTGCTCCATACAGTGGGTCGGGAATGATGAGAGACTTTTAGAGTTCAGTCTTTGTTCGTCGAGAGACGACTTAACTTTTCAATTGCCTACTCAGCTCAAAGTACCACCTGTTAGCAAGGGTGTTTCTGCGCTGGATATCCAGGCTGACATTGTTGTTGGTGTTAATACTGGTTCCAAGATAGACGAAGTTATCTACGACTTCAAAATTATAATTGTCAAAAGTGAAGGGAGTGCCGAGTCGGAAAGCAATGCTTCGCTTCTTGAAAAACTCGCACCATATAGAATGGCTCGGAGAGGCAGCTTTAGAATCGATTAAAAGATGATGACAAACGATTCTTTTCTCACAGGTAATTTCAAATATTTTCTGCAGAGGAATATCTTGTAAATGGTGGATTCACCAGGTCCAAAGCCACACTGATAAGGTCCAAAGAGTTATAGAGCCTTATGTGCGAGATTTACGAGGCTAATACCACGGTAAGTGGCGCAGACTGTGGAATCGGCCTTTTTGTGAGTTGGGTAGAGCGCACTTATATTCCAATAGTCAGGCACGCTTTCGACCGACTACATTCTGCAAAGAAACTGATGCATCCACCGGCTACAGCTGCTTTGTTATTCTTTAATTAGGTGATCGCTACCTCGTCAAAGTCGAGTAATAGAACGTCTCTTACATCATCATCGATTGGGTTTCGGGTTCGCCATCTCCTGGTGTTGCACTTTCACTGTCATTTAGCTGGCTGGAGTAGTGTTCTCTCCACAAACCAAGTAGGTTTTGGATATTGATCACCAGATTTCCACATTGACTCCCATATCAATACTTTGCTTTATTCCCGAACAGCAACCTATTGTTCACCATATCCATATTATTTAGTATATTTTTTAGTCCCAGCCTGCTTTCCGACATGTTCGGTATGCCCCATATTGTATTTGCAACTAGTTCACACCATCTTAATGAGATGGTTGCTGCATTCTGCTGCATCTGGGAATATGTTCGTTCGAATATATTCTAAATTAAAAAAAGGTCTAGTATGTTTTGATACGCAGTCTTACATAGTTAGTCCCGTGCAACAAAGTAATATGTGTTAACTATTCCCTGATTAATATTATTATCCAAATTACTCTAAACACAGTGCATTCCTAATTATTCTGAGGATATAACCTTCAAGGCAGCTGAAAGTTAGGAATTACGGGTACAGTAGTATAGAGTTACCCCTGAGCATACGAATAGACTACGTGATCCCGCGTCTTTGCTGAAGCAAAGGTCTGAAATATGTAGACAAAGCTCTTCATATTTTCACAGATGAATCTAAAATGAACGAAGGAGTAGGGGTTTCGGCTTATCGCGCCCAACTAGATATATGAAAGTTATATAAGCTACCAAACTATTGCCATATATTCCAAGCCGAATTATTTGCTACAAAAATGGCGGCAGAGCTACTGCAGTATGCTTTCTTTCAAAGATAAAAAATGCAATTCTATGTTGATAGCATTGAAGCCGTAAAGTCCTTAAATTCATATAGCTCGTAGTCAGATGTGGTCGTACTATGTAAAGAGACGATTCAAGTACTGTCCGAAAGCAGAAGAGTTTATATGCAAGGTCAAAAGGGCATTGAAGGTAATGAGATAGTTGATGAACTGACTAAGGATGATGCCCGTTTAGAGCAGGATATAATAATGAACTTAGCGCTTCCAACTATGTCGTGGAGCGCAGTGTCGACGGACTCTCCTTAAATTAGGCTTGTTGTGTCCCCGGAAAACAATTTTGGGATAGCCTTTGCGAATATAGTTTTCGAGCAGCCTTTCTAAACATTTAGAAGAAACCGAAAGTCTTTTGGACTTACATGATTGCTTTTGGAATGAATATTGCCTAAGCCGTGGTTCATGCATGTAGAATATATCCATCATGTTGGCAGGCCTTGTAGATTTCGCATAGTAGTGGGGGAGGATGTCCTCTGACGCCTGCAATTCAGCGGGAAAGGTCTCATCCAATACCGGAGATTTATAATGTCTTAATGATTTTAAAGCCCATCCCACCCCCTTCAGCATATGGTTATTTCGTTAATGTTAGAAAATTTCCCACGCTTCCCAGGTTAGTTTTGCAATTTGGTCATCGGAACAGCCAGGAAAATGAGTGTTCAAAAGAATATCCAGCATTTCACCGCAAGATGGGGGTCATGTACCTTTTGGTTTTGGGATATAAATTGCAGTAAGTACTTGAGCTCTTGGATTAGACTTTCCTAAAATTGTTTCCTTCTGAGTTTCTAATATCAACCTTTATTTAAGATAATTTTTAGAAGTTTAAACTTCAGGAAAGAAATTCTCAATTTTTTGCATTGCCTACTTTAAGTTTCTTCAAAGACATTGTTTAGTCGGAAACATAAATATCAATTGAACTCATAATATTTATATACATACATATATACTATTTATTTGCTACTAAATAAATATTTTATCTTCATTTTACATTTTGTAATTTTAAATAAATGAAATATCTAACGATTTTTTCTTTATTTTGCTCACTCAATTACAACCACACATGGATGCTGTTATATAGTGGTAAAATTTTATATAAAAACTGTTATTTTTGTATCCACTTCCGCTCTTAAAACTAGATAAATATGTTTGAACTGACATAAGAAAGAAATTCAGAATTTAGTACTCACATAATGCGATGATACGCATCTGGCTGGGCCTGCGTACACGTCACGGATTGCTCGGATTCCGTGGAGTCATCACGTAAAGTGGCAACTCCAAGCGGTAATATTGGTATTATAGCAGCTGTAGCAGCTGCTGCTGTTGCCGGAGGGCCCGCCACCACCGAATGATGTGTGGCTGGCGGCGGTCCAGTTATAGCCTGCGGTGATGGTGTCGTGCTTACACCCTCCTGAAATGTTAAGAATCTTATGAAAACATATGAAATATATTTGTTTATATTTATATAGGTATATATTAAATATATATTTATAGACTTTAAATACTCTAAAGTGCTCTTGAGGGAATGTTGAAAAATCAAAATAATAAAAATCTCAATTTTTTGGAGGTAAATTAAAAAGTAAATAAATATTTCACAGCACGGAAGCGAAAATGAAGTCGTGTGGTGAATAAGTGGCAAAAAACACACATACACAGAAGTTGGCGTTTTAATGAGCTGTCCAAATTGCGTTGAATGAACGGAAATTGCAATCATGCGAAAGTACACATCTACACTTACATACATACATACAGTCATACATATAAACAATTACATACACCATATATGTATGTATATAGGTATATACTACTCCCTGCCGCACTCACCTTGATTTCGGCTGTTTCCGTTGCCGAATACCTTTTGCGCTCGTAAAGTAACTCACGCTCGATGGATCGACTACGAAACGCTGGCGGACACGAACGATCTGGTGGAGTTTGTATGCGGGGCGCTGTGGTGCCGCTACTGCCGCTGCCGCCAGTCACGGCCTGCTGTTGTTGTTGTTGTTGTTGTTGCTGTTGCTGCTGCTGTTGCTGCTGCTGCTGTTGCTGTTGCAACTGTTGTTGCGACTGGCCTGATGTTGTGGGTGGACTCTTCTCACTTGTGCCACCCTGCTGTGACTGCTGCTGCTGTTGTTGTTGTTGCTGCTGCAATTGATGTTGTTGCTTATGCTCCTCACGTTTCTGCTGTCGACGTATTTCCAAATCGAGCAAGCGCGCCTCTCGTGCCTCTTTGTCGCGCTGCAAACGCAAAAAGAAAATAAAATTAAATAAATAAAGAGAAACATGAATAGTTGTCTGTGTGCGTATAGAGCGTATGGTCGACGGTGTCTGGGGAAGTGGTAGTAAATCATCCATTAAAAACTTTACTTTAAATGAATTCGTGGCAGATGTTTCAAATATTTATACCCAACTCTACTGCTGTGTGCTCCATCCACAACCGAAACTGTCTGGACTTTCTTACATTCTTTTTTTCTCTATGTTTTTCTTTCATCTTTCATTCGTCTCTGCGGTCTGTATGACTACCCTGCAGGGAAAAGGGAGACTAGTATGCAAAAAATTTAGTTGAATATTAGTAGTTTGAAAATGAAATCTCATTACTTTGTTGTAAACTCGTATTTAAAGGGCAAAAAATTATACTAGTTTGCCATAGACTAGAATTATACTAGTATTCTTCGGTAAAATCTGGTTTAGTTGGGAGAAATTCTAGTATATGAACTAGTATTTTGTGTCGTTTTGCAAGAGAAAAAGTTGGGTTCATAACTAACTAGAAGCTCTGACCACACATTATTAGACTTGACATTAAAACAACAACAACAACCACATATTACTGTGGTTTTTTATATAATTTGTTCATAGATTTGTACATAGATTGATATCTCATACACTTCCTGGAATGAACCAATCTACAAAATTTAAAGTAAAGTGAACCATAAGCGCATTTTTTCAAATAAGTTGGTCCCTAGTCAACTTCCCGTGAAAGGAGTTTTTCAAATCTACCTGGACACATACAAAGGACTCAATAAACTCGGTTCAACCGTTTGGAATGCCGGAATCAATCGAAGTTGTTTTTGACTTGTACGAAACAGATTGTCTTGAGGTGAACTAGTTCTCAACTGGTATGAACGAACCAGTATTTTAACTGGTATTTAACTAGTTGATGCATAGACTGACAATTGGCAGTCCTTAAGAGATCGCCGTGTTAAAAATACCTGTTGCTTACATGAAAAATAGATGGAAGATGAACTAGTTGGTTTAAAAATCTAAGCTGGTTGAATTCAAGTCAACAACTAGTATTTCTCCCTGCACGGTACATATTTGTGTGTGTGTGTCTGTCATCACATCTTCACTCACCTTGTAATTGATGGCGTCCTGCTCCTCTTTCTTCGCTTCCCGCTCGCTGCGTTGTCGGTCGCGTTGCTTCTCTTCGTCCGTTTGCGATGTTTTGCTGTCTGCAATTCAATTACAATCAAGTTTTATATCGATCAAATTTAACTAAACGAATTTTTAAATTGAAATATTTTTTTTGTAAACTTCATTCACGTAAAGTAAACATAAGCTGAAATGTTTTGTTTTCAAATTTTGCATGCAAATGCGTTCAAGACAAGGATTGGAAATTTATTCGTTCATGCTGTTTACTTATTTAATATTTCGTTGTAACACGAATATTGAAGAAAAAATAGTAAATTGTTTAAAAGTTATTTACATAATTAGTTAAAAATGCATTTAAGCAAAATTTGCTAGATATTTATTAAGAACTTTAAATGAAATTTATTAATAAAAATTAATTTTTTTTGGTATTTATCTATTTAAAAATTTATATACATATTTTGAGAGCAATTAAATTAATTAGAATAATTTTTTTCTAAATTGTATACAGTAAGTTAGATATACTATAATTTGTATGACATAACTAATCTCACATACAGAGCTATGCTAGAGAATTACAGTCAAGGAAAAAAGTCTACATACAGCTCTCGATTTAGCAATTTTCGCTTAATGGTAATAAAAATTAATAAAGTTTTAATGTGAATAATTAAGACATATGTAAAAAAGTTTATGAGTGAAACATGAAAGCAATTCATTGCAATAACAAAAGCAAAACCAGTCTCGAACAACGTACGATGTGTGCTTTGTATCGTTATCTTGTTGAAAAATGTAATGCTCTCTAAGGTCCAAACTACACACAGTTGCCTTTATAAACATAGCTGTTCATAGCTTCAGCAACATAAAATGCTTGGCCGGACAGTTAAGAAAAGTCGGACTGGACGTAAGTTTCGTGATCCATTATGCAATAAAGAAATTTGTTCCTAAAGTCTCTTCACAATTTCTGAGCGCATATCTTTGGTTCGCACTTTTTCTCAGCGTTTCGGACCGGTACTTTCTGCACTTTATATGATGACTTCAGTCCCGCTTTTGCTTTCACTCTGCGCACAAACGACTCGGTATAATGCGCTTATTGAGCAGTTTTTCGCCCCGAAAGGTTAAGTTTTCCCTTTAACATTACCACCACGTTCTCAGCCTTTCTTTGGTAACCGTAGCCTTTTTTTCTGCCCGTAGTTTGTTTACGATCTACGCTAAGATTTTCTTTAAACTTTATTACTACACGGGAAACAGTGTTTCGGCTAACTTCAGCTTCACTTAGAATGCTCTTAAAGCTATGTAGCAGATTATTTAAAAAATGTTTAACAATTAGCTCACGCACTTCTTTCTCACTGTTCTTGATTGCACAAAAAAATTAGTGAGACATTTGAATTCATATGCAATACAATTTGACATATTCTTCAAAGCCAACTTGTCCAAAAAATTTTGAATTGTATATCTAAGAAAGAAACAATAATTGAAAATGTGGGCACTAAACCAAACGTTCAACTCCAGATTAAGCTTTGAAACCTAAAACCATAACGCTACCGCCTCCATGTTTGACCTAAAGTACATATAATATTCTTCACACCAAGCATAGTATTTGGTTTTTCACAAACTTTAGATTGGCCATCAGTTCAAGAAACATTAAAATCAAGATGTGTTTTAGCAAAGTCAGGTCGAAGATTACAGTTTTTCTTAGTTATTAGAGGTTTTTTCGTGCTACTCTACTTGTAAATCTACAATTATGAAACGCATTACATACAATTCTAGGATGAACATTAAAATTCGAACACGTTTTTCTATGTGGTTCGTCATATTTGAAGAACTTATTTTCGGATACTTGAGGATTTCTTATGCATTGGAGCTCACGAGGTGCCGCGAAAGCTTTCTGGGTCGGCCAGATCATGGCTTATTTTCTGTACTGTTTGCATTATTGTAGTTTTTAATGATATTTTGTACTGTAAACCGGATTAAATTTATAGTATAATTTCTTTTCATTTCGGAGATTAAATACGACAAAAAAAATTTAAAAATAAGTGGACTGGATTATGCACTTTTGTAACAGAAATACTCAGAAAGAACAAATCAACAAAATTAATATTTAATTTCCTTTTGGAATTTAATGTCCGGAATTGCAGCGTTGTATGTAGACTTTTCTGCTCTAATTATTTTGTTTTCACACAGTAACTTTTAGAATTGCTTAAAAATAGAGAAAAAGTTCCTTGTATTCTTCTTTAATAATACCCTAAATATAGTAATATATATAATGTCATAAAGATGAGATAGAGATATACCAACAGTAACTGACTAATTCATTTTAAGCGTTATTCTTGGGCCATTTTAATACAAAAAAGCTTGAAAACATATAAAGTTTATATATCATTGAAGCAAAATTAGTACTAGACAAAGAAACGATTTTGATAAGCAACATGAAGAGAACAACATTTTATATATCTCCACGATAAAAATAATAGGCTAGTGAACCACTTATCTTAGTTCTTGTGTAGTATTTCTAGCTAAAACCATATCTAATAATACTAAAAAAGATAAATAAAAAACGCGCTGTCCTCGGCCACGACGAAGTCTCCCATGCGCGTTTCAACGCGAATATATTTTTAGTTTAAACAAGAGATACTCAACTAACGAAGCGATGCCATTTCGTTTTTGTAAATCAAGAATAAACTTAACGAAATGATTTTGTTTCGTTTCGTCGCCACGTTATCCAAATGAAGTGGAATTGCTAATGTTGAAACCGCACGAATTCAACGTTAACGTTAATTTTTAAATGGCTGCCTGCTATTATATTAACAGCACACTACAATTTTAACATTTAACATTATCTGTTAACGATTTAATATTATCTGTTCATGATTTAACATTAACCACAGCATTTCGTTTGGCTAAAAATAGAATGAATTTTATTATGATAACTGCTTTGACGAAAGCATTTCCAAATGCTTCAACCGAGTGATTAAATGTTTAAAATTGTGTAAAGTTTATACTACTACTTGAGAATAGAATTGCTACTTAGTTTCCGAAATGTAATTATTTAATCTATTGCAAAACAATTAAGTGGTTAAAAAGTTATGACAACAATTTAAGTTAATGATGGATTCCTTAGTGTGTGAACACTTACTGTAATTGATATTAAATTTTTATAAATAGTTTATTACAGTTATTTATTTGTATATTTTTAATGTTATGGCTTAAATAAATAAAGACCAGTTAAATTAAAAATACATCAAATGACTCCTACTGCCTGTTTTATGATACATGTATTAACAACATTAAATAAAAAAAACTTTTAAAAGCTAAATTAAAGGTTAATAATTTATATTTGCATCATCCAATATTAATAAATAAAATCTTTGTATTGCACTTAATCTAGGATTAAATGTCTTATAATAACTATTTAACTTCAAAATACAACAGAACTGCACCTACACGTATGTAATTTAAAGCAAATGACGATCAAATCTATATCCGCTCAGTGTAAGAGGCAGACCCTTCGTCAGTTGGTTCAAGATTGTCCAGACTGTCAGTAGTTTAGGGTCACCGGTCTGTAAGATTATGCGTTTATTCGTCAAACGCTCATTTGGTCGGTTGGGTGGATAATAGCGGTAAACCTCATAGCGCTATTAATGCCAAAATCCTTTTGTTTTCTTATTGACAATTATTCGTGCGGTTTTCTAAGAGAGGCAATTTCGATTTAGACGACGGGCAGCCAAAAACATTTCAAGACGAAGAATTGGAGACATTGCTCGACACAGATGTATGCCAGACACAAGAAGAACTTGCAAAAGTTGATCAAAACAATTTTTTCACAATAAACTCTTAATTTTCGAAAAAGAAACCGCACGAATTAATGCATAATACTACGCATAGTCCATATGTAGCCATTAATTATGCAGACATACAAAGTCCTTTTTATTTAGCACAAAATTCAATTCTACAGGGCTATCCATTTTGCGGGGACTAAAATAAACGTAATGAAATACCTTTTTTAATTATAATATAAAGATTAAACCTTGGCATTCACTGCAGACTAGCAAACTTCGGTCCGTTTGAGTTAATTCTTAACCACTTTTCAACACATATTGGGCGGCATCTTAACCATTGATGTCTGTTAAAGAGTTAAAGGCTTATCTGCATAAACATAGTCCTTCGCATAACCCCACGGAATAAGTTCAACGTTGACAAATTCGCACGATCTCAGACACAGTCGGGCCTTCAGCTAGCCTTTCACTTACAGTTGCGATATTTGAGGTCGAACGAGCAAAACCCCCATTTTTTGTAGTAGGTTTCCACAATTTTAACGCGCATGTTTGGACTGATATTTAGTTTGACAGATGCTAAAATATAGGACTGTAATTTAGAAACTACGAAATGGATATCACTTATAATTGGCGCTTTGGAATTGATGAACCAGTTTCCGGCCGAGCTCTTACTCCAATTTCTGGCCTGCATCTTGATATTTGCCCAACAAATGAAGGGACCTGGCTTATTTTTAGATACGTGTATGTGGTTTTCAGGAAGAAGTACAGGGTCCGCCATCTAACATTTTTTTTTTTTTGAACTAGTGGTTATTTTGAGTGTGGTAACACTGATGTTACATCTGATTTGACAGAAAGTTAGTTTTATCCTTCCGCTGAACGAAAATGGTTGTGTATACGATTGAGGAATGGGCAGATGAGCGCTTGGCCGAAGACCCGGAATTTTCATTTCTATCTTGGCGGCTACGTCAATAAACAAAAATGTCGTATTTGGGTGACGGAAAACCCGCACGTGATCGAAGAGAAGCCAATGCATCCTCAGAGATCCTGGTGCGGATTTTGGGCCGCCGGCATCATTGGCCCATTTTTCTTCGAAAATGTGGCAGGAGCCGCCGTTACGGTCAATGGCGAACGCTACCGCGCCATGTTAACGGATTGGTTCTTCCCGGAAATCGAAGAGGAGGACTTGGACAACATTTGGTTCCAGCAAGACGGCGCTCCGTGCCACACAGCCAACGTTACGATCGATCTTGTGCGCACTGTTTTAAAAAAAAAAAGTTACGTGGCGGACCCTGTAAAAGGCATATTATTTAATATTATGGTCAAGAATTCAGCTTCGTTATAAAGATAAGGGTCTGCCATTATGATTTTTTAGAATGACTTCAGGCGAATAAAATCCCACCAATAGAGCCAATTTTGTCACTTTTTGCAGCAATTGCGGCCGTATGTGAGCACTAATGAGCCTACTATTCCCTTCCGAGGGGTCAATCGGTCTCACATTTATCCGCGTAGACAGGCGACTTCACATAATCCCACAAAAAATAGTCCAGCGGTGTTAAATCGCACGATCGTGGAAACCATGCCGTTTTGTTGGAATCAAATTACGTTAAACATCCTCCAATTAAGGCCCAAGAAAGTCGTTAATCAGGGCCCCATAGCGTTCTAGCGTTTCCCATTTTCTTTAACATAATTATAGAAGTATGAACTCCGCCCAAACCCAACACTGATTCTTAGAGTACATAACGGACGGCGTTTCAACACTGGCTTGTTTTGCCACCCCGTTTTGGTACAATTCAACGATTGTGCGACGCACTCGATAGTCGTTCGGGTTTGACCAGAGATTCTCAACAAACGCAACGATATCATTCCGTTTCGCTAACAAGCAAATATTAACTCAATGAAATAAAAGCATTTCGTTTCGGCACCATGTTATCAAAACGAAATAAAATTGTTAATGTTGAAAGCGCACAAATTCAGCGTTAACGTTAATCTTTAAATGGCTGCTGGCTATGACGTTAACAGCACACTTCAATTTTAGCGTTTAACATTATCTGTTAACGATTTAACAGTGAAGACAGCATTTCTTTTCGGGGTAGAAGTTAATATAAATTTATTTTGATAACTGCTTTAACGTTCATATTTCCAAATGTTTTAACCGAAACGATAGAAATTTTTCGATTAACGCGAAATGTATCGTTACGATACAACCGTGGGGTTAGCTCTTGTGCGACTTGGATTTTGTAAGGCCGCATACCAAGATCCTTCCGCAAAATCTTCTATAAATAGATAAGCACAATTTCAATTGTTGCGCGCGGTGGACTCATTCAGGCCTTCTTCGATACTTCGGTATGAACTGTGCGACATTTCTGAGGATGCACATTATCCACTGAAGTAAACATGGTGCAAAATGGATTCATGGTTGCTCGAATTACCGGCTCTATTAAGCGATTATGTCGAACGAATATTAAACGCAGCGCGTTGTGCGTTGCACGAACCAAACCATTATTTTGGTAATAAATTTGCACGAATTGCAAATGTTGTTCCAGAGTAAATATGTTCATTATGAAATGGATAACCAAAGTGAGTATATATTAAGTAACAGCTATCAAAAATAATGAAACAAGTATTGCCTCACTAACACACTACTGACGGATTTTCATGTAGAGGACTTGATATTATCATTTAATTTTTTCCCCCAATTTTTTGGGTTTTGGTCTTGACAGAATTCGAGAACATAATTCTCCTCATGGCAGCGTGCACTGTCAATTCCTCGGCTACTGCGGCTGGTGCACCGTTGTTACTTTCTTTTTGTTTCACTCAAACGCGCTGCGATTCATAAATTAGTCAATTTCAAACATTGTAGTAGAATTCATAATACACTTTTATTGATTAACTTAATTTCCCTTTTCCACTATAAATTCGCATGGGTCAATTTCATAGATACATACATACATAAATATTTATATATCAAAGCAAGCAGTGCTGGGTCATTTAAAATTTAAATTACAATGCAGCAGGAACGAATGTTTAGCATTATTTATAATGTGAGGTTTTGTGTACTAATGCAGTCATACTTTCATTTCTTAAACAAGCATTGTATTTAGAATTTCTTTAAATTTAATTATTTAATAGAGAAAATATTGTAAAATATTATCAAATAAAGGACTGTATTAACAGACCACTAACAACTAGCATAATACTGTTTGTACGATTGGGATTTATAGCTATAATATAAGGTCCAGTAAAAAGTAATCCATTATTTTTTTTTTAAATTAAAGGCTTTATCTATTTTGAAGTAATACCTTTATGGCTCTCTCACAGAAAAGCCTTGTCCCTATTGACAAAAACTTGGAACAATCGATTTTCACAGGCTACTCTTGAGGCCGATTCTTCACCAGCAGGTACAGGTGACGATCACTTGGTACCAGTTCTGGACTATAAAGTGGATACATAAAAACCTCCCTAGCAAGCTCTCGGTGCTTCTAGCGAGTTACTATCGATGTGTATGGTTTGGCGTTGTCCTTATGAAATACAATTCACTTCCTGTTGGCCAAAGCTTAACGCCTCTGACCGATTACTACTTTCAAACGGTGGAAATGCTAACATTGCAGGTCCGATAAAAGAGTTTGGCTATAGGGAAGCAGCTCATACTGTTATTACGAATTGGTAAATGAGTTATTTTCTCGTTTCTCATGTGGCACCTACATATATGTCAAACTTCTTTGTGTATTCAGCCCTTTTCATGTGGATCCAAAATGATTTTTGTGCAATGTTAAGCTCCGGGGCAATCGAAGCAGTGCTCACATGTTGGTGAGACTGGACGATTTCCATTATTTTTTCAACATTTTCGCAAATTGTCTTTCCATGCAGTGGAGCATCAATATTGTGCATAATTGGCTGTTACAGCATCAGGACCATAAACACTATATTCAATTTTATCTTTTAGCGTGTAAAAATTGTAGAATGCTGGGTTTTTCCTTTTTCTGGTGCCCATCTTTTTCGACATCCTCTCGACCACAACTGAGTTAACCGATCAACACTTCTCCCATAATCTTTTTTAATACAAAATATCATCTTTCTAATCCGAGATATAAATTACTAAAGCCATGTATTGCAAAAATAATGGATTACTTTTTACTAGACGTATATAATAGTATACATATAGGATAATAAGCTAGTTTGGCGCTGTAACCGAGGGGTTGGCAGTGGTTCGACCATGCGGTGGACCACGGCTTCGGGTCCTGGTCAGACAAAACAATCAAAATCACAGAAAATTAATTCAAAAAATCAGGCTCGTTGGAAAAAGCACCAAGATGAGCAGCTCGGCCGAAAATCCTTCAGCATTTATAAAATGTAAGTCATACCTAAACGTAGTCAAAAAAAACTTATTTGAACTATTTGAAAAATCTCTCCGTTGTGAAAACAATGCGAAGGCAACGCAATTCAGCATTTCATTCAAGAATTTTTTAATGTCTCACTTACAATCATAACCACTGCGATGGTGCCTGGGTGATTGTTGTTGCTTTTGCTGTTGTTGGCTAGGAGATGGCGGTGATGGACCTGGTGGTAACTTGCGCTGAGACGAACGCACATTCATTAAATATTTCGTTAAATTTGGTGGCGGCATTTTGCGCCGAGAATTCTTTCTTCACTTAACTCTCAATCACATTAATTTATACAAATGCATTGGTTTATTTTTAAATATATATTTATGTATACATATATTTATGGTATGTCAATAAGCAACACTTTTATATAATAAATGTTTAAAATGTAGCAGAACAAATATTTTTCACTTTCACCTCAAGCACCATGTGGCATGCCACATTCTTAAACACATTATTTAAATGTTTATTTTTTATCCGTTATGTATTCACAATTTGTTTCATCGAACATTGATTGTTGTTTAACACAAAAAAAAAAAAATAAAAATAATATAAGAACATTTTTTACTGAGTCAGCACGCATCCTTTTCGCGGCAGGAAATCAAATAAAATGTCCAACAATGCACAGTTGTGCGCCAGCAGTGTCAACTATGACTGTAATTATCAACAAACACAACACAACACATTAATGAGTAAGTAGATAGTATTGTATTGTACATTATGCGGCCACTGCCGGCTATTTGCTTCCGCCAAGCGAAACGTGTGCTTTTCAGCTACACAACCTCGACTCACCAATGGTAGCTGAGGAAAATGTGTAAAAGTGCCACGGCGAGTATTTGCAAGTAACAGTTAAATAGTGGGGGCAGCACTCGGTCACATACTAGCTTTTTGACCCACTCAGTATATCTAGTTGATTGCTAAGTAGCGTTTACACACCGTTAAATTTAACAACTAAACCACCACGTTCGACAGCCGGCACACATTTTCGCTAGATTAGCACTGTCGAATGTACACTGCCGACAATTCAGCCGGCATTTCGCCGTAGATATGTATATCCCCGCGGTGTAATGTTAAACTGATGTTCACAAAGGCTAGTTTGGAACAGGTATATATTAGATGTAGTAAAAAGCAAACCATTATTTTTGCCATCGATGGCTTTAGTGATCGCAATCTCGCGTTGTATAAGTGTGACTGGATTACGCTGGATGGTGTTAGAGAGATAATATCTTGTACCAAACAAGATAATAGGAGAAGCATTGCTGGCAGCAGTATTTGAGGGCATATCGAGATGGGTACCAGCAAGGAGAAGATATGCTACATTTTTCAATTTCTCTTCTAATTAAGGCAGCTGAGAATGGGAATAGTGTTTATGGTCTTGATCCTGTAACACTCAATGAAAGATGCTCCACGGTGTGGAAGGCCAATTGTCGAAAATTTCGATAAAATCTTTTAGTCTTACCATCATGCGAGCACTGTTTCGATTGCCTAAGAACTTGAATGGGTGCCCCATGTGTTAATGAGAAAAAACCTCATGGACCGAATTTCCATCTACTAATAGCTGCTGCATCGTAACAAAATTCTCCCATTTCTAAATTGAATCAACATCCACTGGTGATTAAAACTGGATCGCTTACAGCAACGTCAAACGAAAACGGTCGAAGTCGAAGGACATTGAACCGGCACAAATGATCTCTCAGCCAGGATTGACGGCCAAGAAAGTTTCGTTGTGGGTTTTATGGGATTGACAAAGAATCTATGGCCAAACTTTTAATTCGGACCTGCTTTGTTAGCGATCAGACCGTCTGAAAGAAATAATCGCCCAAAGACGCCCACTTTTTGCTAATAAGATAGAAATTATTTTTCAACAGGACATTTCCAGACCACATACATCGACAGTGTCTCTCCGAGGGCTTTACTGGAAGGTTCTTGTGTCATAAATTTTTGTCAATAGGGGCAAGTGTGTCTATGATAGTGTCATAGTGACATTACCTTCAAAATGGTAAAAAGTTTTCGAGCAAATCTTTGTATATTTGACATTATTCGGATAATTTTAACTATGGTGACTAAAGCCTTCAATTTAATTTAAAAATATTGGATAAATTCTTACTATACCTAATATATACAGTGAAACTTTACATAAATATTTTGTTGTAGTGAGCACCATGGGTTGCTTTTTATACAAACAGGGGATGCAGTGTTCGAATCTCGCTTTAGTTATCCATCCAGGAAACGCGACCTCCATAAATGTACTAGTATTTAACTAGTGTGACACTGATTTAATATCATAGAAAGAAAATTGTATTAAATCTATCGTTATTAATTATGAGAATATAACAAAATATAACCTAGTTGGTGTAAAGAACGAACTAGTAGCATTCTACTCCACAACTAGTAGCTTGCCCTATAGGGTAATAGTGGTCGTGGTATTGTGTGTGCGTGAGTATGAGAACGCGTGTGTCAGTTACTGACCTATTTTATTAGCTATGCTTGTATACTCGACATGCTATTTTTATCCTAATACTTCTGTGGAATTTGTCTGTATTCATTCTTATAAGTGGAAGGGGAAACACAGTGGGTCTCTTCGACAGTTAATGAAATAAATGTGATAATTTTTAAATATTCGTAGATTTCAGGGAAAGTTTCCAAGTGTAATTTTAATTTTCATAAGAAGTTGTACACTGTGATGTGAGCTTTTACGCAGCTACGGTTTAGTATCGTAATTTGGTTACCACAAAACTTGATGCAGGAAATTGTACTCTTTCAAAATCATACTTTCCACGTGTTTTCAAAGTAATGATTTTTTTCTTTGAAATTGTTTACATATACCTATAGGTACATATATATATGTTAAATATAATTGAAAGGTATCGTTCTGCGAGATGGATCAATCTGTAGTCTAAACCACTGATCATAGAGACCAGAAGCTATTGGGACGTTTTCTACCTATTGTATAACATAGGCATCCGATAAAAAAGGATTTTCCAGAATCTACGGCCGATCTATTTTTCGGAAATATTTAATTTATTTTCAAATCGTTCGATTTACATAAAATTTGGTACATATTCAGCACTTTGCATATATTCGTGCTTGAATAGGCTTGTAGTCGTTCTCTTAGAAAAAATGGAATCTTGATATTTGGTATATAGATATATATAGATGGATATCTTATGTCAGTATGCGGCGAACTTTTCTTTCTTGGAAGTGAACCAGGTAGCGATTTATTCAAAAAATCAAATTTTTGGTTTAATTTGCATGATACTTGGAATACAGATGTTTTTGTCTAAGCAAAAATGTAATAATTCTTTCGAAAAAGTCAGTGAAATAAGGCCAATCATAAAATTACCAATTTTTCGCAGCATTTTTCGTAAATTTTGCATGAAATTATTTACCAAATAGGTATGCTTTCTCCAAGTCCACATTCAAAATAGTTTTTTTTCTTTGCTAGAGAATATATGTTCATACATATATAACAAACAGTGCACATAATAAAATATACAATTTACAGTATTTTTTACAAACGTAAAAATTGTACTGATTTAGTTAATCATAACAACAAGAGTTCTGGTCTGACCAAACATCCAAAATTATAGAAAATTTATTTCTCTAATACACCTTTGGCAGGGAGTGTATTTCTGGCATTAAATAAAAGCTTCTCATAAAAATCCATAGGCCGTTCGAAGGCGATTCCGAGGAAACTGGAGGCGCCTCCTTTGCTGGAAAAATATCAAGACGCACACCACAAAATAGATGGCGTGCTCGGCCGAAAATCGCTTCAGCGGTTTCAAAGCACCAACTTTAAAAACACTGAAGAAACACTTCCCGTATAAACATTGATGCGCATGTACCATAAATCAGTGCTAAACCCCTGCCGCTTTCCGACATACAAGTTCGCTTCTGGCATTTAAATATTCAGTATTTATTGAAAGGACAACATTTTTATGGGATATATACCTATATATGTGCATATATGACATAACAAATGGTATTCTATTTGCACAATTTTTAAGCTGACACACATACAAGTAATTATATAAATTTTAAACTGTAAATAGCTGACTTTTATTTCCTATTTTATTTACGACCTTTTTACATATTTACACGCAAGTGACAGTGACAAGTTAATAGCTGAAGGCATGTATTGAATATTTATTCATACATTCATACATTCATATGAATTCCCATAAGTTTGCACTATTATGTACATATGTATAAATAACAAACAAGCGTTCAAAGAAAATGTTATTTACACGTTAAATCAGTGAAAAATAATCAATATGAAATAAAAAGAGGATTGGTCTTCAAATCCTGAAGGATCAAAAATTCAGGTAATTAATTACCATTATAGGTAATTTAAAATTATGCGAATTTTTCGTAAATCTGACAAAACACTTACAAAAAACGAAGGTCAAAATTTAAATTAAATTAAATATAGCAAATTAAAAAAAAATTCAAAAAACAAAATTAAATTAAGCCAAACTAAGTGCAAATAAAAAAAAATTAAATTAAAATTGAATGGAAGATTAAAAAGAATAAATAAAAAACACTAAGCTAAATTAAAATTAAAAATAAATATACTTCCTGAAGAATACACAATAATAATTGAAAAACGAGGGAAAAGAAAAAAAAAATGGTTTTGCTTTAAAACTGACAGCCGAAAAATGATAATTAAATACTCCAAATTAACTTAAAATAGAATAAAAATTTGTAAAATAAAATGAAATTTATAAAGTAAAGCAAAATGGATTAAATAATAGAATGAAAAAGCAAAAAATAAAAATGAATTCAAACTAAATCATACTAAATTAATTTAAATGAAATAAAATAACATAAACTAAAATAAAATAAATAAAAAAAAATAATATAAAATAAATTCATATTAAATTACATTAAATTAAATGAAATTACAATGTAAGATAAAATAAAACATAATAAACTACAAAATAAAATAAACTAACCAAATATAAAATAAAATAAAATAAAATAAAGTAAAATAAAATAAGATAACCAAATATAAAATAAAATAAAAAAATAAAATAAAATAAAATAAAATAAAATAAATTAAAACAAAAAAAAAACAAATAAAATAAAATAAAATAAAATAAAACAAAATAAAATAAAATAAAATAAAATAAAATAAATTAAAATAAAAAAAAAACCAAATAAAATAAAATAAAGTGAAATAAAACAAAATAAATAAAATAATATTCAATGAAATGAAATAAATTAAAAAAAAACAAAACAAATTCAAGTAAAATAAAATTAAATAAAATGAAATTTTGATCTTATATGTATATATTATATATTGTAGAATAGAAAATAAAATAAAACAAATAAAATAAAATGACCTAAATAAAACAAAGTAAAATTAAATAATAAAAATAAAAAAAAACAATAAAATATGATGAAATAAAATAAAATAAAGTAAAATAAAATAATAAAAATAGACTAAAAAATAAAATTAGAATAAAATAAAATAATATAAAATAATATAAAATAAAATAAAATAATATTAATAAAATAAAATGAACTAACTCAAAATAAAATAAAATAAAATATATTAATCTAAATTAAATTAAATAAAAAAAAAATGTATTAAGTAAAATTAACTTAAATAATTAAAATGAAATAAAACCAAATAAAATAAAAAATTAAATAAAGTTAAATTAATAATATTATATGAAAAAAATAAAACGAATTAGAAATAACTAAAGTAATATATAATGAAACCAAGTTTAATTAATTTATATTAAATAAGACTCAATAAATAAAATAAAATTAAAATGAAATAAGACTTTAACAATTTGGAATAAAAACTAAATGTTGAAAATTTGAAATAAAATAAAACAAGCTAGAATAGATTGAAAAAAATTGTTGGAAAAAATATTACATTAAATTAAATTAATAACATTAAATACAATAAATTAGAAACTAAAATAAATTTAAATAAACATAATTTAAAAAAATATTAAATCAAATTGAACTAAGTAGGAGTCTAAATAAAAAAATATAAAACAAATTAAATTCAATGGATTGAAAGGAATATTTAAAAATGAAATTTTCATTATTTCCACAAATTTTCCAAATTAAATATCAACTGAAAGTAGCATACATTAATTTTTTCGAATACATTAATTTTTTTACAGACCCTCGGAGGCTTTTGGATTTTTATGAAGAGCTTTCATTTCAAGTCAGAAAATTATTATTTTTCATTTAAGCGAATTTTCTATAATTTTGAATGCTGGTTGAACACATGACCCATCCTCATGTCAGTGCCTTCTGCTTATCACTCTATGGTTATTTTTACAATTTATCTGCAACTAAATTTGGTCTATATTTTTCTATGTATTTATGTATGAGCAAACATTTGCAAACGACATTAAGTAAAACTTTGCATTAACTTCCTAAGCCACAAAAGGGACACTCCAACAACAAAAGCTTGTATGTGTAATGACCACCTTCTTATAACTCGACCCTGCCTTTAGGAAATTTATTCGGCATTGAATTTTAATTCATTCGCTTTGTACAAAAAGCAATTTTTCCACTGAATACAGAATCCTTCATTTGAAATGGAATATAGCATTAAGTGAAAGCACTTTTCATTACAAATGCGGTTTACTTTGATGGAAAGAACAAAAGTTTGCATTACATAAATACTTTGCACTAACCTTTTTAGGTATTTTCCAGTCGAACTTTTTTCTGCACGGGGTTTATTTATAAACTTTAATTACTTAATTTAAATAAATTTGTTTGCAAATTTCAAATTTTTTTATCAATAACGGAATGAATATATTTGTGCAGGATTCATTATTTAATTTTGCCATGTTTTCCATATGCTTCTGTACTGTACTGTAATATGGTGGTTCGGTTTGGCTGGTTCACACAATTTGTCGCTTTGTAACCCCTGAAGCGATTTCAGGCCAAAGTGCAAATGGTGACGTTTTGTTAAGCTACCTTTCTACCTATTTTAATACATTTCCTCTATTTTAATAAAAAGGAAATGTCAGTTGTTGATTAATGTTAAAAATAAGTTACCGAATCGCATAATCGTCGTGCGATGTAAGTTACAAAATTCGCGAGTTTGTGATTTTTGACAAATTGTATCGAGAAAAATTACTGAATTCCACTACAGTTGCAAATTTTTTTTTCTCGCAGCTATCAAATTAATATTATAAAAACATTAACGAACCTGTCGGAGCCCTTATTTCAAGTTATAAATACACTCGAAGAGCTTTATAGTGCCTGCCAAGGGGCGACCGCAAATAGAAAAATTATCATATTTTTTTAAAGTGATTTTCTACAATTTTTGGATGTGCTTAGGCCTGGCCTTCCGAAAACACTTATGTTAACTTTAACTTTAAGTTTTTGTACAATATAATAATTAATTTGAAAACTTATAACTTAGGCAAATTACGGATGTTGAATTAAAACTTAGCGGTCACTTCCCTCTTTGTGGGATTCTTTAATCGGTTGTCGAAATTATTCATGCAACTCTGCGGCTAAAACTGGAAATCGATCAGGTGATCATTTGAACTGTTGGCTCAAAACCGAAACAGACGCTAAGTTTTCCTACTTTGGAGACTGTTTAGTGCTGCTCAAAAATCACTCAATTTGTAGCTGAGAGAGTTCCCCATCTCACATTCTTATGTTGGCTAGAGTGTCAGATCGAGGAACATTTAGCAGCTAATGAGCAAAACACACCAATACCACTATGTCAAAAAAAAATCCATAGCTTTTTTTTTCAAAGGATATTCGCTTCAGCAGTCAATATTAAAGAAATTATTGTAATTTTATTAATTAAATTTAATATAATTAAATATTGGATTGTTTCTCAACGAAATACTTTAGTGAAATTGCAATTGAGGACGTCGAAGTTTGTATTAAAATACCCAAATTATATCTAAAAATTCAAAAAAGTAATTTTTCTATCCCAGTGACACTGTTCAGAAATGTTATCAAAAATGCTGTTTGTTGTTTATATTAAGCGTTCCTTGCAGTTTTTCGTTTTCTTTCGTCTTTCGTTAAGTTTATGCTGCAACTACGCATTTTACTTACCTCCCAGCCGTACCACCCGACTGGAAGTGGGATATGCATGCACGAGTTATCAACGCTACTTACAGCGACGCAATGTTGCCACCTACCAGTGTGCTTCCATACTTTTAAACAATTTTATAATATCCGTCAAGAAATGTCATAATTTATATATTCGAATATATGCGTCAATCAAATATACATGATTTACGAGTATATGGTAATAATTATTTAATTGCGAATTCAGTTTTCTTTTCTTTTGAAAAGCTGCGCATTGTTTAGTTTATTTAATAATTATTTAAAAAAGTCAGTCCGACAACCTTTTATAACAGCGAGCAATCAGCTGAACCGGTTTTACTGAAAAAACCAAATCACCGCTGGTTTCTGCGGCACAACCGTCTGTAAAGGCATCGGCAATCGGTGATTACATGACACTCTTGTAAGATAAGTTGTTATGACTGGGAGGTATGTAAAATGGATAGTTGCAACATTAGTCGACGAACGAAAAGGTAACATACTGGCCGAAATAGCTGCTATAACATCTGAAATGCTGGCCAATGTTATGCAAAATGCGCGGAAAGAGCTGCTTTTGGTGTATGGAATGAAGGTGGTCATTTAATCGACGTTGTGTTCTAAAACTGATTCGAAATAAAAAGCAAAGTATATCCTAAATAAATCTTGCTCATTTGTCAAAATTGACTGAAAAATATCTTAGTTCCTCAATGTTGAAATACCGAAGGTCTAAGTGGCGCACCCTGTACAAATGTACATATATCTTATTTGATATTACATTTTTAAATAATAATAAAATTTGATTTTAATGTTTTAAATATTTTGATTATCTATAGAATATTTAATTATTTATCGCATGCATAATATTTGTATGTGTATCCTACCCAGTAATGATTGGAGTATGCGCTGGTCTTCTATTTTTAAGATTATCCTAAAAGGATATTAATTTTTATATATAATAATATATTTAATAAAAAATAATTATAATTAAATAGATCTAATGTCATTGAGGACCATAGCATATTTAATAAACATTAGGCGTGACATTTAAAGATCTCTTTGTTTTGAGCTATATGTATGTACCTACAAATGTATGTAGTATATGTAATTTGTCTACTAATGAAAATATTGTAAACAAACTATATTAAAAAATATATATTTATTAGTAACCATTTGCAAATTTTTAACAAAATTATTACAAAACCAGAAGAAAAAACTAGATAATAAATAACGCACTAAAAGTATTTCACGGAAAACTCATACATACATACTATTGTATATACCTATGTACATATATATGAAGAACGTATTTTGTATGTATGCATTTTGCTTGAAAAATAAATAACAGCAAATAAAACTAGATTCAAATGTTCGCTAATCAAAACACAGCAAACTAAGTATTAGACCAAAAATGCTAAACTCAAACAACAAACTAGATTTTGTTTTTTGTAAAATTTTTGTTTTTTGATAAATTGCTTACAGTTCTCAAGCCTTACCTCTAAGTTAGTACTTAAAAATTGTTTGTTCTATGGATACGTTTACGTTTACGGTTACGGTTACGTTTATTATCATTACGATTTACGTTAACGTTTAAGTTGTACGTTTTGTTTGTTATTGTACACTTTTCTTTCTACACGTGTGTTTGTATACAATTTTTAACTTGTTGGGTTGTGACTTTATTTATTTGACTAATAGTGGAGGTATCCTAAATTGAAAGAACACATATTTAAATACAAATACATTAAGATATTTTGAGTACTATGAAATATACAATTAAGATTTAAGCTTTACGTAAAAGAACAAACAAAATTATTTTTTCTCCATCAAGTAGAACATTTAAAGCTACAAAACGATAAATTAATTTATTTAAAAAGTAAAATATTATGAGAATGACACCATGATTTTTGTACTAAGAAAAGCTAAATGTTTTTTACTACGATTGATAGCACTGATTTCTAGGGGGATCTCACTTAAATTAAGGAAAAGAAAATGATAGAAGTAGAATCGGTAGCGGATAAAAAGGTAATCAAATGATCAAGGGAATTCATCAGTTGGAAAATAAATTCCGATGAAATCAATCTGGAAATCTCTACCTTAAGTCTTTACCAGTTATCGTATGATAGACCTTCTCAACCAACGACCAACGAACTGAGCGGCGATTATTAGCCTGGCCTTCTACTTGGTAGATCAGCCATTGAATAGATATTCCTTATTCGAATCTATCACCCCTTCATCGGTTTAAAGCTACTTCTATACACCTACATTTGAAGTTGATAAACTCCCGGTTATATGATCTAGTGCTGGGCAATAACAACGGCTTCGTGGGATTATGAAGGACCCCCTAACATCCGTTCGGTACTAAACAAGGTTTGAGTGTTGCTAGAGATTATACCCATACTATTGTATAATGCCGAGGCTTGGACCTTGGCAACCTTGGCAACAAATGACCAAAAGGAAGAATATGCTATCCCACCCTCAAGCATTAGGATTTGGAGAATACTCGTATATTAAGCACATTCGCTTTTGGCCATTACTACTCTAATGTTGCTATCACTTGAAGACCTCTACACATTGATTATTGGTTCTTCCATATTTAAAAACTTTCAAAAAAATTTCTTTTAGTTAGTTAGTTTGTTTAACGGGTTGGTTGATAACGGAATCCTAAGCAAGCGCACTTAGGCCTACTGTCCCGTTGTGATACTTTTGTTGGTCCTGTTAAGGAGATTCTTTTCACCTTTCCAAATGCTCGAACCACTTGATGTGTTTTATGAAATTGAGGATATTAATGATGTGTGCCGATGCAAGCTCTGCAATTCAATCGAAGAAGAAATGAGAAAACGATAACGGACCGCACTGAGAGCTGAGAAGTGACAGTTCCCCCGATTCTGCTGCGGCAGAAATCGTTTGAGAAGCAACCACCCTTCTACCATGAGTCCTCATAAGACATTGTCTGGTTATTACGCCGGTTGTTATGCTTATGAAAGTTTGGTTTAGTAGGAGTAGAGACTTGGTTCTGTCTACCCCTATTAATCGTCAGATTGTAAGTGGTTTCGCTCTGTCATCAGCTGTTCGCCCTTCAGGTGAAGGCTAGTCTTAACAGATACTTTGCTGAGGAAAGCGGTATACCCACGCCATGTGCACTATAGTTACGACTGTTCGCTTTCTGACCAGTTCATGTGCCACGAAGTTACGTGGTAAATGGCTATGATCAGAGAACCAAACCACGCACGTTTCGCATACAGTCGATTGTTTGTTTAAGATCTCTCTGCATTTTAAGGCAACCTTTGAGGTGGTATGATTGCATAGTAGAGGCTTAATGACAGCCTGGCTGTCAGAAGATATCGAACATAAAAGGGGTTTCCAACAAGTGGTGATATTTTGTATAGCCTGCTATTCCGGTAGGTGTCACTTTTGTTGTTGTAATTTTTTGACAAGTAAAAACTACGTCAGTAATAAAAATAGAACGACACCGGATTCAGCAACGTATTGAAATTATTAAAATTCACTACGAAAATGGTGAAAACCTGACACAGATTGTTCGTAAAACTATACAAAATTGGTGGAAAAAATGAAGCCGGAATTTCATCGAATAATCGTCTTGCCACCTCGTTGGCTACGTCAATAAGTAAAACTGTCGCATGTGAGGCTCGGAAAACCCAAGATTTATTGTCGAAATGCATCTCCATCTTCATTGTGTAAATTTTTGGTGCGGTTTATAGACTTGAGCAACAGTTAGAGGAAAGGATCACGATATCGAGTGCTGACTAATGATTGTTTATGACCGGAATTGGATGGTATTGGTCTGGACAATGTTTAGTTTCAACAAGACGGTGCTACGTGCCACACAAGCAACGAAACCATCGATGTTTTTAGGAAAAAGTGTCATCTCTCGAGGAGGTGATCACAATTGGACACCGAGATCTTGTGATTTAACACCTTGGGACTTCTTCCTTTGAGCTCACGTCGAAGATAAGGTCTGTGCCAACAGGCCAACGTCGATGAATGACCTCAAAGATGAAAGACATAGAGGACATACATCAGCCACTTTGTAATTTGGTGATTGAAAATTTCATAGAAAGGATACGGTCATTGTAAGCGTAGCAGCGACGGTCATTTGACAGGTATTGTTTTCCATTATTAATGGCATTACATTGAAATAATTATTCGAAAATAACACCTCTTATTGGAAACCCCTGCATTTGTTGTTTTACTTAACCTAAACATTTTATTTATTGATGAACTCTCTGGCATTATCTTCAAAAACGGGCTAACAGATCTAGTACCAGCATGTTCTTACTCTAAGAGCCGGTTCTAAATGTAAAAGCCGACTCCAACTCGACTATGATAAGTTAAAGTACACTTTTGGTTTGAACAAGCTTTATCTAGACTATGAATATGCCACAAAGTGTTTTAAATAAAAATTATATGTATACACAAAATGCTAGAATAATAATAATAAAATATTATAAAAATAATAAAGAAAAATTAAATGGAAAGTGGTGAATTTCGTTAATTAATATTTATATAGTTTATTATTTACTTTTATTAATAATTTCCATGTTTTCCAATCCATTGCACTTGCACGATAATTTTCACATATCAAAAATCACAAATACAAAATACAAATACAACACCAATACACGATTAGACAAATAGGAGTTATGCAAATACAAATATGGTACATATGATCTGGGCATAAATCAGTTTTTTTTAGTGATTACAGCGAATATTATTCGATACAACAAAAAAATATAAATGTATATATAATAAATAGTATGCACGATATTTTGCGAACAAAAATTATTTATGAGATTATTTTTATTACTTTTTTTTTATTTATTAAAAATAACATTTTCTCAATAAATACAAAAACGTTTGCTTTTTTTTTTTACAGAAAATTACAAGAAAGTATGTCTGGATATTTAAATTGAAACTCACTGGAAGAGCCTCCGCCAGCGCCCGGTGGCGGATATGAGAACCAAAATTGATGTGCCAGTTTGGTGGGGGTGCCCTGAGGGCTATCTGTAAGTGAAAAATTTAATAAAAGTGAGTATAAAATGCAATATATGAATTGGTATATTACTGTGTTAAGAAAATATAGAAACTATTTTGGCATATAAAAATATTAATAAAATAGTATGCATGTATATAAGTACCATATGGTAAATACGAAAAAATATTAAATTTTAAAAAAAGTATTATTTGAAATAGTAAAGGCCAACGGCGCACATTTGAAAACTAATATTTTACATCAACGCGTGCCCATTTGAATTTGCTTGAGTTTCACCAGCAGCAGTCATTACACATCTACGGCATGTTTATAATAAAAGAAAACTCACCATCAACATGTGGCAAACAGAAGTGTCAGCATTAACTATAAATTCACAGTCATCATCGGCCAAGCCAAGCAGTGCCGAACAATAATTTCGCTATTGTGTGCAAATGAAGGGTGTCCCCAGTTTGTAATCTGTCTATTGCAAATTTCTTTATTGAATTCTAAAGTGTATGGCATAGAGTTCTTTATAGAATAACACATCGATTAAATGGCCTCCAAGACCTTCCATACACATACGCCCTCATTAGTCGAAATTTTCCATGACTTTTCTGCTTGCATTTGCCGGAATTTCAGTGATGCAACCACGTTGAATCTCCTCCTTTAAAGATCGCGTGGTTGTGGGTTTCATGCAATAAACCTGTTATTTTAAATAACCCTATAAAAAGAAATCTAAAGGTGTTAAACCACACGATCTAGGGAACCAATTCCGATCACCAAAACGAGAGGGTACCTGGAAATATCTCATGCAGAATTGGAGTGTTTCACGGGCTGTATAACCTGTGACACCGTCTTGTTGGTCGTAAACTATGCTGCACCGATCTGGGCACCGGGGACGAACGAGACGCAGATGAAGAAGCTACATGCTTGCCAAAACATCACCCTCAGGACAGAGGAAGAAATCCTCCTGATGTCACCGAAGCATCAGTTGCACAGCGAAGTATCTATGCTACGAGTTAAGGAGCATTACGCTTTGCTGTACAAGCAATTCCTATTGGGATGCTACCTTAGTGTACACCCCAATAGGCACCTTATAGAAGCTGAACCTCCACCTAGGTACTTCAGAAAGGGAGTACTTGACATGAAGGACACCATCCAGCAACATGTGCAACAACCGCTGGACAGGACGGCGTACAGACAATCATTCACCAAGAGTCAGTCAACACCTTCAAAGACTCACTTCCCGTGAATGGCGTGCTCGGAGAAAAAGCACCACCCATTGCAGACGACGAGCTCGAGCTCGAGCAGGTTAAACTCCTACCTATCCAGACTCGACCCCAACATACCCAACGCATGCCCTACATGCTACAACAACAACATCTTGCTCGAAAAATCAGCATCAGTAGTTGATGCCCAATAATCCATTAAATAAACTCCCTTCCCCATGCATGTTCTTCCTGCTTCAGTTGTTGTGTTGGTTGAATTTTGTACGCATGGAGACACAAAGTAATTCGCAATTCTTTTCCGCGACGCCGAATTGAGGTTTCTGGGTTGCCACCGACCATTCATTTTAATGAGCAGTGTGTTTATCGTCTCCAACGGATCCAGTCTTTCGGAATTTTTTATTTAATTCTTTCACAGTTGACAAAGTTAAGGGGTTACATACGTCCAGAATTTTCAAAAAATCGATTTTTTTTTTAAAGGTTATTATTCTTTATAGTTTTAGGCGTATTTCTGTGAAAGTCGATTGTAAAAATTCCCCATAGATACAAAGTTATGGTAGAAAATCAGACCGCCCGACGAGAGTTTAATGCACACAGGTAGCTGTCCTTCGTTTGAGGCAACTGGCCGTTAAACGCGTTTTTCTCGAAACTACTTTTTCCGGCACGGTCTGCATGATAACTCATACAGTTTTTAACATTTTTTGATGCGATTTTTTTTAAAATATTCGAAAATGTTTTCTCTATAGTCTGTCGAGCCGTATTTTCGATATTTTTATTAAAAAATTTTATGAACATAATTAAAGTGTGACATTTATGACGTAAAACGCATACTTTTTTTCTAAATTCCGTAAATTGGAAAATTTTTCGAAATTAAAAAATTCGGCTCGACAGACTATAACTACAACTTCATTTTACAAGTATTTTTTTTATTTTTACAGATCCATCAACATTCCAAGGATAAATGATGCAGACCGTGGAGCAACTTTTTTTTCACGTGATATTTTATGTACTAATTTTTGTAAAGAAAAATTAAAATACATTTTTTATAAACTTTAAGTACCAATAAACATTGTATAAAATTTCTTTATATTTATTTCTATTGTTATCCCTTCTGAAAACAGTTTTTATTTTAGCGCATTTTTGGTGCTGCTGGACGTATGTAACCCCTTAAAATGGTGCGGTAGCTAAACTTTCAGTATTTTTGAAATATTGGTCAATAACGTTAGATTTTTAATGAGCCTAAACTGTCAGTTGTCAATTTGTTTTTTTTTTTTATTTTTTTTTTTTTTTTGTTAAGATCGCCAACACTTTACTACATAAATGACGGTAATTTTGGGATACCCTGTACTAACATACATATGAACGTATCGCACACTCCATCAGAAAACGTCACAACTCAAAACATGTGTAATGCTTGGATGAGGCCAAAAAAAAAACAGTTACCGCTGTCCCCTGCATTCGGAATGAGCGGAAACATTGCGGATAAAATGAAGATAATCAAACAGGAAGAACATGAATGGACGATAGGTACTACAATAAATTAGGGCGTTTTTTTCTGAAATGCTTTTGCTTCCTTTGTAATTGGGATTCGCGATAGAACCAATATGAGTATAAAATAAAGCGGTTATGGAGATAAAGATGATGAACTAAAGACCTTGACAATATCACTAGAGATGAATTACACACTGAAGAAGATATTCCACTGAATTCTTTACCTACATAGATCAGATGATGATGATGATCACCACAGATATCAAAATGCCGAAAATTAAGATAGTTTCAGCTCTTTTCCAATACCAATCATTTTCTAATAATTTTTTTTTACGTAATATCTAAAAAAATTAATTGTAGTTAGTTTGTGAATATAGTGAAATAGTGAAAAATTGTGATAAATAGGTTTTTTTGCGATTTTGAGGCACTAGATGCACTTTATCCGGGTAAGATGGTTTTGCGTAATTTTCCTCTCATTCAATAACTACAACTAAATAACATAATACCAAACAGCTAAATACACCCAAACAACACTCCTTACAGCTAATCGAGATATAGCCGTGTGAAAATATCGAAGAGAAGCATAAAATTGGCTTTGAGCCAACAAATATATGAGGTCATAAAATCCGAACGGCAGCTGTTTTGGAAAAAGTAATGATACAGAAATTCCAGATTTGATAAATACTTTTAGCAAAAATCACCAGGACCTATGCCTGTAATGATAAGCTGAAATGTGATGCTCACATGAAAAGAAACAATGTTAATCTATATATAATTGCATATAAAAGGCTTTGTCCTGAATAACTGACTGATCCACCCACAGCCTAAACCAATGACCATAGGTATAGACTTGGAACTTGGGAAGTATATTCTGTGTATGATGTTTGCACCCGATAAGAAAGGATTTTCCTGGAGGTGATCCTGGGACCGAAAAATATTCAAAATTTTTTTAGTTATTCTTTGAGTTTCGTGAAATTTGTTACAGTAGTATCTTTGGACCCATATTACCATTGGGAATACCTTTTCATACGCGATTTGGGCATGCGATTGATGTCATATTTCGGCTTTATAATAGTTTATAATTTATAATAAATTTAATTTAACCATCTTGAAATTTGAATAAATGAATGCGAACGAAGACGGGCGAAAATTCTTGTCTAAAAATAAAATCGTCTTGAGCCAGTTTCAAAAGAAATATGTCTTAAAGCAAATTAAAGTTAACAATTTTTCAATCTTGAATAATTGAATAAAGTAAGCCGCAGTAATATTTTCAGCTTGAAATTTTTGAATCAATCTGTAAAAGTTTGATGGTTGAGCAGCACGTGTCCGCTTGAACGTCCAAATTCGCCGCAATAAATTTTTAAACTACAGTATGTAAATATTTTTTCTGTGAGTTTAGCGTAACTCTCTTGTATTAAAACTGAATAAAGTATTTAAAAAGCTTAAGCGAAAAATTCAAAAAAAAATTTTTTTTAAATTCACATTTCGGCAAATCTAGGAAAATACCCGTGAGATAACTTTCCCTTAAATAGCAAATTAAAGAGCTGCTTCTACGTGGCTATGCCTGAATTTGGTATCCCCACCAAACTTATACGGCTGTGTTAACTGACGCTGGATAAAACCAGAAGCGCAGTCAGAATTGAGAAGCACCTCTCCGCGCCAAACGAGGAGAAAATAATAACAGACAAGGCACAATTTCGTTTATCTAGGAGCCAGCATTAACAACAATAATAACGTCTGCTTTGAAATCCAAAGCAGAATCACTTTTACCAACTTTGGTCTGAGTAGGCAATCGACGAACTAAAACCAAACCCTACAAGTCACTCATCCTTCGCGTTCTACAAAATGGTGCAGAAGCGTGGTCGATGATAAGGCCCTGCAGGTTTTCCGATAAAAACATTTTGCGAATACCGCAGGTGATGAAACGATGAGTACGAGTTATACCTCGATGTTGACCTACTGGTGCCAAAAATTGAACAAAGGATGCACAGCACACTATTATTGATTTAACTATAATCGGGTAAGTGGGGTCTACGCCATTAGTATCCACAAAGAAAAGCGACATAACCAAAAGGCAAATTTCCGACAAAAATGTCTTAGAAAGTGAGTTACTAGAACAGATTTTTTTTCATTTTTAGTTGTTTTATTAAGTTAAGTACAAAAAAAAAAAAACATAAGTCACCCGGGGAACTAACCTCCAACCCTTTACACAGCACCTCTGCATACCCATGAACTAATATGTATATTTAATGATATATTTATGTATAATCGCCTGGATATGTTTCCACTCGTCTATCTTTAGTAAGCATTCGACAGAGCTAAGCAGATTCTCTCAAATAAATATGTATTATAGCAACCTGTTCTGTTCTGTTCTTTGTTTATTTTGTATCCCCACACACACCGCACTCGCCTCACTTTGCTCCCACATGAACGGTGAAATATCGATGTCGACAGTTTTATTGCCGCACTGTTGGTTGACTGCCCAAAATAGCCGGGAGGCTGTATGCCAAAAACCACTTGCTTGACACTCCTCCTTTCTATGTACGCCCCCTTCAGTACAACTGGCAGCTGTCAAGCAATTGCTGTTGTTGATTGAGCACTTGTGGAATTTTGGGCCTTTGGTGTGAGCCAGCGGCCTGTTGCTGTTTGGTGAAGCGCATATTCGTATGTTATGTTCATATAGGTATACCTATATATGTATGAAAGTGAATATATGTATGCACTCATGTCTGCATAATAAATTGTTAAAACGAATGTTTTTTTTTTTGGTTTTGTAAATAAGCACCATAATTGTGAATAGTTGGCATTCCAGCACGAATTAGTTTGCGTTGTTTTTTCACGTCATATTTTATTGAAACATCCGATTTTTGGCAATGATGTGGATTTCATTTAAATTTATCGCCTCAAGTGTGGCTAATATCTCTCAACTTAGTGAACTTAGCTGAGTGATATAAAAAATATAATAGGTGGCATTTTTGCAATTTTTGTTGCTTGTAAAGTGTGCACAGGGATCAGCTGTAGTTATATATTATATTCCTCTATATACCTAAAGTACTTAATGGAACAGAGTGATGTCTTTTATATTTCAATATAGTCTCCATCAAGCCAAACACACTTTTCATATCGGGAATACAATGCCTTTATACGACTGAAAAAATGTTCTTTAAGTTTCTCTTCAAAATGGTTTTTTACGGTCACTTTCATTTCTTCGTCCCCGTAACTTATTTGAGAAAAGGAAAACGTCACTGGGAGCCTAGTCTGGACTGTAGGGTGGATGGTCAATTTCTATAAATCGAGTAACTTTTAAGGCATCCCTCGCTATCCGAGCTCTTCTGTACGACTACCTCACGTGCCTAACTCAACAAATAAGCGTAATACTGGCCGTTCATTGTTGTTCCCTTTGGCAAGTAATCAATTAATAATATTCCCTCGCTCTCCCAGAAAATGGTAGCCATAATCTTCAACTCCGAGTTTTGGACGCGGGATCATACTGACGAATTCAAGTTTCATCAGCTGTTACAATGTGGTTGCAAATTTCATCCAAATCATCTTGGCACAACTCCAAAGAATCTTTACAACTCTCCAGTCTTCGCTGCTTGCTGCGGTAACAAACGCGCACTAATTTTTTCCATATTCAAATGTTCATGAGAAAACCTCTCTCAATTTTTCGACTTTCTGAACATTTTCTTCGGTCACGACCGTTCATGGGAGCCCCGGTCATCTTCACAGCTCTCTCTTCCTTGTTGAAACAGCCGAGCCCATTTTTTTGCGGTGATATCTCTTCAAAACTTTCTTTCGGTGTACCTCCTTTTTTAACAAGAAATTTAATCACAGCGCGGTGGTCCAAATTGCAAGAATTTCCAGTTACCGTTAACATAGTGTTGTTGCTTGTTCTAGGAACGAAATGTTACTGAACCTAATAAATAAAGTTGTGTTATTTACACTTATAATGAGATCCAAAATTAGTATTATCAGTAGCGAGATGATGTGCCATCTCTAACTACCTTAGTTCGCGATCTCCCCGCTTACGTCCGTATATAAAGTCTGTTTAACAGCTAATATGCACAACGAAAATGTAATCAACTAAATTCTCCACGTAATATGATGTCCAAGAGAAGTAAAAAAGATAAGGGCTTCCCTTTATATTTAAAAATTATTTTGAGGTAATGACCGCCGCGGTTAGTTCGAATGAATACCATCCGAAAAGAGCCACATGTCAGCAATAACGAATCGTTTCACCGACTGCGGTAGTTCCCGTTACTAACTCGTATCTTAACCAAAACCTATTTTCAGAAAACTCCTAAGGCCGACTCATCAGATGCTGTCATCGTACATGCCCCACATCATATAGCAGGACGGAATCGAAATGTAGAGTTTGGTCTTCGTTCGTCGAGAGAGAACTTTACAATTATCTACTCAGTCCAAAGTAGCACTTGTCGGCAAGAGTGGTTCCGCGTTGAATTTCCAGGCCGTCGTTGTTGTTGGTGTTAATGCTGTTTTCTAGATAAACTAAATAGGAGATATGGAAGAAAGAGAACTCACGGCATCTTTATTGAGGCCAATAATGCCAATATCATCGGCGATCGCCAGTTGTTATACACTCTTATAGAAGACTCTACTTTCTATATTTAGCCCTGCAGCTGGTATTATTTTCTCCAGTAATAGATAATAGAAGTCACACTTGTCTGAAACCTCGTTTGGTATCCAACGGCTCGAAGAGGTCAGTTTACACAGCCGTATAAGTTTTGCGGGAATACCAAATTCAGGCATAGCTTAGAGGGAGCTTATTTTCTTGTTTTCGAAGGCTGCTTAAAAATTAACCAACCCACACCATTTGGTAGATTATCTTTTGACGGACCTTTTCAAGATTTGAGGCATAGTGAGTTTACCACACTGATAAGATTCTATCCAACTGCTAACGGTGTGCTTTAGACTTTCATAAAATGGGCTCGATATGAACTTATACCATATGCGATATTAAGGAGGCTTATCCCATGGTAATTGGCGTTTTGTAAATTGAGCCGAGTCCACTAAGGTTATTAGTGAGATAAACGATTTATTCGACAACTAAACGGTAATCAGAAGGTGCCGAGTAAATACCAGTACGTATTAAGAGATGAAAAATCATGAGTTTCAACCCTGCCTAGGCCAAAATTTTGCAAATATAAAATATTTAAAAGACTCCCTTAAAACTTCATCAGCCCTTGAGAACTGATGGGAAGAAAGAGAAGCAAATATTAATTTAGCTATATAAAAGTATTGCTCATTCAATTCGTTAGTTTTCTAGTAAAGATACATAATATAATCCACGCATAAGCACTGGTTTCTTTCGAAAAAACGTTAAAGCGATAAAAATGATGAGATTGATTTGTTCTCTCACTTTGTTTAGTTTCTCCTTACCTTGCTTATTTAATAGCATTACCACGATAGATTTCCAAAAATTTAAATTTTTTCTAGCTAAAAAATATTATTAAGTAATTTTAATTTTTGTTTATTTTTTGTTGAATTGATTTCTTCTAAAAAAGCATCACAATCAATATCATTTGTTTAAGTAATTTAAGTTCTCACGCATTTGTTTATTCTTTACGAAAAGATATAATAATAATTTTAACATTACACCCACTGAAAAATCTTTTCACGCATAATAAACGCTTAATACTGGCAATTTCCGCTTGTTTTAAACGATAAAAATACCATTATCGTTGAGATTAAACGAAATCCAATTAAATATCCTCAACTTTCTGTGTTTTTTATTACAAATTAAATTCTATGAAAGCAACAGCAACGACAACAACAATAACACAAAATATAAAACAGCTTCTTTTCTTAAATTAGCTTTCAATTTTATTCCAAATAAACAGAATTTTCAGCACCCACAAACAGCCGCAACCGTTAAATACCAAACTGTCGTTAGTCGCTTTCTCAACTCAATAAACTTTTTAAGTATTTTTCACGTTGGAAGAACTTTGGCTAGATGCGTTCATGGGAGGCGCAAATTGGCGACGCGAATCAATTGGAACAACAACAATTTCATTAGAAAAATTTTCTGTTTAGTTGTTCTTTTGAATATATGGTATACTAAATTCGCTCTTCAGCCCAAAGGTTGTGCCGAAATGTCTCATTGTTTTTCACTCTCCTCTTAGCTGTCTGCTTCTCAATACAACACACAACTGCTTTCCCGCCTTCACTTTTAGTTTTTTTTTTTGCATGCTTTCTGATATTAAAATCATAAATTCTCACAATTGGGTAGCTATTGCAATGAGTGTGTTTGACGTCAAACGAAGAAATATTTTTTGTATTTTTCTCACATTTTAAAATTCATTTTCCATAAGAATGCATCGTAGGTAAAGGCCTGAGGTGTGAGCAATGAGGAGCCATAATAAGTTGATAGTTTAATATAAGTTAGTTACAACAAAAGAATAATATACAATATAAACTAAAATGATATAAAATAAAATAAAATAAAGTAAAATAAGACAAATTGAAATAATATAAAATATAACATATTAAAATAAAATAATTTAAATAAACAATATAAATAAATAAAATAGGATAAATAGATATAGTAAAATAAAATAAAATTAACTTAAATAAAATAAAATAACATAATTAATTAAAATTAAATAAAATTAAATTATCTAAAATAAAATAAAAGAAATTAATATAAATTGAATTAAAATGAAAATAAATAAAATAAAATAATACAATACGTGTATATACTAAAATAAAATAAAGGAAAATAAAATATGACAAAATAAAATAAAATATAATATATTAAAAAAAAATAATTTATATAAACAATATAAATTAATAAAATAAGATAAACAAAATAAGACAAAAAAATATTATATAAAACAAAATTAAATAAAATAAAATAACATAAAATAAAACAAAATAAATTTAAAAAAACGAGATAAAATAACTTATAAAATAAGTTAACAAAATTAAATAAAAAATAAAATTAAATTAGAAATAAAAGTAAATTTTAATAAATTAAAATTAAATAAAATAAATTGAAATAAAATAAAATAAAATAAAATAAGTAAAATAAGACAAATTAAAATAATATAAAATAAGATAAAATATAATATAATAAAATAAAATAATTTAAATAAACAATATAAATAAATAAAATAGGATAAACATAATAAAATAAAAAAATACATAAAATAAAATTAACTTAATTAAAATAAAATAGCATGATTAATTTAAACTAAATAAACTTAAATTATATCTTAGTTATCGAAAATAAAAGAAATTAATATAAATTGAATTAAAATGAAAATAAATAAAATAAAATAATACAATATATACTAAAATAAAATAAAGGAAAATAAAATATGGCAAAATAAAATATAAAATTATTAAATAATTTAAATAAACAATATAAATAAAATAAAAAAGTATTACATAAAACAAAATTAAATTAAATAAAATAACATAAAATAAAACAAAATAAATTTAAAAAAATGAGATATAATAACTTATAAAATAAGTTAAAAAAATTAAATAAGAAATAAAATTAAATTTTAATAAATTAAAATTAAATAAAATAAATTGAAATAAAATAAGTAAAACATTATATTATAAATTAAAATTAAATAAAATAACATAAAATAAAATAAAATAAAACAAAGAAAAAATTAAAATAATATAAAATTAAAAAAAAACAATTAAAAGAAAATAAATTAAATTGAAAAAAATAATATTAAATTAAGTTAAACAAACAGGTAACATTCTATTTCGCTTTTTTCGTGATCTCTCATAAACAAGCATTGAAAAGTTTAATATCTGAAACTATGAGCGGAAATCTCTCAGGTGGTAATATCTGAAAAACTGAAAACACCCGATTTTTTCTTGCAAAATACATTTGGTTATTATCAAAAGAAGTTGATGAAAACGTAACTCCCACACTAACGTCTGCTGCATGCGAATTGAATACATTTACACATATTGTTCCTTATACAAAGTGCCCGAGGTCATGGTTACCGCAATGCGCTTATCCAACCATTTTGAATTGTACTCCGTTGATCATACAAACCTACTTATGGTAGGTATACACATATTACGTATATAATACATATTATGTATATGAGTGAATGCGAATCTGTGTATGATGAGTACTTCTAGGAAATACTGAACAACTCATACTATTATAAATGTATACAAAAGCTTTGTTTAGGTATATGTAGCTAAGTATGTTGTGTTGTACAATATAATGTAGAGTACGAGTACATTGAAATATATTCCATAAATATTTTTTCACAAATTATATATATATAATCATGCGTGTTGTTACAACCACTTGATGTTGGTGTTGTTGTTACAAATTTTTTTTTTTGCGTGTGATTTTCGCAATTAAGCAGAAAAAAATTATTTTTAAATATAGCTTGAATAAATATATAATACGAGTATAGTACCACGTAATTATCTCAATGCTTCTAGCTCTTTAAACTACATACACGTACGTCAAATTAAATGATAAAGTATGACAAAAATTTGATTGATAATTTTTCTAATGTAAAAAAAGATTCAATTTTTTAAGTTTCTTTATCATTTTTATTTTTAATTCTTTCACTTTTATAACAAAGTTAAATTTCATAACTGCAAGCAACATATCCAGTTATTATTTCGAGTAAAATACAGTTAAGGAAAATATTTGTATGAGAGAAACTTTTTTTATCAACTCAAACAGAGCTCAAAAAAGTGCAATGCTCTCACCCCTACTGCGTTGCAACTTCGGGTTTGTAAAACAACAAACTTCGGGTCGAATTACAACACCCGTGAACGTAGTCTACGTCACGCAATTTGGGATTATAACAGTCGTGAATGATCAATTAAACGTACACTAATTTCGTACTGTCACCGTCCACCAAATTGTATTCAAGTGCATACAAATCTTGAAGAAACACAGAAAAAAATTTACAATTTTGCGACCATTTATGTAAAATGGAATCTAGCTCAAAATGTATGAATGACAGAGCACCATAATTTGGAAAAGAATATGCGGTCTACCTATGCGCCGGGAAAAGTGTCTACAAATTGACTGTCAGATAACCTGTCGCTGTAGGGCCACCAAATGGAACTGCGAGGATATGGACAAAGAAAGAAAAATGCTTAGAACAGTTTGAATCTGAAGAAAATGTTTAGAGTAAATAGTTTCAATTTTAGATAAAATTTCGAAGTGAAATTACCCATAAATATTTATATCATGAAAAATACTAATAAACAAGAAAGTAGAGCTATCTTCAGCGCTGCCGAAGCCTATACGTTTCATGACCACATCAAATTTTAGTTATTTCATTTAAGGATCAAATATTTATTCTCATATCTGGAAAGTTGGTTAGAGGGGGCTATGTGATAAAGTTTTCCGATTTCGATGGATTTCAGTGTCAATGCTTATTTGTATATACCACGATACAAAAATTCTATGAGGTCACTTTGAATTTTTTTACACTAAACGGGTTTGCTCATAAATATTTGATTGCTTTTTTCGTGATCTCTCAGCTCCATTTATAAAATATTTATAAAATATTCAATTCAGAGATTTTTTAATTTTTTTTTTGGGTCCGTGCTTTGGCTACTTAGTCATTGCGACACCACAGGTAACTGCAGAGCCGATGAACAGTTTTTTAAAATTAACCTTCACCCAAAGGGCCAACAGCAGATGACAGAGTGAAACCGCGACAACCGACGTATTAACCGGAGATTTGGCTGGACTATTTTTCAAACATCTTTTCTGCCACTGCCCAGCTCTCAGTTATCTCCGTTATCGATTTCTTGGAAATTCATTACTTAACAGAGCTTGCATCTCTAGGTATTAATAATCTCCTGAGCTTCTTAAAATACACCAAGTGGTTTGAGCATTTGACAAGGTGAGATAAATCTATCGGTTAGATTGAATTCAAAAGTGTTAATATGAGATTTTTATTATGTATTTGCACTGCTCTAAATAACCAACAATTATTAATACAATATCCTGTTTGCTTACAAAATTTCCTTGAAAAATCTCTAAAACTGTGAGGATTTTCATTCAATCGTAGATACGAGGTGTAACAATTAAGTAATGAAACTGATTATATTTCTGCGATTGTGGTAACCCTGCGATCTTGAAATTCCTTTTCACTTCTCCCGGCATCCTTCTCCTCTCCATTGATATATTTGCCATCGCTCTAGCGAAATCAAGAGCAACGCGTCGCGATAAAATTGGGCGAAACAGCTTTGAAAACTGAAAGATTGCGAAAAGGAGTCAATAGGGTGCGCCCAGACATCACGACAACGCGCCGTGCCACACCGCCCTCAGCGTGTCCCAGTAATTGGCCTCTAAAGGGATCGCCGTGTTGCAACAACCGCCTTATTCGCCCGATATGTAACCCTGTGACTTTTTTGTTTCCTAGAACAAAATCAGTGGTCAAAGGAACCCATTTTGAGTCGATTGAGGACATCCAGGCGACCGTGATGAGGATACTCGCGGATATCCCAGTCGAGGCGTTCCAGAAATGTTACGAAGCATGTAAAACGCGCTGGAATCGTTGTATGGCTGCCCAAGGGGACTACTTTGAAGGGGATGGCAGAGTTGTAGAACAATTTTGAAATATACGGTTTTTATGGAATCAGTCTCATTACTTAATTGTCTCACTTCGTATAGCAAATCCAGACAACTTCTCTTCTTTTTGTATTCAATTTGAATTTTGGTGGGCGAATCTCTTCCATTTTTTAAAATTTACTAAAGTTTTAGATTGCAAAATACAAAATAATACGTGATGTTTGAACATTCTATATGAAACACATATTTTTGACTTAAAATTGGTAGATTTCCTTTGAGAGAGAAATATAGCACGAAAAAGGCGAAACACTTTTAATGTCAGATAGATATGAAGCCGACTGTCTAAGCGGGTGGAAGAGAATGTGAAATGTATTCAAGTTGAGCACTAGGCTCCGTGCAAAAAGTTGTAGTCTGTACCCAATGCCAAACACCGACTACGAAGAAAGAATAAAATTATCTTTAAATTATTGTATTATTTTATAAACATAAGTGTGTAGAATACAAAATGTTTTTCAGAAATAGAACTAGTTGGAACTTCCAGTCATTCAATTCTATCTTTAAGAAAGCTATACCTTTCGAAATCCTATTATTCAATTATGTAAAAGAACTAAAGAACTGAAGATTTTTAGACTCAGAATTGTTGGCGTTATTCTCGCAACACTTATAGGTATGGCTGACTAAACTGACGCTGAACAACAACAGAAGCGCAATTAAAATAGGGAACGACTTCTCTGCACCGTTCCATACCAAACAAGGTCTCAAACAGAGTTACTGCGATCACATTGATATCATAGGCGTTGACAATATTGCCGTTAGTTCTACCTTCTCTAAGCTCGATAAAAAATGTGAAAAAATGGGTATTTTAGTGAACAAGACGAAATATCTCCTATCATCAAAAAAACAGTCGGAGTATTTACGGTTTGGCTCCCACGTCACTGTTCACAGTCAACTTCGAAGTCGTAGATAATTTCGGCTAATTAGGGACCAGCATTAACACCAATAATAAATCAGCCTTTAAATCCCAAAAACTGTGGATTAACATATTTATCCGAAGTTGTAGGCAACGCAGTAGAAGAGTGGTAAAGGTCTTACTATCGGAGGACCCAATCAGAAAAATTTTAAATATTAAATATACAAAATAGTTTTCTTTTTATTAAATAAACCATGAGCAACGAAGGTACGGAAAATATTGCTAATAAAAAATGAAATTAATTAAGTGAAGGCTTTTCTTTTTTGCACACAGCATAATTTCACGTAATACAATTAACTATGAAAAAGAAGAAGAAATAAATTGGAAAAATTAGGAGCAAAGTTGAACATCAGGAACGAGGGCGAAGCTAACAGACAACAGAGGGAAGCACAACATAAAATGAGACTTGAAACGGGAACAAAAAGGTGTAAAGACTACAGGAAAAGTGCATATTAAAAAGGCAAAGGATTCACACTGCCAATGAATAGAAAGTTGATGGACAAAGCTATGTAACGAGGACAAGTTATTACAGAAAAATCATGGGATGAAGCGAAAAAAGATGCACAGAGCTTGATTGAGGTTAAACTAATATAATCTGCTATATATATCTTCAGTAGGATGGCGCTTGTGGCGCGACTGATGCAGCAAAGATAAAAATGGCAAAAATCGAACCAACAGCATTAAATATGAGCAGCAGGCATCCTGAAATAGGGGTAAAAATTAAAGTGCATGTTAAGCAACTGTTGGCAGGCATCGGTACAGAGGATACGTTTAGCGTCGAGAGGAAAACATGCACCTTTATATATGATTGTCTGCCTATGATTAGACAAAACCCGGTGGAGTACATGTGCGCGAAAGATATCACAGGTCCTTGCAGAGTCGAAAAGGATTGCGGGTGTGCTCTAGCTAATGTTTGTCGGTCTCTCTGTGTGTGTGTTTGCGTGTGTGTATGTATGTATGTGTATGTGTTAAAACGAAAGTAAGGCATAAAAGGCATAAAAAGGATGTGACATCAGTAATATATGCTAACACTGTGCAGCTGTAATAAAAACGATGTCAAATGGAACATGAAAGAAAATAAAGAATTCTATAGCAAAGTAAACATAAGCGTGGGTGAGTGCGTATATGGCCAAGAGAATAAGAGCATAGGCTTTGAGCATAAGCGCAATCATGTGCGAACGCAAATACATACTCGTAATACCATTACAATTTTCAATTAAGTTGCAAACCTTCAGTTGTTTTTTTCTTATATGTGTCTTGCAACCCAATTCCGACCTTCAGTTTGTAGCATCGAAAAAAAAACTAAATTACATGTCTATTTTAACAGCTGAAAAGGGTTTAGGAAAAACATATTTTAAATAATTCCTTAAAGGTCTGTGTAGTCGTAGTGTATACTTCTAAACGTAGGTTCACTAACACTATTACAGCTGATGTGCCTTATCTCCGGAGTTATTAGGCTCATTCTACCAAACACATCGTGCCACCGCAAATTAAAAGAAGAAGGGAGAACTGTCTTCGGTCACACCTTTCATGACCATAATAAATTTATGGTATTTCATTTCAGGGTTAAATATTAACTCTCATATCTGAAAAAATGGTTTGATGGGGCTATTCGATGGAGTTTTCCGATTTCGGTGATTTTCGGTGCCAATATTTATTGGCGTCTACGTGTATAGTATACCAAATTTCCTTTGGAATATTTTTTTCATGAATTTTTTCTCCCAAAACTTCAAATCTGAACAAATCGGTTGTAGGGTGGCTATATGTTATAGTCCTTCGATATCGATGATTTTCAGTGACAATATTTATTTGCAAAGATGAGTGTATATTACCAATTTTACACTCTGAGATGCTTTTTTGACGGAATTTCGACCAAAGACTCATATCTGAAAAAATAGGTGTATGAGAGCTTCTATAATTATAGTCGTCCCATTTTTATCACTATTTTTCTTTAGTAACTGGGTTATACATCTGCAAATATCTTGTTCTCTTAAATTTTTTTTTATTTATAACGGAAAAGAGATCAAAAATATCTTATTCTTTGACATAACTCATATGGAGTGCTTCTAAATCATCATCCAGAAAAAGGTTTCGATGGAATATCTTCTTTAGTGTCTGCCTCGTATCTAGTGCTTTTTGTTTGAGTCTTCAGTTCCTTCATCTTCATAACCGCTTAATTTACTTGCTCTGAGAGTTTTATGCACCCAAAAAATGAGGTCAATATTATTGAGTTCTACTGTCAATCGGATAAATGAAAACAGTGTTGTTACCTTTATCTTTTACTTTTGTAATTGATGGTTTTAGGGAAGCTTATGATGTACCTCACCAAAGGCGACTCCTTTTGTTACATTATTGCTTGCAAAGGCTGATGCTTTTCAGGGTTCCCTATATTTTTGAAGAAAATACACTGAAAATTCAACTTTATTGGGAAGTGTTTATTATCATTCAAAATAATATTCTTTGGTATTTATTCTTTAAAGATTATCTCTTTCAACATCTCAGATGGTCCATCCGTTGAGATTAATTTTCAAGAAGTCGTTCGAGCATTTCTACTGGTAACAGGCGAATGACAGCCGTGATGTTTTGCTCCAAGGTCTAAACAGAAGCGGGATTCTCCGCATTGACTTTATACTTTATATGTATATCATCACAAGAAAAAGGTTAGCAGTGTCAGGCATCAAATAGTCGGTTATCGTTGCCACGTCACCATCGCCGGCATCATTTTTGAAGAAATAGGGGCAGATAAATCCACCGGCCCACAAACTACACCATACCGTGTTTTTCTGGTTGAAATGTCAGCTCTTGAATCTCTTCAGGCTGCTATTCGTTCCAAATGCGTCAATTTTTCTTGTTTACATACCCATTGAGCCAGAAATGAGCCCCATCGCTGAAAAAAATTTGGCTCGAAAACGTCGGATCTTCTTGAGCCCATCGAGCGCGGCGATGTCGCTTGGAAAGGTCGAGCGAATTCAATTCAAGATCTCGACATAAAATGAGCCAAGTCGTTCCATACGTCAGTCCGAGTTGCTGCGATCGGCGCCGAATCCACTCTTCGCGGTCTTCGTGTACACTATCAGCAACGGCCGCAATATTTTCTTCACTGTGTACTGGACGTGGTCTGTTTGGTCGAATATTATTGATTCGAACGATTGATGAAATGCCAAACAATACTAGCTGGCAGCTATTGTAGTTACTAATGTCTTTCTCAATGACTTCTTTAAAGGCAATTCTCAATAAGCCGACTAATATCTGGTTTAAAGAATACAGCTTTTTCCAACTGAGTCCCTGGAAGCTTTGATATTAAGTACTTTATGAAGTTTCAATCTCTTGGCAGTGGAACAACACTATTATCGTCAGAGCTTTGAGTCTCTGCCAAGCTAGCAGGGGCCTTAGACACTGGTATTTCGGTCCCATTAAGGATAAAAAAAACAGATTACGCTTACGCGTAGCCGCTTTTTCCATTCGCCGATCTATATCAATGTCACCGTAAAACTCGTACAACTTATCGTTCCACCCTCTGCGGATTTGCCGTTACCAAGGTGCAACGGACCATAAATCGTTCGCAAAACTTTTCTCATGAATACCATACTCCCAGGTCCGCCTCATCGCATGCTGACATCGTTCATGCCTCCGCACCATATAGTAGGACGCGAGTGATGAAAGACTTGTAGAGTTTGGCCTTCGATCCTCCAGAGAGAAATTTTCTTTTCAATTGTCTACTCAGTTCAAAGTAACATCTGTGAGTGATTTTGCGCTGAATTTCCAGGCAAACATTGTTGTTTGTGTTAATGCTGGTCCAAAGATAGACGAAATTATCTACGAACTTAACTTCGAGTGGCCGGGGAGCCGAATCACGAATGCGATGAATGTTTGTTTGATGATAGGAAATATGTCGCTTTATCCTCGTTCACTACCAGACTCATTCGATTCGCTTCTTTGTCAATCTTGGAAAAAGCGGAACTAACGTCGCAGTTGTTAAGTCCGATGATATCATTTTCATCGGCATAAGCCAGCAGTTGTACAATCTTGTAAGAGATTATGCCTTGCCTATATAGCTATGCATCTCTTATTATTTTCTCTTGCATTAAATTGAGGAAGTCACAATATTAGGAACCCTGTCTGTAAGCTCATTAGGTTTCGAATGGCTCCAGAAGCGTAGTGCTATTGCGCAGCGTCAGGTTACGCAGCCATATAAGTTTTGCAAGAATATCAAATTCAGAATTAGCATCGTAGATGTAGCTTCTCAATGCGTAAAATCGATGAAAAGGTGATGTGGATCGATTATTTTCTCACGAGTCTTTTCCATGATTTGTTCCATGCCGAATTTGCCAGGTCTAAGGGCACACTAATAACGTCCAATCAGCTTGTTGACGGCGGACTATAGAAGGCTAATTCCACGATAGTTGGCGCAGACCATGATAAAATGACTTTTTTATAAACCCACTTGTGAAAGTGAGTTCGCTTGTAATCTCCATTTAGCTTAAAGCAGAAGATAAAGTAGTAAATTCTCACAAAGAAATTGTATGAACAGCATTTTCTTTTTGATATTTTTCCTCGAAACTCATTCGCCAAAGGAAAGTATGCCAAAGCACAACTCGTTTGTAAAGAAAAAGTAATAAATAGTGATATTGACACACGAAAAAAGCAAGTTATGCCATACACTTTTACGAGCTTGTACGCCTTAGAACGTATAAAAAGACTAGTAAAAGCAAAAATTTATAAATATTTGATGAGGTGTTGGAGTATATAGGGAAAAGTAAGCTTAAAGGGTTTCAAATACAAGCAAAACAACCTACACATTTTCATTTTACATGCATGTATTTGTATGTACATACGTGTATGTACGAAATTTGCTTACAACCCTCTAATGTTGGCTCTACAAAGACCCTTTTTACGCCACTCTAAACATATTTATTCATTACTTTCGTCTGCTGAAAGTTCACATATGACTAATGAAGACATAGTTAAACTCATGCATACACATTCACACCCACATAAATGACAAATGACCCAAAAAAGGATGTCCGGTAAATTAATACACATGCGAAACTGTTTGCATTAGTACGAGTATATACATACATATTTACATATATATATTATGTGCTCCAATATTTGAGACTCGTAGGTAGTGCTGTCAGAATTTTTTCAGCGATGCAACTAAATGGGCCACAAAGAAAAGCTAAAAGAGAAGCAAAAATTGAAGCCAAGAATTACATTCATTTATTCGTTTTTTGTGAACAAAAATACAGACGTAACAAATATATAATATACATATCTAAAAATTCGAGTAAACTCGTACTCTCGTGTGAAAACTTATAAGGAAACTATATTAAGAACTATATTGTTCGTATTTCGAAATGGTTCTAATAAGATTTTTATTTACTTTTTAAGCTATATATTTTATCAAAACAAATTAATTATTATGTTCAAATGCTTGAATGTTTATAAAATATAAGAATTTATTTTTGAATCCTTAAGGTCAGATTCCACCAAAAAAAACGTGTTGTTTTCAAACAAATTTTATTTGTTTAAAAAAATGTATTTATATATCAAAGTATTTGTAGATAAATACGTATAAAATTATTAATTGTATACTCCAATATCCAATGTTTAATTTTACATACACGTATATTCATTGAGTATATGCCACAGCAAAGCGTTGCAGGGTACCTCTTCTTATTTACTTCGATTTATTATTCACAAATAAGCGCATTTTTTAAAAAAAATTTCATCTTTCTGATTTTAAACCACAAAAAAAGTTTAGATACATCCATAAATTGTAATTTTTAGTGATGAAAAGACTTTGTAACCATCTATATTTTTTCTTCATAAATAGCTTTAGACTTTACACGTATGTATGATATCTAATTTGTTATGTTAACAAATAAAACATCTGTCGCTTTGCTTTGTGGCGGTTCACTGAGAAAATATTTGAATTTTTCTAAGTATAAAAAATAGTAAAAAAGGCCAAATCTAAGTTTCAATTATTCCACCTAACGTGGAAAAGAAGAGCTACATCCAGCTGGAAAAAGGCGAAAATGGCAACATTAATCAGAGGTGGCAGAAACATAACTGTAATAGAACCAAACAACAGATATGGTAAGAATTTATTCTAAAAATATGTCTCCTCTATTTTGAAAGATTGATCGTTCTTCTTTATCCTTTATTTACATTTCAGTTCAAACTATTTTTTACAGGGAATAATTAACACAGTGGCTCTTATGGTAAAATGCTAAGGCTTTTGGCTTAGACAATTATATATTGAGAATCATTCGATGTTTGCAGTTGCTTTAATAGAAATTTAATGGAGGAATATATACAAGGCTACAAAAATGTACTAACAGCCCCAGAAATCTTTTTGCATGAAGTTAACTATTTTTCCTATAAGAAAGTTAAGCAGTGTATCGAGTTCCAAGCGTCAGAGTAGAAAGCTACTACATTTGGTATTTTAAAGATATTATATTTGATATTTGCTTAAAGTGTTAAGGTTATGTTATTCTTGGTGAATGAATTTAAAAATTAATTAGCTTGCAAACTTTTGTGAGAAAAGTGCTAAGTTTACTTAACTTTCTTTAGTTTGATGACCTTATTGGAATAGTTTAATCATCTTAATTGTTTTCTTTGTTATCATGAATACCCCTATCGCATCATTTTTGTCTATATGCATTACTAAGTGTAAAAAAATATTAATATATATTTATTATATAAATAACAACAACAACAAAAACTTTTAAATTCTTGAAAATAATCTTATTTTCTTTCTTTTATTATATAAATAACAACAACAACAAAAACTTTTAAATTCTTGAACAGAAACTTATTTTCTACCCAGAATGTCCAAGCAAGTTCTTTCTACGAAAATGGGTTCAAACGTTTAGTCCAGCATCAAATACGAAAGAGACTTTGTATATGAATTTCATATGATTCTAAGAACTATTTGCTCTCACGGAGGTTCCAAAGCAAATCGGAGCCAGCTTTAAAGATATCTTCATTTTCTTTACTTACTAAATTCCAATTAGTGCTCGACAGGAGATACCCAAACAGAACAGACTGTCTCTCACGTGAGTCGCTGGTCACATTGATAACAAGGGAAACTCGCCTTACAATTTCTCTCAATGAACTTGATAGGTAAGATACGACAAAGCAGACTCTTATCGATAGAAAGCGCATTGCTATGCCTACTGCCACTGACAAACTGCTTCTCAAAGAATTTACATAGGTATAAACAAGTCGCGTTCAGGGTGACATCATACAGGCACATCTGGGCGAAGTGGGATCAAAAAATATGTACTGCTTAAAAACTGTCTGGTAGAACGACACGCGGAAAGAAGCTCGAAAGGTCATAAGAAACATATCAACTATTGATAACAAAATGACCACATATGCGGTCATACAAACTTATTGATTGCTATACAATTACCGTTAAAGTGGATATTTTAACCCAATAAGGAGTTTTGCGTTTGGGTATAAAAATACTCTGTGATAACATCATTTTTTTTTTTTTTGCAATTATACATACAAGTGACTGAATTTGTATATGTGCACAGTCAGAATTTCAAATAAATGTACTTTGATGGGAGAGGGGACTTAAACGTCAGGGACATATGTATTACAAATTGCTGCATTATAAATACATACATAAACACATGCTACATATCCACATATGTTAATTGTCTTAAATATTTATAAAATACCAAATCGAAAATCGTGTCAAGACATGCATACATATTTACATATCTATTATTATTTTCCACGCACAGCTGAGCAAACAATTCAGTAGCGATTGACAAGCCAAAAGTGGCGCATCGAAAATGCTATGCTACACACAGATGGTTGTGTAGGTAAATGCATACTCGTGTCATTCACTCTCCATACACATTTATAGCAAACAGTGATCATTGGAAAAACAAAATAAGCGAAACAAGTGAAAATGTAACAACAAAGCAGCACAGAGTATATGTAAACTATAAACGCAAAAACAATTACGACAATAGTTTCTCGCGCATGCAGGTCAGCAATAATGACAGCAGATGACATTTATTTCAGCTTAAATGTTACCATAATCACGTTTTACTTGTATTTTATATGTACACGTATGTAATTGCCACAGCTGTTATCACATTTTCTCATAAAGTATTGACAGATGAGAAAGCAAAAGCCTTGCTCCTGTACTTTGCCAGCATAATACTATGGAATTTCCAAAACACTAAAAAAAAATCGCTCAGAGTGGTGGAGTAACAAAGAGATACAACAATAAGATACGGTAAACTTTTAAAGTGAAAACTTTAGGCGTAAACAGTTCTGTGTAGTAAAATATACTCAAATTCACTTTTGTTTCACTTTTTCACTATAAAAAAGTAAAAACCAATAAATAAATGTTTCAACCTCTCGAAATAAAGTAAAAATATTTTCAAGGGAAATACAAAAGACAGCTACATACATACCTGAAACTGAATTCAGGCTGACCATTCAGGATTTTCCAATAAGAGCGTTTATTTTGATATTCAAAGAGAAATGGAATTTTTTGAGATAAATGCTGTTTTCGTCAATGCAAAGAGGAGGATATGCCATTAATAATGGAAAACAATATCAGCCAAATGGCCGCCACGGCTATCTTTACCGGACTGTATTCTTTTTATGAAATTTTCCATCACCAAATTTCAAAACGGCAGCTGTATGCCCTTAATAGCTTCACGATTTCCATCTTTGAGGTCTTCGATCGACGTTGGCCTGTTGGTGCAGACCTTATCTTTCATGCGGCTTCAAAGTAAGAAGTCGCAATGTGTTAAATCACAAGATAAGATCGATGGTTTCGTAGCTTTTGTGGCAGATAACGCCGTCTTGTTGAAAGTAAACGTTGTCCAGATCAACATCATCCAATTCCGGCCATAAAAACTCATTAATCATCTATCGATAGCGGAATTCATTTATTTTCGAAAAAGCAAGTTGACCCCACCGGACCACAAATCGCGCCAAACAGTAACACTTTGAGAACGGAGAGGCTTTTTAACAATAAATCTTGGGTTTTTCGAGCCCAAGGTGCAACAGTTTGATATATTGACAATCGGGATGAAAATAGGCAATATCAGTCAACATAATTTTTCGATGAAATTCCTTATCATTTTCACGCATTTCAAGGACTCAACAATCAAGTACACGACTTTGTTGATGATCGGCTGTCTTAAGTTCTAGTGTTAACTGAACTTTTTAAATCTTTAAACCCAAGTTTTTATGCGAAATTCGATATAATGACGTTTGTGGAATGTCCAATTGCAAAGAACAACGAGGATATGACAAACCTGGTTTTTCTTCAACACAGAGCTCCAACAAAAGGTGCGAAAAACGCAATAAAATTAGCATTATTTAAGACCTATCAAACAATTATTTAGTTAATATGTTTTTATGTTCATTATTCAGCGCAAACATTTTCAATTTTCAGCCAAAATGGTTCGTCCGCCGTTCTAATAAGAAACTTTCTGTGGCTTATACTATTATATTCTCCAGCCTTTGGTCCGAATTTCTTTTGGTGTTGTAAAAAAAAACAATCATTTCAGTCAGGCAAAGTTTTTTTTTTGAAATTTTACGTAGAGTTGTGAAATGTTCTAAAAGTTTGCTTAACACGTTCACGACGACACTGCAATTCATGTTTCGCTCCCATAGGCGGTTGCGCTGAAAGCTTTTTGTTCTATCAGACGGGGCCGAACTAAATGTTTCAACGAAAGATTATCGCACGGGAAAACGGTCTAATAAAACTTAAATAATAATGTTTATGTTAAATCATTGAAATATTTACTTATGTTTTTGTTATAAGTACTATTGAATTAGTTATGTTTGGTGATGCACACTGATGGGTAGTACAATCATATGCGAGCCACCGGTGGTACGCGCCGCCTGATGAGACAATTCTGTGCGAGCCACCGGTGGTACGCGCCGCCCGAGCAGGCAGACATGTGCGAGCCACCGGTGGTACACGCCGGCGTGAACGTGTTAAAGAAGGGCAAGTAAAAGTTTTTGGTTATCATGCAACCCTCGGCAGCATTAATAACATTCACCAACAGATGTCGCTATTGTTTTTTGTTCATATACGTGACTCTTCAAATTAGTCTCGTCTCAAATTTCCACTTTATGTGGAAATCTTTATAAGACCATTTTTGCGGGACCTACTTCTTCTTTTACAATTCATCAACATCAATTCATCAAGACTTTGGTCAGTGTTTTTTGGATTAAGCTATATTAAATTTAAAGCTAGTATTTTTTCTTGAACTCTTGGCAGAAAAAAGTATGTATGTAGCTTTCATTTCAGTTTTTTGAAGGACCAGCACCTTTCCCGATCATAGCAATCCGTCCCCAAAAAACCTTCCAAAAATGAAAAGTTGTACTAAATTTAGAGAAAAACCGCGAAAAAACATTTTTCCAGGTGTCGCATCGATGAGAATTTTGTCGGTTTAACATATCATGGATTTTTGAACAATCCCACCAACTTTCAGGCGACAGCGAATTTTTTGTAACTTTGGATGTTTAAATTGATTGAACTAATTTGGCTGTTTTTATACCTTTCATGAGCATGAATTATTCCTAAGTGTGTTAGTAACAAAAAGAGCTGAGATAGACCCATCAAAATTTATAACGATATGATCAGAATGACGAGCTGAGCTGATTAGGTAATGACCGTCTGTCTGTCTCTCCGACTGTTTTTTAAAACATTTGAACAAAACTTTTCATGTGGGTGTATTTTTTATTATAGTGATCATTTGTCGGATCGGTCGATTAGATCCTATAGTCCCCATACAATTCAGGTATATGAATTTGTGTCATAAATACTTCAACAAAGCATCTAAGGAGATGAAAATAGGTATAAAACAGTTCTATAATGAATTAAATATTAGTACTAAAAGTCATCGAAATCTCTCTCTCTCACAGCAATGGTCCCTATACAACCGATTTGCTTAGATATTATATATTATTTTGGCTGAGTCATAAAAAAATGCTATACAATAAATAAGTTAAGCTTATGAATCCCTGTAAAATCGAAATATGTCTTAGTTTGTAGAAAAGTTGTCGGTGTAAGTACTTTAAACGATGTTATCTTGGATTAAGCTGTGAGCAAATATTACACGGAGTTACTCATTTTAAGTGGTTTCGAAAATAAACGTAAATAAAATGAACTAAAAATAATTTTTTTCAAACTTCAATCCGTTTGTGGTAATTTTCGATCACTTTTTAGCACATCTTGGGCGGTATTTCAGCCATAACTTGACGAATGCTGATTTTTAAGTGCTTAAGAATTAAAAGTTTATCTGCATAAACACGGTCTTTTGCGTAGCACCACAAAAAAATCCAAATCGTACGATCTCGGTGGCTATTTGACATTGCCAGAATGAGGGATTACGCAGCCAGGAAATTTCTTTCACAATACAGTCATCTTCGTGAATGTTGTGTGGCATGTTTCACCATCTTGTTGTAACCAAATTTTTGTCCAAATCGTCTTCTTCGATTGTAGGCCAAAAAAAGTCGGTTACCATACGAGTATAACGCTCGTCGTTGTCGTTTTCAAAGAATTAAGTTCCAGAATGATATAATCGTCATGCATTATATTATGAGGACTTGTTTTGTAATATTAAGCCCACGAAAGTTATTTTTTGAAACTTTCGTGTTTATTTTTCAACATACACGGTGTGTCCCAAAAATAACAGAACTTTATATTTAAATCATACAACATACATCGCCATCTATTGAAAATTTGCAACATTAAAAAGATACACTCATCCTCTTTCAAACGCACCTGACTTCATGTAAGTCGGATGACAGATGTAAAAGTGACAGCCATTTCAATAAAACCAAAAGTGTGCTAATGGTTCCAAAAAAAAAAAAATGGAACAAAGAGCAAATATAAAATTTTGTGTCAAACTTGAAAAAAAAAATTGAAATTGAAATTTACAAATTTAAAAAAAAAATTGAAAAAAATGAAGCAGCCGTAACCGAGGTACTGAAGAACATTTCTATTAAAGACATAAAAAAATCTATGCATGCGCTGGTTGATCGTTCCAAACGTTGTGTTGAGTCAAATGGAACCTATTTTGAATAAATAATAACTTTCAAAGATAATATAATGTGTATTTTACTATTTTATATCCAAAAAGTTCGGTTATTTTTGGGACGCACCGTGTATTGTTTAGAAAGCAGAGAATATCGCAGAATTACTCACCAGCCTTTTAGGTTGCAATGTGATTTTCTCATACGCTTTGACTAGGCATAGACTACATAAACTTATTCCAGATATAATCCCAAATCTGTTCTACTGTCTTAAAACGAGCGTCCCGCGTTGATAATTTGAGTTTTCGAAAAAAAAGACTGCCGAAGCCATTACAGGTAAATACGATGATTGTTCGATGATGCTTGCTGAATTTTTGGACAAAAATTTTTTTTGAGACGATGCTTTTGAATAAAAACAAATTAATACAAATATTACTGACTAAAACTTTGGCCAAATCAACATAATTATACAGCCTTCAAACGGCCCAAAAATAATCTCTCGATGCTATTTTTAAATTTTAGAACGAGCTTTGTAAAGTAAGATTAATTAATTACAGGAGGGATAAAACTTATTTAAATAATTTTTTCTATCCGGGTTAGTATTAAGCTCACAAAAGTTTTGTATTGTGTTACTATTTTTTTTATTAAGGTGGGCACAATGAGCCTACGCTAGGCTTGATGCGGCCCCTTTCAACCAACCAACCATCGAACTTATTCTCATTTTAACCAATTGGATATTTTTATTTGATTTAAATTTGCTGAAGCAATTACACTTAAATAGCTATAAACTAAGGAACAGGAAATATACTATCTGTCCCACAAATGACGATCTAAAGAAAATATCCAAATATTTAATCTGTCCTTTCAACATCAAGAAACTAAAATATTATTACCATTTACATGAACAACAGTAGTACCAATGACCAGCAGTAGATAATTGTGGGAAAATTTGAATAACAGAAACATCTCGCTTAACCACAACAAGTAGTCTGGGAATAGGAAGCAATGAGAAAAGTTGAACCGCAACAAACTTGAATGTATAATAGTACAACAATATCTGCTTCAATAATGGTCAAGTGTCTTCCACTTTTCTTTACTCAGCAAAAAGATGGACAAAAGTAGATCTGTTGAATAAAGCAATAGAGGCAAGGAGGTATGCAGATACTGAATTGTTGTATGCCTTCATTCATAGATACGAGAGGAGGAAACAACAATAAAATTGGCATGGCTGAGTACAATGGGTTGGCCTATATCCTTGATACACTTTTATCATATATACATACATATGTACATTCATGCAAATGTTTGCCGACTTTTACTATCGAACTGCAGCAGTTGCTCAACAAATTTCTCATTTTAAGAATACCATAGGCAATGATGACTAGTAGAAAACTAAAAGATAAAGCTACTGATGAAAATAAAAATATAAAATAACTATATATCTATACATATGGCACAAGGATACAATAAAAAGGCTAATAACACAAGTTTACAAATTTAATTCAATTGCTGGACCCTCTTGTTGCAAACTTCTTGAGAAAGTAGTCAAGAATAAATTATTTTTGCTACTAAAGGCTTCATAAGCCCACACCAGCATGGTTTTGTAAGCGGTCGTTCTACTGTCACAAACCTAGCCTGCCAAGTTCATATCGTGCACACCGATTTTTCCAAAAGCTTTTAATATTCTCCCCCCAATAACATTTTATTGCGAAAACTTTAGTGCCTAGGTATTCACTCTTCTTGGCTTAGAGCATATCTCTCCGATAGATTATACCCCTGAGGTACTTCAAGGTAGCATTCTCTGTTCTTCATTGTTTCTTATTTTTATAAATGACATTGGAGCTTGCTTCAAATATACAAATTTCTTGGAATAATTTGCTTCTGAATATCAGAGAATGTTTTAACATTACCTTCGTAAAATACCAGAATGTGCTCTTCTTCTTCTTTATTGGCATTGGCACCGCTTACGCGGTTATAGCCGAATCAATATTAGCACGTCATTCCTATCTTTTTTTCGCTGTCTGGCGCCAGTTGGATATGCCTAGTGAACCAGGTCACTCTCCACTGGATCCTTCCAACGGAATGGAGGTCTTCCTCTTCCTCTGATTCCACCAGCGGGTACTGCATCAAATACTTCCAAAGCTGGAGTGCTTCCATCTATTCGGACGACATGGCCTAGCCAGCGTAGCCGCTGTCTCTTCATTCGCTGAACTATGTCAATATCATCGTATAGCTCATACAGCTCAATGTTCCATTGTCTGCGGTATTCGCCGTTGCCAATGCGCAAAGGACCATAAATCGTTCGCAAAACTTTTCTCTCGAAGACTCCTAGAACCGACTCATCACGTCTCTGCGACAGCGTCCACCCTCTGCGCCATATAGCAGGACGGGTATGATGAGCGACTTATTAAGTTTGGTTTTCGATCGTCGAGAGAAGACTTTATTTTTCAATTACCTACCCAGTTCAAAGTGGCACCTGTTGGGAAGAGTGATTCTGCGCTGGATTTCAAGGCTGACATTATTATTGGTGTTGATGCTGGTTCCTCGATAGACAAACTTATCTGCGACTTCAAAGTTATGACTGTCAGCAGTGACGTGGAGCCGAGTCGCGAATGCGATGACTGTTTGTTTGATGATTTTCATTCCCTCATTCATTACCAGATCCATTCGCTTCGCTTCTTTATCAAGTCTGGAAAGAGCAGAGCTCACGGCGCGGTTGTTGAGGCCAATAATGTCAATATAATCGGCGTATGTCAGCAGCTGTACACCCAAATATGTTTCTTTCTATTGAGAAATCATATATGCTCATTGAACAGTTTTAAGAATTTAATTTTTGTTAGTCATTAGCTTGGTCTGCCAGGTTTATAAAATCATAGACTCAATAATAAATGAAGTAAAAGAAATGAAATGAAATAATATGTTTAATAATGAAATCATAGATGCCAAAAATATTTTTTAACGCATGCAGAGCAATGCTGTTCCAATAATATTTTGGTGAATGTGTTCACTTCTTCTTTTTATTGCTATTGGTGTAAGAGCTTGGTACGGAGGTAAAGTAGTGACTTGAGAAAGTTTAAATCTCATCATTTATAGATTTAGTAGTTACAGAAGTAGGAAGCGGTGGCCCGTCAGCACTTTCCGTGGAAGTATAAAAGAAGAGTAGGAAATTAAACAAGCAAGTAGTTTCCTAAATTGTTATATACAAAAATTAAGGAAGAAATTTTTTTGTCGGTTTTGATATTAGGATAATAATGACCGACAGAAACTCTAGAAAATGTTTAAAGCTCGATGAAGCAACATATAAATGGGCTGACCTTGGAATAAACACTGTATTTTGTATAGGTCAACAGTGTCAACTCGCACGGTCTCAGTGGCCAATTGACATCGCCAAAACTAAAGATTACGCGGCCGGAAAATTTCCCTCGCAATAAAGTCTGCTGGCTTCAGTTCTTGTATGTGGCCGATGGTAAAGCCAAAAATGTTGCCACCCACAGGTAAATAAAATTATTCTTCTTCTTTACTGGCGTAGACACCTTCATTATTTCTTTCGCTGTCTGGCGCCAACTGGAGGTACCAAGTACTGCCAGGTCTTTCTCCAACTTGATTTTCTTCCTTTTCCTTTTCTACAACCCGTGGGTACTGCATTGAAAACTTTCAAACGTAGAGTATTCTTATCTACCCGAAACACATGAACTAGCCCGCGCAGCCGCGTCAAAATCAAATTCAGTTACTAAAAAATTATGATGAAAATATATCTAATATTTCCTTTTCCGTACATCCAATGAGTATATGCCATAGCGAAGCGTTGCAGGGTGCAACTTGTACTTAAAAAAAAAAAAAATAGTTTAGAGAAAAATATTTTATATAATTGAATAAAAAAGGTAAGCAAACAGCGTAAACCGCTGAAACATTTAATACATTTATTCAGCTTTTTTCCTTGAAATCAGCCAAAGACTATATTCTTGAGACGATTGCGCTTTTTATGTATAAACCCAATTTATCTTGTTACCTCTACGACGTTGATTTTCCTTTTATTACTCCTGTTATACACTCGTCGAACTCAGGCGTGCACATGACGCAGCTGACGGAAACATAAATCAAAGAATTCTGAAAAATTTTGCCATAAAATGCAGAAACATCACCCAACCATCAGCCACAACATACACACGCAAGCCTAACTAAAAGCTGTTTTATAAAGAGTATATCAAAAAAAAACACCAGCAGTGCATGTATGTACATGCATACATACATACAGTCATACATACATAGGTATATGTTTGCCACCAACAATTCTACTTTGTCACTTGAACTTTTCGCGACATTCTTCTTAACGGATGATAAACGACACTCGCTGATGCTGTGTTTGCTGCCACGGGTGTTGCCAGAGTTACCAGAGTCAGAAGAGTTGGTAGAGTTAAGAAAATTAATTCCTTTGCAGAATATTTTATATAGTTAGTTGAATGTAAATCTTTGTGTGTGGGTGTGTGGGTGTGTGGCTGTGTGTGTATATATTTTTATTGCCTTAGTTTTTGCTTTTCAGTAATTTTGTTGACATTGATAAATGCTTGTAAATATTCATGACCTAATATTTACGTATGTATATACCTATATATATTGATTAACTTGTTTTACGAGCTTGTTGCTGTTTACATAATCAAGTATTTAACCCATTCATCAGCAATAAAAATTTGCGTATAATGTTGTTATGAATTTAGATAGAATTCATCGACAGACATCAGTCTGTATGAATATGTTAATTTAAATCTTTCCAAATTAGCTAATCATTATAACACAGGACGGAGGAGGAGTTCCTTTTTCGAACTCCTTTTCCATTATCACCTATTTGGGGTTTCGGATTTGTCATCCCTGTGGATTGCATTTTCCTATCTTTCATGAATTGTGTCTGTTGAGGCGATGCGTAGAGAATTTGAGATGACATTCCATAGTTCACTTATATCGAGTTGCTGATAAGTGCTCTCGGAAAGCAGGTGTGCAAGTCGAGTAGAAAAATGTTCGGATGTTTGCTGTGATTGCAGCTTTTCGACATCAAACCTTACTTGTGCTTGTTGACGGGTGATAGCTGTCCGACTCGATGATAGAATCTCGGTTCATACGAACATTGAAGACACTGGAAATACGGGTATGTATGCCTTTCGTCTTTCACAATATGATCGATATGGTCGTCGATTGTGAGCGCAAATTATCTATTTTTTATTGATGGGTCCCATACCCTACTCGCAACCGCCTTCTCACTTTAAATCGCCTTATAACGGATGCTTGTTGGCTACCTAGAGTATGCTTGGTCTAAGGCCGGAAGCCACCAGCTGCTTGTACCGGATGTAGAAAAATCGTTTCCTGCCAACGCCAGGTGAATGGCAATCAAAAACCTTCACCTTTCCTTCTACACTTGCTTACTGAAAGTTTTCTGGTCACCAAGTAAAAAAACTGATTTTGACCATTTTCTTCTTTTTTTTCTCACTCATTTGGGTGTCTTCATATAAATATTTATTAAAAATCCTATATGTACACACATACATAATTTAATAAACTTGCGTGAAGTACATAAAGGCTTATGATACATGTGCGATTATATCTAAAAATACATAAATGGTAGACAGATTAATAACATGAGCAAGTTTTTATGAGCATTGCAAAGAATTACTTTTTCATTGTGTAGCCAAATAATTTTTTTTCTTTTTGGTCATTGGCTACTGTTCAAAGGTCTGACTCATGTTTTTTTTACTTTATATGTGAAGTTGCACATCATCAATTTCAGTATATTAAAACATCGTTAAGGAACAATAAACTTGGTCATCTTATAAAAAAAATAAATAAATATTAAAACCTGGTTCTAAAGGGTGGGTCATCTACCTTTTGGTTTTTACTTTGACATCTTGAATATCTGTTAAATATTCAGTACGAAGTTTGTAGTTTAAGTAAACTGTTAAGTTTACGCTTAAAGAATATTGAGAAATACTGAAAACCTACGTTCTAAATGGTAAGTCCTTAATGATAGCTGCAAGAGAATCACCCACGAAAATCAAGCTAAATAACTTGGCTTCTATGGCGATGTCGCTGAAGACTTTAGACATCCTTATATTAGAAAAATATTTTTTAACTCTTTAGTTCATTCAAAGCTAAAATATGGCTCTATAATTTGTAATCCAGTATACTCAACACAATCCATTAGAGTGGAAAGGCCGCAAAGAAATTTTGTCCGTTTTGCCCTTCAACCACTCCACTTTGCTAACCCATTACCACCTTACGGTGAACGGTGTAGGCTTATTTCAATGAAATCTCTTAATCATGGACGCACTTTGCACTCTATAATGTTTGCTTTCGACCTTATCTCTCGTTTTATTGATTACCCAGAACTTCTTGAACAGATTAGCTTCAATGTTCCGCAAAAAACTCTACCGTCTAGCCGTCTATGTCAAGATACCTAAAAAAAAATTAGTACAACATTGCCCCACTTACTCGTGCATTGACTGTGTTGAATGTAATCTATAAAACTTTAGGTCTACCATAGACTTCGTCATGCCAAAGAAAATATAATTGAGAAGAAAGAAATATGTTAATATTTATGTTTTCCTCTTTTATTTGCTCTGGACATCTGTTTCCTTTCTTCGTTCAATACTCGCTAAATCTAAAACCCGTATACCAAAGTCGCTCATAAATATTCAGCGCTTAACACTTCATAATCGGTGGTAAGTGTTAAACTGTTTAAAATTCATAAATTCAACTTCAGCTTGACTTCTGAAAATACGCAGAAAATATGCAAAGTACCCTCGAAATAATTAAAATAACAGTAAACACAATATTACAAGTATTTAAAGCGTAATAAACTCAAACTTATTTGTCCTTCCTAAGCACAAAGATAAAGAGAGAGAGAGAGAGAGAAAGAAACAACAATTCGACAAACGAGATTTTAGACAAGTTTTAAATATAGTGAAATATTTCGAGTACCGAGTCTGCTGGAGAATGAGTTCAACTGCAGAATTATCTACAGGTAAAAAAAAAATTTGAATCCCTTTCACAGCCATTTTTTGCAAGTAATTCGAGCAGTTAGCTTACACTAGGAAGAAGGATCGAAATATACCTCTTCTAAACGAAGGTAAAAATAAATATTGGTGTATTTAGCGATAGGGCTGCCGTGGAATGTGTTGGGATCATCCGTAAACTGCTGCTACCAGGACGATCGGACTTCAAAAATAAAGAGTACCCTACAAAATTTCCAATAAGAGGTGTTATTTTCAATATATTTTTAATAGCGATACACGCTTCAACAACGCTTTGAAGGTAAGAAATTTCATTATAAAAATGATGAAAACCTGGCAGAGACGGTTTAAAAAATTAAAACTAATTTCGGTCATCGTGAATCACCTTGTCAGACCGCAATACAAAAATTGGTCGGAAAAGTGTAGCGCATCTGGGGCTTGGAAAACCAAAGATTTATTGTTGAAAAGCCTCTACATCTTCAATGTGTAACTGAATGGAATGCACTATCGATTAATAATTTTTTATGGTCGGAATTGGATGGTATTGAACTGGACAACGTTTACGTTCAACAAGACGGCTCTACTTGCCAAACAAGCAGCGAAACCATCGGTCTTTTAAAGGCAAAGTTGTCTTCTTCCCTTGAGATTACGTGAAGGATAGGGTCTAAAAGAATACGATCCTATAAGCGTAGCCGTGGCGGCCATTTGGCTTATATTGTTTTCAATAATTAATGACCTATAATCCTGATAAGATTGCAGAAAACATCCGATCCTTTTCCTCAAAAATGGCATTTTTTCCTTGAATATCAAAAAAGAATATCTCTTATTGGAAAATTCCTTCTAAAGGCCAGGGTTCGAGTCCTGGTTCGACCAACATTTAAAAGTTATAGGAAATTAATTTATATATAAAAATAAGTAATTTTTTCTAGTTGCCGTAGCCCCTCGGCAGGGAATGTCAAGCTCTCCGAGTGCATATCTGACATGAAATAAAAACTGTAAGTCCCACAGATTGGAGGAGGAGCTTGGCCGAAAATCGTTTGAGCGGTTACAAAGCGCCAGTTATAATATTTGGAAAAGCCTGCACTAAAGAATGGTAATAGACTGCCAACCTTGCAACGTTACGAGATTGAAGAATAACCAACAGTGGAAATGCTCGAAAACTACAAGAAACGAAGTGATGTAATCTCTACTTGCTGTTAAAATAGGTATGTATATTACAAATTTAACGATAGCATAGACACTCAATTACTGGATTAGCGATTACTTGCTTGAAGAATAATAAAGCGATAAGGCGCCATGTGAAATACATAATCTCAGGCTCCTCCAATTTTTTTTACTTGATGGTACTATATCTTTTAATATACTACTGCGAAGTGTGTTTGTATTTAAATGTTTGCTCGTTGTAATTATTCATTATAATTTAGACACACATCGTTAAATTGTTAGAGCGCAGACTTTTTCAAGTATCACTTGCCAGCCTCATATACATACGAGTACATATATATTTAGCATAATTAATTAAATAGCACAAGGACGTACGTTTACGAATTCGTAAATCAACATACATATGGTACATAAAATTATGTGTATTGATATACACACACCAACATGCGTGTATACGAGAATCTTAAGAAGAACCTGTTCCCTCAACACACCCCTACTTAATATTTATTATACAAGTATATGCGAGCAGACAAGTGGGTAATTAACTGTTGACTACCAAGCGCATACGTGGGTACATAATTACTTTCTCAACAATTTTTATGAGTTACTATATGTTTGTAACACAATTGCATAAGTGCTTACACTTCTATGACGTCATAACGGCATTGCGTAAGTGTGTCCACGTGTTGGCAGTAAGACAGAAATATAATTTAATTATACAATTATACTCAATCTATGTACATACATATATTTTAATAGTGTACATATGAAAAAGTTTTGCAGAATTTCCGTAATGTGAAATAAAAAGAAGATGAAATATTTTTTTTAATATAATTTTTATGAAATTTATTGTTATTAATTTTTAGTTGAGTAAACTACAGTTTTAATGGGGTCATGTGTAGAAGTTCACGCAAGTGAGGAAAGTTTTTGACTGTCGTTCACCTGGGAGTGGTCAAAAATGACTCTTTTACATATGATTCAAGCAGCTAACGACTTCCGGTCTTACTTTAAGTGTCCGCTGGGTGGTCAACAAACATCCATTTGGAGTCGAGCTAATGTGGGGAGACGAACTCACCACACAAACATAAAATCCATTAAAAATAAAGTCCAATGAAAAATCAACCAAAGTCTCGGATGAGAGACCCCCTATTTTGATGGCGACTCCCGCAAACGTTTTAGGATTATGATTTGAAGGCATGTATCTAGAATTTCGGGTCCCTTATTTGGGAAGGTGCCACTGCTCGGCTGCTTGATGTCATCAAAAGACTAAAGGCTGACATCACTGCCATCCAAGAAGTGCGATGGACGGGACAAGGACGAAAACGAATAGGTAGGTTCTTGTGACAATTAACAAATTCGCCAAGCATAATTTCGACATCGTGGCGGGGGCAGCGCTCATATTGTATGTGGCCGATAGATGAGCCAAGGACGAAAATGACAGGTTCTTGTTAATTGTCCTCTCCCTTCCTGTTTTCCAAGAAATTTTTTAAAACTTTTGGTAAGGACTCTTCGTTGTACAATTTTACAGTCACGGTCTGACCCTTTTCCAGTTCAATAGCAGCTACGATTTTTAAATCGGGTGAAGTGAACTGACAAGTAATGATGTCAGATGCTGTTTGTTGCATAGAATTTACGGATGGTTGGCTCCTCTTGGGCTTCTTACCATGGACTGCTGTTTGGTGTCAGGATCATACCTATACCTATACTGACCATTTTCGAATTTGTTTAGGAAGAATTTAGCAAAAAAATTGAGCCTCTTTTTGGGCCTCATTTAAAATTCGTGGTACCCATCGAACATATTTTTTTCGAGTATCCCAGATAACTACTTAATATTAACGATACAGCCATTCAAGCCCAATTCATTAGCAATGATTTTTTGTATCAATCGGGGGTCTTCGTCAATTTCGGGCTTCACCAGAGCTACACTGACATCATCAGTGGAAGATTATGACCTTCGACCTTCTCGGGGCTCGACCTCTACAGAAAAATTGTCGGTCTGGAGTTTTAGGAACCTTTCAAGAAATAGTCTTCAAAGACGGTGCAATGTTGACCCCTGCGAGTGTATTTCTCACATGAAAAAAAACTCCTCATAAAAAACCATCCGCCGTTCGGAGGCGGCTTAGTATAAACTGGAGGTCCATCCGAAGAGGGCTCGACCGAAAACCGCTTCAGCGTTTATAAAGCGCCATATGTATATATGCCTATAATCTATTTAACAACTAGTATCTTTCTCTGAAAAGATGTCAGAGCATTTTCATGTCCCTCTTGCTTAATCAAAGGCGCTGAAACTTTTATACACGTATACTGGAAAAGAGTGAATTGTTTAGTTTTACTGCAGCTTTGCTTATTAAATTTTCCGTTGTGAAGAACAAGCCATAGAATGCATTAGTGTTAAGTGAAAAGAAAGCGTAGAGTACGAAATGAGCCTGTATATGTATGTATGCATGTAAGTGTATTACTATGAGTATATGTTGACATTTATTGCAATTGTATAAAGTTTTTCATTATATAAAAGGGGAAAGGTATTCCCCTTTCAGTTTACTCCCACACAATATGTATGTATCTTTCCACGCGTTCCTACAAGTGAGTGATAAGCAAAATGACTAACACAAGCATATATAGACATAGAGGTATGTTTATGCAAGTGTTATTTCCTTGCTTTTAGCTTCCGTTACCAACGCAACAAGCAGCAACTATAATGCATTATTCCCGCAATAATTTCAACATTTCACTAAATTCTGAATTTACAGTTGCCGCATACAAGCAGCCAACCAACTGCAGCAAACAACTCCAAAAATTGCAACAACATGTGCACTTGTAAATAGTAGGTTTGTCTGTTTGTTTGGCTGTATATAGTTGATTTGGACAAGTAGTTTCAAAAAACAGTAGTCACAATCGTAATTACAAAGATTCTTGGGAAAATGATCGAAACCCATCTCCTTTTCAACGATTTTGAAGCTTCCTTTCAACGCACAGTAAGGAGCTGCAGCTATGTCTGAATTTGGTCTCTTCGCAAAACTTATACGGCTGTTTAAACTGACGTTGGACAACACCAGAAGCGCAGTCACAATTGGGAAGGACCTCTCCAAGTCGTTCAATACCAAACGAAGTTTCAGACAGAGTGATTCCTTATCGTATGAAATTTTCAATTTGATGCTGGAGAAAATAATACGAGCTGCAGAGCTGAATAAAGAAGTTACACTCTTCTATAAAAGTATTCAGAAGCTGGCGTTCGCCGATTACCTTAACATCGGTTGCCTCAACAGATTGGACAAGGACTTCGATTCCTCTTTAGTGAACGAGGGTAAGACAAAATATCTTCTGTCATCGCATTCACGACTCGGCTCGCATGTCACTGTTGACAGTCATAACTTCGAGGTCGTAGATAATTTCGTCTATTTAGGAACCACCATTAAAACTAACCTTGAAATCCAACGTGGAATCGCTCGACGAACAAAACCCAAACTTTACGATATCGACATCTTACGAGACGGCCTTGGGAATCTTCGAGAGAAAAGTTTTGACTCTTGAAGGAGTTTGGGAAGTGACCTCCATATTAAGTAACCATTACTCGTTTTACACATTGAGTTTATTTGGTGGAGCTCAGGGTGAGAAATCGGAGAATTGTGGGATGACCATTCCATTTATTACAAGGGGGAATTTATTTAAGCACTTTGACATTCAATATATGTATACCTATATATTATATATATTTTCTTAGATATTTATGAGGGGAAAAACAAATCTCACTAAAATTTATTTACGGAAATTCACTACTGGGTTTATTTTCAGGAATGCTCAAGGAAATGGTTTGGTGACCATGCGAACATAGTGCAAAAACTATTTTTTATTTGTTTCTTCCTCAAATGCGTACATAATATACATAAGTACATGTATATGTGTAAGTAAATGTGTACAATTGTACGTTTCTATTACTATTACATAATCTTTTGGCTTTTTATTTTATTTTATTACGAAAAGGAAAGTACGCAATAGCTGAGTTCGGTTGGAATAGAGCGCGTTGAAACCCGGTTGATTAGATCCCCATCGACTAGAAGTACGAATAATGATGATAGGTACTCATAAATGATAAAAATGTCCGATAATTTTTATTGAGTTTGATAGCTTGATATCTGAAATTGTAGAGAATACCTAAATCAAGTTGCCATCTGGCAGGGAATATCAATTCCACCGATTATATTTCGGACCTAAAATAAAAAGACCCTCATGAAAATTCATCAACTGCTCGACGAGAACTTTTAATAAACAGGCAAATCACTCCTTACTGATTAAAAATTTGAGGAGGAACACGAACCGAAAATCAATTCAGCGTTGTAAAGCACCAAATTCACATGTGTTTATTATATGTAATTCTCAGGAGCTGAATGAAAGTCTTTGAATATTTCGGGAATTCTTCAACTTCTTCTTTTCCATTGTCATGGGAACAGCTTACATGATCCCATCCAAATCAATAATAGTCGCTCTACACCTGATTCTTCCAACGGGTTGGAAGTTTTCCTCTTGCTCTGCCTCCACTAACGGGTACTGCATGGAACACTTTTAAAGCTGGAGTGTTTTCATCCAACGTAGTCACTGCCTCTTCATTCACTTAACTATGGCAGTGTCACCGTATAAATCGTGCAGGTAATCATTCCACCGTCTGCAGTATTCGCCGAAGCCATTCCGCAAAGGATCATAAATCGTCCGCAAAGCTTAGCTTTCGAAAACTCCCAAGGAATACTAATCGAATTTCAACAATGTCCACGCTTCTGTACCATATAGTAGACGGGGTATGATGAGTGAATTGTATTATTATGTATTGTATGAATATTTATAGTTTGGTTTTGGTTCGTCGAGAGAGGACTTTACTTTTCAATTGCCTACTCAGTCCAAAGTAGCACCTGTTGGCAACAATTATTCTGCATTGGATTTCAAGGGTAACATTACATCTAGTGTTAATGCTGGTTTTTCGGGCCGTTTCTTACTGTGCTGTTCAAGGCAACTTTAAAATCGATGAAATGAGATGTGTTTCGTCTCATTTCTCACAGGTCTTTTCCAAGATTCGACGCCTAGTGAATATTTTTAGGCAAGCTTAAGGAATGTTCTTTCCATAATTTCAGTATACTCTGAGCATCAGTCACTAGATCACCTCTCTATATTTTACAAAAGTCTACTCCGCGCTTCTTGTACTTACATACCTATTATATTTCGGACCAATGCTAATATATGTAATATTTAACGTTCATCAAAACTTTGCACAGAATACATACATATACTCAAATAAATTGCAATGCATTATATTCCCTACACTGTTATATTTATTATTCCCTTTTGCTCTCAAAATTCGCAAATGGATTTGCATATTATTTGGATTTACCAAAGTAAAGAAATAATTTCATAACCATTTCAAAGAACAAGCGAAAGCTTTCATGCAAGAGAGCAATTGTGTGCAGCTAAAATGAATTGCAATCATATTTTATTTGGTTATAATATGTATACGATGCACTCTGCACTGCTTTCTTTGGAAAAAATTAGATTAACAAGATTTTTATTGATGGCGGCGATTATTTATGGACACCAGTATCACTGCAAAGGGAATTGGTATGTTGAGATTTATGCATATAATAATTAATTATAAATAATTATTACTAAAAACACTTTTGTATCTTATTACAACTGTGGAACTAATGCATCAATCATTGGTGTGTCACCGAATTAGTTGCTGTAATTTGTCTGTTAAACCTCTTTTTCATTTCATATGTTTAATTTTTTTAAATACAATAAATAATTTAACGAAATCGGGGGGACTGTTAGTGAACATATCTTATTTAATAAACAATTTCCAGCCGAGCGAGGATGGAAATTTCAACTTGTGGTAGCTGACTGACTAGCTGACCCCGCAGGCGTTGTCCTACGTGAAATTATGCCCTTTGAGAAGAAAAGAAAGTTGAATTTATATTGTGTTGAAAGTCATTTATTTACGATTTGTCTACTTTTTTCAATGTAACGCAGCTTGATAAACAACATTTTTTTTATTTTCTGTTCCTGTGCGTAAGTGTACAGAGAATATAGTTTTCCAACTGGTGAACACGCCACATATAGCTGGCCGTGTGAAAAACATGGCAATTCCAGATTTATGCCGCACACTTCCGGTGACTGTACTTGTGACCTATTGATTGTCTTCGCGAACGCCAGATTCACTGGAAACTGTATATGTTTGAACTGAAATGGCAAATCGTTGGAACTCAAAGCATTCGGCCCCCTTGTAAGTCCCTTTAAAAACTCTTGCAACTATCACAATATGCGATAACAGCGTCGCAATCAGTCGGGTTCCATCGTTAATTGCCGACCGATATTAGTGCGACCTCTTCGTGGCATCGTAACAAATTTCAATTTGTAATTGATCACTTTGTATGAAACACGGATAAAGTTTTCCCCGAATAATTATCAATAATTTATCTTTTAGCCGAAATAAATAAGCAAACGACCGAAATGAGGAGAGAACGTTCAAATAATTTACAATTCAGCTGATCAAGTAACGCAAATAAATTCCAATGGAAATGAGATTAGGCATATTCAGCAACAAACAAAAACTGTTCGAATAAACAAATCAGCAAGAAAAAAAAAATAGATTGGAAAAACAAAAACAAATTTAAAAAACGCGTAAAAAATTGAAAAGAAAACAAATTTGGAAGGAAAAGAATCACTTTTTGGAATTTTTCCTCAGGAAAGGTATTAGGTTTCTTTTTTGTCTAAACCTTCCCAGATCCACAACAAACAACCTTTGAAAATGTCATCCACATTGGTCCAGTCGTTCTCGAACCTTAGCGTCACTAACAAACAAACATTTATTTTTATATATTATGACGAGGAGAAAACGAATGATGTTCGCGCAGTAATAAATCACTCGTCTGTTAAGTCAGGATCCGTTCGTATATCTGGCCAACAGCTTCAAAAGAGATTTATCTTTACCTATACATGAAGATGATGACTTCACACACATTAATTGTAACTTAATTACCTTCACTTACTTTATTTACTTAGACAATGTGTTTTGAATGATCTTGTTAGAGACTCGATACTTTCATAATATGATTCAAAGTTAATCGGATCAAGCTCAAGAAAGTGGAATTGGTTGTTTAAAACCAGAACTATGTAAGTCAGTGTAGAAGATTTACGCTTCTAAATAAGATTTCTGGAAAATTTCTGATTTTCTTCGAACTGAGCTTTTAAAAAAATACCGATGAATGGAGACTATTTATTGGTGCCTCTAAGAAAAATTTTAAGAATTTTTCTGCAAAAGCAACAAACATAAAAGAAAATATCGAAGATATTTGAAAGTATTACTTGCAAAAGACATTAGAATATTATGAGTACCTACGGAATATTTGTGACTCTACTCTCAACATTTCAAGAAGAATCCACCAAGGCAGAGCACTCTTAAGTTCCAATCGTCGTGCATGCTTTAATCCGACCATATTTTGCAAAGAAGCTGACGCATGCACCTTATCGGCAATTCTTCACGGTCGAATTTGAATAGCTCGGCTGGTAAATCATTGGCCTCCACCACTTTGCTGTTCTTAAAGCGGGCGATAGCTATTCGAATTTTTCCATAGTCGAACAATGGAACACTCGTTCATCGGTTGGAGAATCGGGTTTGATCGCTACATTACGAGGTATGCAGCCTGCGACATGGCAGTCCTCATGGTACCAGCTGTTTTTGCGGCCTTTCCGAAATCCAATAATTTATTTTGCAGCTGTACGGAGGGAGCTAGAAATTCCGTCCCACAGTTACCGAATTGCTGATCAATGCAAGTCGAGGAGAACACCCTACGGCTTTCTGTTGTGATTGCAGCTTTTCGACGTCAAACCTTTCTTGTGTTTGTTAAAGGGCATTCTTTTTTGCACAGAGGCGGGTGCGACAAGATAATGATCCAAGTCGATGTTTGGTTCTCGGAACGTACGCACCTCAAGAGCGTTGGAGACATGGCTTCCGTCTATCACAACATGATTTATCTGTTTTTGATTTTTTCGATTAAGGGACAGCCATATACCTTGATGTAGTTTCTTGTGGTAGAATCTAGTACTACAGAATGTTTCGTTGTCTAGGCTGAGTTTTCCGGCAATTATGCCGACCCTGGCATTAAAGTCACCAATCACGATTTTCACGCCGTGGTGGGGGCAACGCTTATGAGTACGCTCCAGGCATTAGGTTACATCGTCCTTCTCCTCCATCAGGACGTGAGCTTAAATCAGCGAAATGTTGAAGAATTTCGCTTTGATGCGGATTGGGGCGAGATGTTCATCCACCGGGGAGAATGTCAGTATTCGGAGTCTGCCCCTGTGTCCATCACACTTCTTGGAAGACGGTGATGTCAGCCTTTATTTCTACTGGGACATAAACCAGCTGGGCAGCGGCAACGTCCCAATTTAGGACTGAACCAGGTGCATGCCCTCAAATCGTGATAATTAAAATAATTGTGGGGGTTGTTATCCGAAGGTAGTCTCTCATCCGAGGTTTTGTTACTTACAATTAGACTTCAGCAAGCCCTTAAGCCGAATAGGTCAAAGTGGCTCCACTCAAGCTCTCTCTTTTTTAGCCGCGACCCAAGACTTTTTTTAGATAAATGAAATTTTTAGCAGCTATTATTTCAAATTTTTTTATTTAAATGTGACTTTTTATTTACGTCTTTTCTGTTAGCTAGACAGCTACTGCTTTATTCATGTTAAGCCCCAAAGAAGCTAAATTTAAATTATCGAGAAACAATTAAAGGAATTTAAGAAATCAATACCTCACTGATTGTTCTTAATTTACAAATCCTCTGAAGGTGTAAACTAACATTTAATATGTAAAGTGAGTAAAAGTTTTCGCTCAGTTTACTTTATGTTACACCTGCTGTGTAAGCGGAAATGTCAAGTCAACCGGCAGGTGTCAGTTAAATAAAATGGTTGACACAACAAGAAGCAAAGTCTATTTAGTTTTAGTATGATTTTAATTACTAGAACTAGAAGTGGTGAGGGGTAAGAACGCCGCGTGAGCTTGCCTTCATTGCTTTTGGCGTAAGTAATATCACGCTGAAATTATATTAAAGCTTGAAATAAACGGATGGCATAATTATTATCGTAGTGACAAGCAAAATTAATATAATGTCAGTGTAACGGTTAATGAGATATGTTCATTTTTTTTTTTTTTTTTTTTGAAAAACTTAAATAAAAGTTACAGTACTAAATAGTGTATCCTTTAGTACTGTAACTTCTATTTAATATTTAAGTGTACAAATTATAGATAATTCAATTTACTCTTAAAGCGTGTATTTCTGATTTCTGAAATATATGCTTTTCAAGAAAAAATAAAACGAAAAAAATATAAGTGTTCGCCATTATGTTTTTTGAATAATAACGGGCTAGAGAACTCCACAGTTGGCTCGAATAAAGTCCAGCCGAGAGCTCGGATTTCAGACCACTTTTTGCATCAATCGGGTTCATATTCCAGCAATAACCGACGAGTATTTTCTTCCAAGGAGTCAATCGTTTCGGTCTTATCTGCGTACACAAGCGAGTTCACATAACCCCACAAAAGATAGTCCAGCGGTGCTAAATCGTACGATCTTGGAGACCACACCACTCGAGATAATGCACTCCCTTAAACTTTTCTAGATTATTTTGTTGGTGATTAACATGTAGCACAGTCTTGTTGAAACCAAAGGTCGTCCACATCAATATCCTCCAATTCAGGCACGAAAGGACATTAATCTCATTAATTTTTAAGAAAATGTGAACCAACAATTTCCTCTGCCCATAGAGCACATCAAACAGTGACATATTGGGTATGTAACGGCAAAAGCGCAGAAAATGTCGACCTCCGATGAAGTAGTACTGAGAATCTTCGAGAGAAAAGTTTTGCAAACGATTAATGGTCCTTTGTGGCTTTGGCTACGGCGAATACCGCACACGATGGAACGATGAGCTGTACGAGTTGTGCGGTGACATTTATATAGTTCAGCGAATTAATGAGGCGGCGGATATGCTGCCTAGATCATGCCGTCCGAATGGATGAAAGCGCTCCAACTTTAAAAGTATTCTATGCAGTACTATCTAATGGAGGAAGACCTCCACACTGTTGAAAGGATGAGAAGAAGAGCGACCTGGTTTCACTTAGTACTATTTCCGGCTGGTGACAAACAGCGAAAAGAAAGGAAGAATTGCGCTTTATTGTTGATTATGCTATAATCGCGTAAGCGGTACCTACGCCAATGAAGAGAAACGATGGAACGGCATCTCAACAATGGCTTGTGAATAGCCACTAAGCCGTAAGCGTAATTTTTTTTAACATACAAATTCGAAGAAAGTGAGCGTCATCGCTGAAAAAAATTTTCTTGTCAAATCAATATTTCGGATTCTCCGAACATGCGACGCGCTCGATGGTCATTCGTCTTCACGACTTAGATTTTGTAAGCCTGTAAAACCAACATTTTTCTGCAAAATATTCCATGTATGGCCACCGTTCCAATTGTTGCGTGGCTGGACTCATTCGGGTATTTTTCGATACTCTACTCCATAGCAGCAATAGGTTCTTCGGCGCGCATTGTACGGCATCTGTGCTGATGCGCATTATCCACTAAAGTAATGGTGGGGTGTAACCGGTCCCCGCTTGCTCGAATTACCGACTCTGCGGGGCGCTTATGTCGACGGAATATTGGACAACGCGCGTGATGCTTCACGCGAACCGAACCATTATTTTGGTAATAAATTTGCACGAATCACAAACGGGTTTCCGGTGTGAGTCTGTTCTTTATGAAATGAACAAATTATTGCTAATTATGTTGTAGTATTGAAATAAATTACACTACACTAAAGGTTCCTGTGTTGGTAGCTACTCAGCACTTAATATAATATAATAAGCAGTCCAAAAGCAACAATAATTTCTCATTTCTTCACTGAAAGCTTAATGCTCTTTATTAAGCATGTAAATTAATTGAAATAGCCACTTTTGGTGGAAATAAATATTTAGTAAAAAAAGTCAAGTAGCAACTTCTTAGCAAAATTCAAATCTACCTTTGAAGATAACCATTTCAGTTGAAATTTTATTTACTTATACATTTATTTATTTATTTACTTATTTATTCTTTTTTTATATCGAGTAAACCTTCAATATGTTTTCTTCAAGGCAAAGCCTTAGCATGCGAAAAGTTTTTGCAATTCCACAGACTGACACCAGAGAGCAGAGCTTTCTGTCGATGCTACAAAATATATGTTGTACATACATAAATACAATGAATTTTCATCAAGTTTTCTAGCAAACCCATTCCGTGAAGTAAAGCACTGCAGAAGAGTGTTCGTTTGAGTTTGCCTTGAAATATGCCTGAATGCCTTTTCAATAAACTTCCATTATTAATTTCACATTTCAGACATGCAAACAATTGGCATTTGGCCAGTAAACTATGTGCATAAGTTGAGTTGAGAAGTTTGTAGAGAAGTTGTTGGGTAAATAATAGTAGCAGGAAAAATTAGGCAAACTTTTTGAAAGTCTCATGCCTTTGAAAGTTTTGCAAAATTTTAAACGCCTAGCTTTTCATTTATATTTCATATTTAATATTTTTGGAGATACATACCTACATACGTGTATATGTGTATACATTTTTGGCACGTGCCATACAAGCCATGGAGAATAGTAATATTTTTGGAAAGAGTTAGTGCAAATTTTATTGTTCAGAACTTTAACGTTTAGTAGGCAGATATTTGAAGTAAACTTTTAATTTTAGGTTTCTAAAGTTGATTTTATGCAATTATTTACGTACAAACTTAATAAACTTAAAATATATGTATGGAAAGTATCTAAACAAAATTATATAAAAACTTACTTCGCTTCAAACCTCAATTCCACGCCCTTGGATTTACTGCAGATAATTCAAATCTTAATGTGAAACCCGTAGATAGCGATATTCTAGTAGCCGATTACTTGCCGGCGCAAGAGCAAACAACAAAGGCGGTTTGCAAACACGCGAACATGCAAAGTAGACTTAACATGCAACCATGCTGATTCATGGGCACAAAACTTTCATTTTCCTATGCGCATTTTTTCATCTCCTAGAACCCATTATACAAGTAAACAACCCTCCCTTAAAACCAAATCAACCACTTCAGGCAAGAATAGTTGAAGCAAACCGAACCATAAACATGATTTTTTTTTGAATAGATCGGTGTCAGGCTCACTACTCGAAAAGAAAATAAATTTCAAGCAAACTGACAATCCATAAAGTTTCGATCTATTCTATCTAGATATAATTGGGAGTTGGTGCAAGGATAGTGGGCTGGATGTAAGCGCTGATAAAACCGAAATGGTTTTATTTACAATGAGGTACATACCATCTGTTTTTAAGCCACCTAAACTTAAAGGTGTGGAGATCACCCTCTCTACTGAAGTCAAATATCTCGGGATAATCTGAGAGAGCAAACTTAAGGAAAACCGGATTTATTTAAAGTAAATAATTAATCAACTATGCCATCCAAAAAAATATTCAAAGTCGCGTAGACAACGATAAATTCATTAAAAACATAAAATTATGCGGGACAAAAGTTTAAATACAACCAAAGAAAAATACCCATCGCATGTGTTTTGCAAGTTCTTTAGAAGTAAAGTGCTATTATATTCAATGATTTAGCAACTTATATACATTTACCCGGTATTAGACGCGACTTCTTCTCCAATAGTGAATGGATAGTAAAAAAAAAAATGGTTAAAGAAAAACAGATAGAGAGTGGTGTTAAAAATTTAATGATTAAACGTTTTCAGGAAGGAAAATCTTACCGAGATATGGGAAAAATTTTTGAAAATCCTTATGCGAGCGTGCAAAATATTGTTCGAAAGTAAAAACCCACAAATCTGTTGGAAATAGTCCAAGATCTAGGCGTCCAAAGAAGCTACCCTAGCGAGATGTTAGTTTTATCACCTAGAAAGTAACAGAAAATCCTAAAATAAGTGCTCCAAAGATAGCCGACACATCGCTAAAATATTACGTAAAAATGTACACCCAAAAACTATAGCAAAATCTTTACGGGAAGATAACTATCGAAGCAGAGTTCCACGTAAGAAGCCCCTCATATCTGAGAAAAATAAGCAACGTCGTCTTGAATTTACAAATAAATACAACGGTATGGATGAATTCTTTTGGAGAAGACGCCTGTTTACGAGCGAATCGAAATTTAACGTGTTCGGAAGTTGGCCGCGTGAAAATTTGGCGTACAGCAATAACAGCTTATCAAACCTAAAATTTAATACAAGCCGTTAAGCACGGTGAGGGTAGTGTCAAGGTTTGGAGAGCAATTGGAGCAACTGGCGTAGGGCAGTTAACGTTTATCGATGGAATAATAAACAAATATGTTTACTAAAGTATTTTGGATCAACACAGGCAGTCTTCGGTGGATTCCTTGGGTCTCGTAGATATTTCAACAAGATAACGACCCTAACCATACAGCGGGTTTGGGGAAGGAATGACTATAGTATTATGCTCCTCGCCAGCTTTATAGTCCGCCGCAATCATCAGACTTGAACCCATTGGACATATTTGGGAGTTATTAGCACGAAAAATTGATATGGCGACTTCAACCAGCAAATAAGCCTTGGAGGAACCTCTAAAAAAGGCATAGTCTGAAATTGCGCCATTGGAAATAGAATATTTGGTTCTATCGTCTAAGGGCATTTATAGAAGCAAGAGGTGGACCAACCAAATATTAAAACTGACTTAAGCCCCTTAATTTTTAGTTTAATTTAGTCAAAATATGAAAAAATATGTATTGTATTTAAACTTTTGTCCCGCATGTTTTCATGTTTTTAGTGAATTTACCGTTATCTACGCGACTATGAATATTTTTTTGGATTGCATTCTTGATTAATTATCTACTTTAAATAAACTGCATTCTTACATTTACTCTAAAATACTTAATTTTAATAAAAATTGCAATTACATAGGTGTATTTAAACTTTTGTCTTTGACTGTATGTATACTTCGGTAGTTAGACCACTCGATAAAATTACTTTCAGGAGCAAATTAGAGAGATTTCAACGATTTCTGTATTCTGATAACGGGAGCACTAGCATCAACTCTCTTTAAAAGCAGTCCTGACTCTTCTCAACTTCCTTCCTCTGGACCTTTACGTGAAACTACAAGCAGGCTGCAACACAATCAGATTTAATGCAACTCAACCGTAGAAAAATTACCGGTATAGGATACACAGAAATATTATCACTTGCAGAAGTGCCAAAGGAGTTGGATTATACCACCTCCAGCATGTGCTTCGACAATCTTTTCTCCACGACCATCCCAAACAGACATGAGTGGGAAACCACCAACGTACTCGATGAGGGAGCTATAGCCATCTTCACACATGGCTCAAAACTCGAGTGGACTGGGAAATTTATTCTTCCATGCTCTCATTGAACATGAGCATGACATTGCCATACCACTGCAGCTTTTTCAAGGTGGAAGTCTTTGCAGTCATGTGGACTGCCGAATGGTTGCTCAACTCTACGACAGAAGCACAATCGGTTAAAATATACTCTGACAGTCAAGCTGCCATCAGATCTTTACAATGTAACGGTCCCACAAAAGTGGTCATAAAATGCAGAGTCAATCTCAACAAACTCTCAGGTAAATCTAGTACTGCCGTGGTCAAAGTGACATCCCAGGCAATTGCATGACAAACGAATTAGCGAGAGAAGAACAAGATGGCTGAACGAGATCACGTATAACGTGACCAGACAGCTATGGCCGTTGGACGCGAAAAAATTTAAATATCTTATCTTTCTAGAACTGTTCTCCATTAACATAACGCCTGGCATAATAATTAAACACTGTTTAATGGGGTTAGCTGGAAAAGAATGGGCTATCACTCTAATAGCAGCAGCTGTAGGACGAGTCTATCGAGCACTACTTTTGCCACTGTCCAGCCCTGACATCTGCGCAACATAAATTCCTGAGGTCACATTTCTTCGACTGTCTTGTTGAGCTAGCCTTGGCGGAAATTGGAAATCTAGTTGACTTTATAAGGCATATGAAATGGTTCGATCATTTGGGAAAGTGAATACAGGAGCCTAAGAGCGGTCTATTGGCCTAAGTGCGCTGGTAGTAACAAGCAGCCATATCAATTCAACTCAACTCAGGTCCCGTTCTAATAGAAAGGTCACAAATCAGAATGGTCAATATGTATTTGATTACAGAACAGAGAAATTCTTGCGAGTCAAGTACACTACACCGTTTATATACTTTGGCATATTTTTTGGAAATGATCAATAATACAACAACAACATAGAGCAGTTTTGTTTCAACAAAGCAAACAAGTCAGTTTCGATTCGAAGGTTAATGAGTAGGAAATGTTAGGTTAGGTTATACTGGCTGATTGTAACGCCAAATATACACGTGGTGAATCTTTGTAGTGACAGATGGAGTAAACTGAAAATGAGCTGAAGTATTCGTCAACTTTGCTCCTAGATATCTAAAACTATTTCTAAATAAGGCCGCATGGCAGCAGAGGAGATTATCCAGCGTCTTAAGCATTCCTTCTTCGATGCCCTTCCGGCAAGCGTCATCGTTACTGATGCCCTTTCGGCTAGCGTGTGATGTCAGTAGATTTTGATCTATCATTAGGCAAACAAGCGACAACAACAACAAAAAATATAATGAGTTTTACTAAAAGATTAATCAAAATTAAATTTAAATTTCTTCGTATTTCGAACGAACTTTATAAAATCATTGCGAAATTAGGAGAAATCGTGACGAAATACATACATAAACTCATATAACTAAAACTATCATCCGATGTTTTTTTTCCAAAAAAGGCAGTTATTATTTTGGGTCTCTGATTAACGCCACCAACTGCCTTTTGGCGGGTTGCAATAGAACTGTGTACAAAAACTGCGTAGTTAATTTTATTCAAAAAAGGGGGATCACATATATTTTAGGACATTTCATTTTGCATGTACAGGGTCCGCCATCTAACATTTTTTTTTTGAACTAGTGGTTATTTTGAGTGTGGTAACACTGATGTTACATCTGATTTGACAGAAAGTTAGTTTTATCCTTCCGCTGAACGAAAATGGTTGTGTATACGATTGAGGAACGCGTTAAAATAGTGCAGTTTTACTTTGAAAATTTTACCAAAAAATCATCTTTTCCGACGAAGCTCATTTCCATCTTAGCGGCTACGTCAATAAACAAAATTGTCGTATTTGGGGGACGGAAAACCCGCACATGATCGAAAAGAAGCCAATGTATCCTCATAGAGTTGCTGTTTGGTGCGGATTTTGGGCCGGCGGCATCATTGGCCCATTTTTCTTCGGTCAATGGCGAACGCTACCGCGCCATGTTAACGGATTGATTCTTCCCGGAAATCGAAGAGGAGGACTTGGACAACATTTGGTTCCAGCAAGACGGCGCTCCGTGCCACACAGCCAACGTTACGATCGATCTTGTGCGCACTGTTTTAAAAAAAAAACGCCTTCTGAGTTAGAAGAACTTAAAATGCCTTTTGACTGTTTTCAATATTTTTTGACCGATGAGTTTCTCAAGGTCAATTCTTGTTGTAGTTAGATTATATATATTTTTTTAAATAATCAAGTTTCGTTTTATTTTCAGTTCTTAGCTGAAAAAATGAATTTGTATGCTTGCCAACAAAATATACAGACTTGCTTTATCACTAACTTTATGGAGCTTCGCAAATTTATTGGTATACTCTTTTTTATGTCAATGTATCGCTTTCCAAGCTCTCGATCCTATTGGGGAAAATATTCCCTTGAAGCTGTTAAAAATGCTATGACTCGCAATAGATTTGAATAAATACGCAAAAGACTTCATTTTAACGATAACTCTGCTGCACTTCAGCGAGATCAGCCTGGCTACGATCGTTTATTTAAAGTAAGACCACATGTAACTTACTTTAATGAAAGGTTTCTAAAAGTTCCTATGCCTCAACGCCTGTGTGTAGACGAGCAAATGTGTTCCACAAAAATGCAGGGAAATCCGACACGTCAATATATGCCAAATAAACCACACAAATGGGGAACAAAACTTTTCAATCTGTGCGACACTTCAGGATTTTCATATGCTTTCGAAATCTATTCAGGCGCTGGCGATAATGTGATTCCAGAAAATACTCCTGACCTTGGTGCTGCTTCAAATGTCGTCGTAAGATTATCAAAGTGGATTCCTGATCATCAAAATCATATAATTTACTTTGACAACTTTTACACATCACTCGGATTGGCTGTCTACCTTCGTAGCCGTGGTATCTATTGTTTGGGAACTGTGCATTCAAATCGTATATCGAACTGCAAATTATCGTCTGATGAAAGCCTCAATGCAAAAAAAGTTCCTCGAGGCTATTCCGAGGAGTTTGTAGGTTCCGCTTTTGGTGTGGATATATGCAACGTTTTGTGGCGCGACACAAAAACAGTTCGACTTATATCAACCTATGTTGGAACTCAATCGTTTTTATCACAAACTGAAACTCTATTGCAAACAGCGACTCGGTGGGATCGAAAAAATAAGAAACAAATTGAGATTGAGTGTCCTATGATTATAAAGGAGTACAATCGTCATATGGGAGGAGTTGACCTAATGGATGGCCTTATCGGCCGGTATCATATTCGAATGAAAACACGAAAGTGGACCAACCGTTTATTTTTCCATCTATTGGATATGTCAATGGTAAACGCATATATTTTATATCATCGGTTGCATAAGGGACAAGCACGATGTTTTTTGGCAGATTTTCGAATTGAGGTGGCGGAGACTTTATGTCTGCTTTCGATTCCGGCTAGCCGTGGACGGACCGGCCATTATCTCACTCAGCATCACCGGCTCCGGCTCCATAAAGTAAAAACTTTCCAAATGCAAATGTTCGTTACGATCAGATTGGCCATTGGTGCAAATTTTTAGATCGGTCTGGCAAAAAAACATGCAAGATGGCCAACTGCAAATCCGAAACACAGTCTTTTTGCACAAAATGTAATATTCATCTATGCAATTCATTTTCAAAAAACTGCTTTTGGCGGGTTAGGTATTTTTACCTGTAACAGGTAAACCATTAGCGTAATCAAAAAACTAACTTCATATTCGTTCGTTTTGACCCAAAATTAGTCTAAAATAATTTTTTCACTGCAATAGAAAAATTGGGCATTTGAGGATTAAGGAACTGTTTAAGTACCACAAGAAAATATAGACCCAATAAATGTTTAATCGATATGATTAGAATGGCAAGCTGAACTCATGTGGCCGTTTATCTGTTTCGTTTTGGTAGATATTATTATTTTTTAATTATTAAGGTAATATTATTATGCCTCTTTCATAGAAACCCTTGTGCCTATTAACAAAAATTTTTAACAACCGATTTTCACGAGCTTTTCTTGAGGTCAATTCCAAATCATTCGCCTTAAACAGGAACAGAACAGGTGGTTGCATAAGAACCTCCCAACCGAGCTCTCGGAGCCTCTGGCGAGTCACTATCGATATATATGGTCTGCCATTGAAATGATGATGAAACACAATTTCCATCCTTCTGGCCAAAGCTGAACGCTTCTGGGTGATTGCGTCCTTCTATTGCTGACATTACAGATCCGAATTAACAGCTTGGTCGTATGGGAGCAGCTCATAGTGAATTATTCCTTACCAATCAAACCAAACACACAACAAAACCTTTCTGGTTGTTAATCCTGTCTTCGAGAACGTTTGTGCCGGCTCACTGCAGGTCACAAAATAACAAATTACCAATAACCGAGTGGTTAACATAGCATTCTGAAGCCCAGGGTTCTAAGAATTTGTCAAATTAATTTTTCTAATTGCAGTCGACCCGCAGTAGGGAATTTTGAGCACTCTAAGTGTATTTCGGACATGAAAAATCCATCGGCCGTTCGGAGATGGCTTAGAATAAACCGCTAAACCACATCGGTTATATGGCGCAAGTTATATAATATATGTATATATGTATTTACTATAACTTATTTTTCTTTTTGTTTAAATAAAAGTTAAAAAAAAACGTACAAAAATTCACTTTCCTTCTGGATATGCCTCGTATCTCAGCGTTAGTGAATTGCAAAATCCGACGTAGTATCAAAAATGGTCTCTATTGATTTATGAAACTAGTGACTATATCATAATATTGAATCCCGTGGTTATTTCAATTTAATTTTATTGCAAAAAATGTAATATACCAGTGCGTGCATATCGGACATCAACAATTTAATAATAGCATCAGACGTTTGTTTTTATTTTTTCTACTTTGCCCAGCATGTAATCAAGTTCATACTGTTTAAAAAATAAAAAGGTACATAAAAATTGAATAATTATAAAATAGAAAATAGTAAATAAATAAGTGTTTTTATCCGCCCACGTTTTATTATTAATGAAATCTTTTTCATCGCTCATTTTGTGGCAGCAAATTAAATTAAAACAGCAAGTTAACATAAATTTAATATGAAAGCCATTAATGATGGTGATTTCCAGCAGCCACAAATATTTAGCCAGGTATGAGCTTTATTTAATTCGTAGTGAAGCCTGGCAAATATGATTTTTATTAATATACAAATGCCACACATTAACTTCCAATATGTGTATGTCTATGGAACAGCTTTTGAACTACAATACATATTTATACCTACATAAATTCTTAATTAATTTTTACACAAGGGGTCATAATTTTACTACAATAAATATTTATAACATTAATGATTTTTATAAATTCAAACCATCCAAAAATTGTTATTTTATTGGACAATAAAAGGAGCATTCATACTAAGACGCCCCCGAAGGCCTGTTGGTTTCTTATGTGGAACTTATTATCAGAAATACACTCGGATGTGTTGACATTCCTTGCCATTAGAAAATTTAACTCAATTTTTTTATTAAAATTAATTTTTTATAACTTTTGGATGTTGATGGGACCAGGACTCGAACCCTGTCCTCCGAATGTCAGTACGCAATGCTAACCACTTGGCTACCGCACCCGCTTACTTATTACTTATTACCTTTTTAAATAATATCTTTAAAACCACTCATTTTATTTTAAAAACTACCCAATATTGATTAATGATGAATGATTTTTTGGAGCAAACTCAATCCCATTTTACACAAAAAAAAATGTTCATGTTTTCCGTAATTCTCTTCTGCCTTTCTCAAAATAACGCAATGCGTATGTAATTTAAAATTTACACATGATTTTATTTTTGTTTATTTTCTGATTGTTTACGACCAGACTGTGTGCATTTGAGTTAATACCATGAGTTGGCGTACCAATAGCAAAAACTAAGAAAGAAGGAGATATTTTCGGCTTCGCCGAAATCTTTATGGTATTTTACTTTAATATTTATTCTCATATCTGAAAAATTGGTTGAAGAGGTTTATAATGCCTCCAGATGCTTTTTTTTAATGGATTTGTGACCAAAAAGCTAATTTCTGAACAAATCAGTTATATGAGAGCCAGATCATATAGGCCTCCGATTTTCATGATTTATTTGTATTTTGTGTGCAAAATACCGAATCGGATGCTCTTCGAATGCTCCTGACGGAGTTTTGATCCAATATCTCAAATCTGTTGCTAGGAGCAAAGTCATCCGATTATTCACTTCGATTTATTTGTTTTTTTTTTTACCTTAACAAATTAGTCGTTCGATTTCGAGAATCTTCCACACCAACATATACAAGTATTTTCTAATATAGGTATGTGCAGAATGCCAAATTTCGCGCTGTTAAATCCTTTTTTGACACATTTATAATTCGAAATTTCAAAACTGAAAAATTGATCGTATATATATTATAGTGGTCCGATCTGGTCTGAATGTATCAGTGCATCGAAGTACCGAGTTTTGTTGAGGTACTAGCTTGCGTACAAACAGACGTTGGCGTTTATAAAGATGGAAATAAAAACCAAATAAGTATAGAAAGTGTATGTTTAGTAAGAATAATTTTGATACGGCTACAATTTTGCACTAATTTAAAGCTTAATATATGCGCATCCAGCTAAAGTTTCGAAGGAGAAGGAGTTAAAAGATGTCGAATAATTATTGCTATGTATTTTTATCAAACTATTGGTTCAAACGCCTGTAACCTATATATAAAAGTTTCTGATCTGTCTGGCGCCGAAGAATGCTCAACAAATTACAAAAAAAAATATATTAGGCTATATTCCGATAGTCAAGCTGCCATAAGATCTCTACGAACTCTCGACTGAATGCAACACTACCGTGTTATAGGTACCCGAACACTGGGACATTCGAGGCGATCCCAGGGAAGACGAACTGACGAGAGAAGGAACACATCTAGCAACAATAAAACATGCACACGATGCAGGTTTATCTTATATATGCTAAAATTGACCTTTGCCAAAAATACAAATACTAGATGGCCGAATGAGATCACGTGCAACGTGACCAAACAGCTATGATTATAATTGGGCACGAAAAAATCTATGCATCTTATGATTGCTCCAGCTGCAAAATTGATAACTACCACTTTTTTCACCGTTTCGGCAGATTCCGCAAAAAGCGTTCGAACATTTAAAAAGGCTAAGATAGCAGCGTCACCTTTCGCCATCTTTCCGGAAACATCATTACTCCACGCTTATAGAACTTTCGGCCTTTTCTGCAAAAAACTGAACCAAGTGCGATTTTATAGCCTCGTAATTTTCCAAAGTTTTACCATTTAATGAGTTCTGCACAGATCGAAACAAATGGTAGTCTGACAGTGCAAGGTCAGGGCTATATAGTATAGATGCATCAACAGTTCCCAGTCCAGCCCTCTCAGTTTTTGGCAAGTGACCAACTGAGTGCGGTCTAGCATTGGCCTGGTGGAATATGACATCTTTACGATTGACCAATTCTGACCACTTCTCGTTGATGGATGTATTAAATTTGTTTAGTTGTTCATACTAGATAATCGAATTAATCGCTTGGTTTCTTGGAAGCAGCTCAGAGTATACAAAACCATTCCAATCCCACCAAACTGACGGCATAATCAACAGCATTTAAAGAGGTTTGTGGCGCTCAACCATTCAAATTGTGCAACCTTTTAGCAGCCTGCGCAGCATTTTTTCCTTTAAGCAAATAAAGTAAAATATGGCGAAAATGTTTTTTTGTGGGCTGTATGAAAAATCGCCACAGATCTGACATAAAGTCTTACTCTAAGTGCAAATAAATTAAGTTTTTCTGGCTTTGACTAACGAATTTTTTGCTAATCTAGAAGAGAATTATTTGAACAGTAAAACGCCGAAACTCAATTTGCTCAAATCGGAGTTTAATCGGTAAGATGGGGGTATTAAAAATATGTTATATGAGGTATAATAAAGGGAAATATTTAATTTTAATGCTTATTTTTAATTATTATAATAGTCAATCGATAAAACCGAAGAACAGTTTTTTTTAATTTTTATTTTAAATTATTATGACAGCAATTTAAAAAAATATTAGTTTTCATTTCGCCAAAGTGACGCGTTATGGTATTTAGAATTGCATTGTTGACGTCTGATCTTTTCAATTTGTATAATTTCGAAACGCATTTTTTAATACTAGAGTACCATTGTAAAGCCATGGGTATCAAAATTAGAATCCTTTGATCTGATTATTCTTAGAGAGAGCTTAACGTCGGGCACGTATTCGAAATTAAGAAATTTTTCTTTGCATTCTTGTATCTGATTTCTAGAAAAAAATGTGTTCTTATTCCGTTTTTCGTTCCTACTGTGTCTAAGCCATCAAAAAAAAAGCTTTATCTTGTATGACAACCAAAACCATTTGTACTGTAATAACATTTTTTCGTAGCTACCTTAGCAATTTCAACCGCACAGATAACCCCTTCTGCTTATTCTCAATATGGAATGAGCACTCTAATAAATAACATTTTGTAAAAACTTCTCTTTCAAAGCTTCTTTATCCACATTTTAGGCACAATACTATTTGGTTCAATAACTTTTGGGCTTTCACATCTAGTCTTTCATCGAACAAATATGGAGTAAGAAATGAGTTTTTCATGCTTACCATAAACATGAAACAAGAGTAGTACGAATTGACGTTTGTCGAGTTTGTATTACGTATAGTCGCTTCTGGATTGACCAGGCAAGCCTCTAAGCAGATTATTTTACTTACGACGTTTGCTGAAAAGTTAGGTAAATCTATGTTTGACTAAAAGTCCACAATTCGAATCTATTTCGCGGTTTGCTGAAAGGCTATGGTTATAAGCCAGTCATTCCGGGAAGAGGTTATATATCGAGCACTGACTATAAAATATGGTAGATATATAAAAGATTATGCCTTGATTGACTGACACCCTTCAAGTGTTCTGCGTATGACGTAGACATCTTATCGGAAGGTATGAAGGATCTGCAACCGATCTGTTTGAAAAACTTGGATTTATTTTTAAATCGTTCGATTTACATGAAATTCGGTAAGCATGTGTATTTGACTCGTTGACAAGGTTAATGTTTCAAAGATCTATTTCGGCTTACATAATAGTCTATATGTTAGTTATAATAAAATAAATACTGTAAAATGGGTTGAGAATATTATGAGAATAATTTTAAAATTACTTTCAAATCAAGTCAGGGCAAAATCTGGTTTATATAAAAATTATTTATTTTTGAATTTCCCAACTGTAGGTTGTTTTTGCAATGTAGGTACGAAGAACTCTTAAGCGCTTACAGCAATATTTTATGAAAGAGGAAGATATAGTTAATTGCTTGGCACTTTTTACCGTAAATTGCGGATAATACTTTGACGTGGTGTTTGCTTATAATATTTTTTTTTATTTCGGCGTACATAGATGTAAGCTAAAATTACCACGACTGCCTCACTGGTGAGCACGCCCTCAAGTTTTCACACTGTTACCACAAAGTTTCTTATAGGGTGCCTTTCCTCAGTATATACTCCCTCATTTGGTATTCAAACAAAATAATAACTGGCCATCAATTAGTTAGTAAGGTTTTTTTTTTTTGTTCTTAGCCTCTTACTTACCAGCAGAAGATTTTTCCTTGGATTTGTTGTTATATGATTAGCTCCTGCTGGTGTTTACTCATGCACAAAAATATATTGTTTTGCTCCATATAGCGGATATGCGGTTGGATGGTTGGTTGGAGAAGCCTTCTCTTGCTGACTACAGTTATCTTGCTGAATTTTTGTTTGTTGTAATTTACTAAGTCAGAACATTCATTGTTCGTTTCTTTCAACGTTTCACATTTATTATATTTTCTTTTTCGCCTTTTATTTTTATTATTATTAAATATATTTTCAGGTCAGTGACGATGATGATGCTGTGATCATTAATGAACGACCCATTTGTGGGGCATGAATTCCACCGTAGATTGTGGTAGCAACTATTGTTTGCTTGGAATTAGTAGTAGTGGTGGTGGTGCTGGTGGTGTTGGTGGTGTTGGTAGCGGCAGCGAGGCAAACTCTTAATTGCCAAACCAAACCATACAAACTACCAACCAAACGATGATGTTGACTGACACCAACTGTGATGTTCGACACCGTTAATAAATATGCGCAAGTTGTAAGTCAACTATGCGCTGTTAGTGTTGCTGTCGGCGTTAATTCGACAGCTTTGTTTAACAACGATTTCGTGTAGATTGACGTTTTGCGGCAGGCAATTAGAGTAGTGCCTTTTTCTTGGTAGACACACTAATTTAGGCTATTAATATATATGTATTTCGTTTTGTTTGTCGTTGATTCTTATGTGATTATGTGTATTTTGCTCGTTACTTCACAATTTTTTTCCGCTTTGGAACTTACATTAGTTGATGAGAGCGAGAGATTTTCACTATATATATATATTTTCTTTTTTTTTGGAAAAGTGTAATTACGGATTTAATACTTAGAAGGTATGATGATGTTGTAGCACGAAAAATATTCGCTGTTTTATTTAATTTTTTTTTTTGCTCTGATTTTTTATTATTATATTTTAAGTTAGCATTGGTTCTTATTTATTTGGAAATGTTAAGACTATACATTTTAGTTTGATTTAATTATGTTTTTGATATTTTTATATTATTCCCAATTAATTGTTTTTAATAATAATCGCACACATTTTTGCAACAAATTAAAAAAAAAATTTACACTCAAATTTCTTCACTTTTTATGGTTAAATTTATATTATTAAATTTACTCACTGAAACTAATCTTTCCTGCGGTGTATTTTTCACAAAAACATTAGCTTTATTTTCAACTATTTTTATGCAGCTTCAGAATTCTTTTTTTTTCAAAAGAATTTTGTAATACCTTTTGTTTTATTTATATTTTAATTTTAACTATTTTTAATTATTACTTCTTATATAACAATAACTTTCCGTTAATTTTTCTTTCATTTAAGAGTTAATTTTTCTTTCAAAATTCAGTTCTTTATAACGGAATAAAGTTTGCTAGCTTTTTGCTTAAAAGTTCCATCAATCAAATATATTTGCTCTTTTGTTTCTGTATATATTTTTTGCATATGCTATTTCAAGAAAGTAATTTTAAATTTTTCTATTTCCCTTAAGACTCTCACTCTTTTTGGCACAAAATTTTTATTTGAATTTCTTTTAAATTTCTTTTATAATATTTTCATGTTTTTATTGCTGTTATTTTTTGAATTAATAAATTTGCGCCTAAAATATTTTTAAAGTAGTTATTTCTCTTTTAAAATTAAGTTTGTAATATTTTAGATTTATCAACTTTAAATTACTTATTTTTGTTAATTTGCCTTAAACTTGTTTTTCCCCTTTAATTAAGCACGTTTTTTTTAATTATTTTTTATCTTTTAAATAAAAATATTAATATTTTTAATTACCTTAAACTCACAATAATAATTTTTCAAGTTTTTATATATTGTATACAATTGGCGTTTTATAGGCGCTGAAGCTGGTTTGGATTATTCTACACATGAAATTATGGCACTTCAGTTGTTTGCGAATTTTTAATAACTTTATTTGAATAATTGTTGACAATTTAAATTTTTTTTGATATATTTTAAATTTTTCGTAAGTAATTATATTTCAAATAATTTTATTTCCAGTTCAAATCAAATAAAAATTTTTATTTGAATATTCGAAATTTTTTAGTTTAATTTCTATGTGTTTTTTATATTTTTTCGTAATGTTTTTTACATTTAAATTTTTTTATAACTTTTTTTATGTATTTATGTCGTATGCATTATTTATTTTTTTTTTTTTTTAATTTTTATATTTTTAAGTTTAGCAACAATTTCTTATCAATAAATATCTGCATTCTCGAGTAATTGGTGTTAAGTAAATTGCCTACCTTTTCTCTATAGCAATGCAATTTTTAAATTTCAATTATACTTCACCTTCGTGCAATCAATTTTATTAGCAACAATCTTGAAATTCTTATTTCTTGTTTTTTTTTTGTTATTTTAAATATATAATATTTTAGAAAACTTATTTGCACACTATTTTACTTAGCATATATGAATACATTTGAGAGATATGTTTAAATTACCAGCTAACATGTATAGATACATACATGCTTGCCTACATACATATATATATGTGCATGTATATCTTTTACATTTTCGCATTTGAAAAATTTTCTTTTTCGAAAAATGGTTCCCATAAACGCTGCTGTGGTAACTGCATCTGTAAATTATATTGAAATTGCAAATTTAGTTTAACCACTGACACTTTCATATGCCTTCATTTTGGATATGTACACGTATGTAGCAGTATTGGAAATTTTCACCATAAATTATAGTATTTTATTTCATTTTCACTTGGTTATTGCACACTAAAACACATACACACAAACACACACATAATATTGTATACGATTGCAGCTGATTTATAGCGCCTGTTTTAGGCATCTTCCTCCTGCATCGCACACTATTGAACATTCACTATATCGTTTTCAGTCACATTTGAAATATCATCACAAATACAGCTTAACGAAAACGACGTGCTTGCTTTGCCGTTAGGCCACAACTATGCTACCCGTTATTGCATACGATTTATTTCGGCTCAAAGTAGCGCTCTCACGTGCACTCCACTACCACTACCACTACTACTGATACATGACTACATTTGAAAAACAGAGCAAAACGAATCGTATAATGCACAAGCGCCCGCTCTCGCCCTCACTGAAAATGCAGTGACGAAGTAGCAACGGATAAACGAGTAAAAGCGACAGCATCGAGTGTACAATCGTTGTTTTAGCAGCAGCCTCCACTCCAATTTATTCAACACATATACCTATGTACATACAAAAAATGTGTACAATTCCTTATAGCGTGTGACGTAGATAACCGTAAAAAATATCCCACAGAGTATAAAGTGAATCCTTAGAAAAAGGGATAAACTTACGCAACTCTACTTTTGTAATTCTCTAACTAAATAATATAACCTTCTCATTTCATATTTTATATTTTACTCGCTACTTTGTTTTCTTTAGTTATTCTTTATGCTTCTCGTTTCCTTTTGTTTTCCGAAATTTTACAACCGAAATTTTGAAAATGAAATGTCAGCGAATCGTTTTCAAAGTTGCAATGGCTGTTGAACTGAGCTGGTCTAAAATGAATGGAACTTGCTTGCGTGTCGAAACTTCTTAGAATTTGTGCACATGCATGCGATGTACTCGCGTGAGTATATATATATGTAGTATGTGTGTACACTATAAAATGGCATTGGCATAGTGCAAAAGGCAAAATGTTCGCCTGCAAGGGCATTGATGACGCGTAAGCATTACTGTTTTCGAATGCAAAAAAACCACCATTGCATGGGGATATCTCGGGATTAAAAGCTGTTAGTGCAACCATAATCTATGGTATGTATGCTTACTTAGTTAGCGTTTACTTGAGCAAAGCTTAGCTACTGCTACTCACGTGTTACTCTTTAAGTGCGAATTTGCTACTTTCCCTTCCCGAAGTAAAAGCAAATTCTCTAAAATATTCATTGGGTTTTAAATACAAATAGCTCTGCTGACATATACGCAATATATTATTATGTGAAAGAAAAGATAGAGAAAGGTAAAGATTATCAACATCCTCATTGTAGTATAATTTTCCTTAACTTATATTCCCTAAAGCTCGTAGTATACAATATAAAAACTACATATTAAACATGCCGACCTGGCGATCTTTGTATCGCTCTCAAACAAACAGGAATAATAAATTACAGAAAACAAAGAACAATAATCTTCGCTTTGTTCAACCAACGCAAATGTTGTTGTTTGTTTTTGCTTGCTTGGAAGTGGATTTTCACAGGCTTTTCTTGACGCCAATTCTTCAACAGCCGAATGATTCGCCATAAACAAGAGCAGATGGTTATACTTGGATGCATAAGAACTACCCAACCAAGCTCTCAGAGCACTGGTGAGTCACCATCGATGTGTGTGGTATGATGTTGTTCCCCTCCTGTTGATCGCAGCTGAGTGCTTCTGGGCGATTGTTTCCTTCAGACGGTACATTTCCTGACATTACAAGTCCGAGTTAAGAGTTTGGCTATAGAAGAGCAGCTCATAGTGAATGATTCCTTCAATCTTGGCTTGGAGACCGTTTGTGCCAGGTCACTGCTCTTCGTCCATGACTATTTTCGTTAAAGTTGCTGTAAGTTATCAACTTTTCAATACCAGTCACCATCCATTTCAGAAATGGATCGAATATCGTAACGATTTAGCAGTGATTCGCAGACAGAAATTTAGTCCGTGAGGTTTTTTCGAGCTACTACACAAGCTAAAAGTGGGGGTAATCTCCATCGCTACCGTTGCACTTAATTTGGCAGTCAAGGCATGCCATCTCACTTTCTTTCCAGCTCATCGGAGATTTTAGCAACTTTCCTAGTTTATGTACTGGCTCCGTCGCCACACTGCTTAGATATTTGGCAATCTCATTAACTATATAATTCCTCACAATGGCTTTGTGGTATGGAACCCAGTAGATGTACAGTTGCTTCAGTCACCTACCTACTGCATCCCTGATTCCAAGGATATTTTCTAGTGTAATACGATGTCGTAATCTCCGCCTGGCTATCAATTTATATGTCGATAGTTTCCTGTGGTGTTAGCTAGTTCCACAGCAGTTACCGGAAACGTGAATGATTGCCTGAGATCTGGCTCAGCGCAATAGATTAACAAGAAACAGCAGTACTTTTAGGCTTGGTATTGAATGTGGAATTAATTTTTTTTATTGGCCTATTTTTGACGTCGAACCCAGCGTTACCCACCTCCGGCCGAACCCACCGACAGACGCGTCTGTAAGATAATCGAAAAATCCGGCAGACCGGTGATCAAAACCAGTGACAGTCCGGACTATCCGGAAAACGAGACCTATTACGGAAGGTCGCGGTTACACTTGCCTCTTGCAATTTAGTTTAATAAAAGTCCAAGTATCTTTCTACGACATTTGTGATGAGGGATATAGACTTTATTCTTATCTCAGTGTAAATTTCTCAGCGTGAATAGTGGAAATTGCTTTTTTACAGATTCCAAATTCCGACTCCTTACGACTAGGACATATATCAAAATGGATCTAACAAGTGCAGTAAAGAGTAATTTGGTAATATATGGGTCGTCATTGATGTCCTTAACCCAACGTTTAAAAAAAGCTAAGATGCCTTTTGCCTTAATAACACAACAATTTATATGATTTCTAAAATTTAGCTTAAGGTCCATTGTGACACCCAAATCGATGAAGTCAGTAAATTGTTCAACATTGTGATTATGTATCACATAGGCAAAGGATTAAAAAGATTTTCTGGAGAACCACATATATTTGCACTTATTTAAATTTAGGGACATACATATTAATATCTAAAACTGACACAAAATATATACCATATAGTTGGTATGTTATCGGGACCGCATGAAATATAATGTATTTTTAGATAATCAAACGAAGGAAATAAGTGAGGGCAAATTAATGGCTCTGTGCCCGAATCTGGATTCGAAAAAACATGGGCATTATACCTGCGATTATGTAACACTCACTAAAAATTTCAACATTAATTTTCATAGATGTTGGAAACTCCAAAGTCTTTTGTCTTGACTATTATAAAGCATTCTAATATACGATATGTGATCAGAATATATCCGTTATTTTCAAATTATATTTGTTGGTAATATCAGCCATTTCGGATTGTCAGTTTGTTTTTGACAAATAAGAATTTTAGTCGTGTTTAGGTGTGCTCTTCGATTTTTCACTATTCGAAAAAAGGATCAAAGAAATATTTGAAATGTTGACTCTGGCATTTGACGAGTCTACTATGAGCAAAACACAAGTTAAATTGTGGTATAACCGGTTTAAGGAAGGCTGAGAAGATGTCAATGCCAATGCTCGTCCTTGTCGCCCGAGCACGTCAACAACCGATGAAAACATTGAAGCAGTGAAGAAAATGATTTTGGATAATCGTCGAATCACTATCAGAGAGGTTGCTGATGATTTTGGCATATTGTTCGACTCAAGCAATTTTTACAGATGTTTTAGGCATAAAACGTGCGGCAGCGAAGATTGTTCCAAAATTGGCAAATTTTGAGCAAAAATAACCTCACTCAGGAGATGTTGAACATCGTCAACGACGATCCAGATTACCTCAAAAAGGTCATAACTGGTGACGAATCATGGGTGTACTCGTATAGCTATGACATTGAAACCAAAGCCCAATCATACCAATGGAAGCGTCTAGAAGAGCCAAGGCCGGAAAAGGCACGCCAAGTTCCGTCAAATGTGAAGGTTTTGCTCACTGTTTTCTTCGACTGTCGTGGTGCATCATGAATTCTTGTCACAAGGTCGTACGGTCAATAAGGAATACTAGCTAGAAGTAATACGCCGTTTGCGCGAAGCAATTCGTCAGAAACACACAGAATTGAAGTTGGGGGGAAAATCAAAGATTATTCGAGAGACGAAAGATAACGTTCTTCGGACAAAAATGAAAAGATCACAGCGATTTATAGAAAAGAACGAAGCATCAACCAAAAATATTAAATCCAAAGTCTTTCCAAACTTATTATGGACGTTATTTATTTAATAAAGACCCAGAGAAAGCTCTTTTAGGTAATCATGAATAAAAAATATGTACCTTCTGTAAATTCAAAACTATATAATATTATAAATAATGACTTCTTCCAACAATTACTCTTTAGAGGCTTGATTAGGCAATGCTTTGCATTCTACGTTTCAGTGACATAATTTTTTTAAACCAACTTGATGGACTTAGAGTTAATATATAATATATGTGCATAATCATTCGATCTGCCGCAGTAGCCGGGTGGTTAATATTGCGTACTGCCATTAGAACAACATCCAATATTATAGAAAATTTATTTATCTAATTGCGGCCACCTCTCTTAGATAGTCATTTGAAAAATGCATACATATTTTTTTATTGGTATTTTATATATAAAATCGGCAAAGAATTTTAACAAGCCTTGCTTTGACAGAGTAGCGTTTGAAACTCAAGCACAAATTTTAAAATATTACTACTTTTTCAAAAAGGTATTCTGTCGAATAACAACGCTTTGACTATAAAAAAATGCCAAGGGAAATTGACGACATTTTTTACATGATCCATGAACTTGGTGGAATTCCTTAAAACACAGCCCCATGTAGTTCAAATATATTTTGAGCTAATACCCGTGGTTTGTGTTATTATACCGAGGCAGACCCTGATTAAAAAGCCTACCTTATTTGCACAAATTTAAAATGGACACTGTTATTTAAAGAAGGAAATAATCGGTAAGCAGTATAACTATTCACAAAGTAAAAATAAAATGATTTAATACCTTTTTATGGGATCTAAAATAATACACTTACTTAGAAGGACAGTGGATTTCAGAAATTGAGTGATGTATTCATCAAAAGTTTCAACATTTGCATAAATTTCCATAAAAATCTCCTACTTTTCTTTCATTACTCCCTTTTTCTTCAATTTCGAAAATACACCCTTGAGCTAAGGCAATGTCAAAATCTATTTATACTCTACTTACTTCACCTGTTTATTATTTCAGTATGCATATGCACAATCATGATATTAAATGTCAGTTATTTGACCATCAACTGTTTCGAATTTAAGTTCGAACCTGGCTGAAATCGAAGGAATTTCATCACACCTCAAATCAGTTCGTACGATTTGCTATTTCGGTATCAAAATGATATTGCGCGGTTTCCAGCTCAAGCCGGGCATGAGGTTGGAAATTCAAATCATTCCAAATTTAATTAGAAATAAATAAAAAAAACCGTCAAAGTTGCAGAAATTATTTAAATTACTGAAATATCAACAACTTTAACAAAACTGTAAATTAAAAAAAAGTAGAAAAAAAATAATTAATTTTGTAATGAAGGTCAAGAATGGTTAATTATTGATAATTTATTTGGCTTCCCAATGATTTATGTTCATTGCAATGCATTTGAAATACATATATACAATTATAGTATATTCATTTTTTCCTTTTTGCCATTACATGAAATTCAAATGAATTAAAAGTCAAATGTATTAAAGTCGTCTCCGCCAACTAGTCAAAACCACAAAATATTTAATTGCAAAGCTAAAGCGAATGGACAGGGACAAACTTGTTGACACTTGCAAATAAAATCGTTTTTCTACACCACCTCATCAACCGTTAGCATTGTTGTATAACAACAAATCAAGAATGAAAAGTGTAAAAGAAATTGTGGCAGGCAAATGTAAATATACATCCAACTGAGGCATATTTATAGGCGCGGTAGAGCGTTATGACAAATGTCGGCGCAATAGTCATCTAGACGACTAGTCATTCAGCCAACCAGCAAGCGACTTCATGGCTGGATGGTAGACGGTAATACTGTTGTTGCTGGTGAAAAGTGGTGGCGCGTTATTTACGAAATGGCAGAGTCAGCGAAAATGGCAACGAAAAGTCAAAACAGCTTAGTGCTTGCGTTGCGCGTAGTACCACACTGGCACCCACACATGTGCATGTTTATACATACATAACTAAACTGATGATCACAATACTGTGGCTAACAACACTAACAGCAACAACAATAACGGCAGAATAGCATACATACATATGAACGTTGTGAAACACAGCGAAGACGAAGATTGTGTTGACAAGTGGCTAAAACAATTGAAAACGTTTGCTGTTCGCAACTGCGCGCAATCTTCTTTGTTGCGCTTTTTCACAATGTTTTTATTTTTTTCCTTTTAATTTTCAACACTGATATTGTGGTATATACCGTATATATGTCGGTTTGTATATAGATTTATACATCGTTTTGCACAGTTTTTAGGTTTCCCTTATTGCATTTTCGTCTTATGCTTTTTATGTGTTTGCTTTTTTATCTTTTTAGAATTGCCATCATAAGAGTCCTCATGCTCTGCTGCCTCGTGTTTAGCTGCAGTCACTAAGCGAGTCGAATTAGGGTAATTAATGTGCATTTGTGCTACGCGAATTTTGTACTTTTTGTTGCAGAAAATTCAATGATTTTGCTATTATTTTCTTTCGCTTGCATTATGGTAGGGAAGGCAAGGATATTTATATATATATGTGTACTAGTATATGTACAAGTCTATATTCGATATTGTAGATAATGTATTTTTAGTTATTCAGCTTTTCCCTAACATAAGTATTTTCATTTCTCTACTTTTAAAGATCTTGTAGAAATACTTCCTGTGCTTTTAAGCTCTTAATAAAAACATTTTGGCATCGAAAATGATTTCCATTCCCATACTTGAATGATTGGACTGTAATTTTGGTTCGTTTCCTAATAAAATATATCTAAACAAACCTCTCTGAAAGGATTAAGAGAAGTGAACTAGGGACTGGTACCCAGAGCATACTGACTGTATGGAAGGAGCTCGTCTCCAGCTTGTTGCATGGCTGTGAAAACGGAACACCCGGAGATTATGAACTCGAAACCACAATGGATGACGATCGAAAAAGACATTCCATTACCAGACTATGAGAAGGTTCGAATAGCGATTGCCTGTTTAAAGAACAACAAAGCGGCTTCCGTCAGCTGACGGGCAATGGCATATATAAAATGGTGGTAAAGGGCTGTCAAGGTCAGCTTCTATACAGAATATTCTCGGACGAAATCTTGCCCGACAATAAGAATTTAAGTGTGCTCTGCCCAATCCATAAAAAGGGGACCCCACAGTCTGTACCGTGAAACCCACCGTCAACAAACTGATTGGACCTTATCAATAAGACTTTAGACTTCGTAAACTAACCATTGACCAGATATTCACCATGTGCCAAATCTTGGATATGACTCTTGAAAAGACGTTCGACATGCACCAACCCTTCGTCGATTTTGAAGCAGCCTACGTTAGCATGCATAGTAGCTACCTTAACGCCGCTATGTCTGAATTTGGTATCACCGCAAAACTTATACGGCTGTGTAAACTGATTTAATCAACACTAAAAGCTCCCTCAGGATCGGGAAGGATCTCTCCGAGCCCTTCGATACCAAACGAGGCGATTCCTTATCGTTTGACTTTTTTAACTTATTCCTGGAGAAAATAGTACGAGCTGCAGAGCTGAATAGGGAAGGTACAATCTTCAATAAGAATATACAGCTGCTGGCGTACAAGGATGATATTGACATTATTGGTCTCATCAACCGCGCCGTGTCTCCAGACTTGATAAAAAAAACTAAGTAAATTGGTCTGGTAGTGAACGAGGGCAAGACGAAATATCTCCTGCCATCAAACAAACAGTCATCGCATTCGCGACTCGGCTTCCACGTCATTGTTGACAGTCATAACTTCGAGATCGTAAATAATTTCGTCTATCTTGGAAATAGAATTAACAACAACAACAATGTCAGAAATCTAACGCAGAGTGACACTTGCCAACAAGTGCTACTTCCGACTTAGTAGGCAATTGAAAAGTAAAGTCCTCTCCCAACAAACAAAGACCAAACTCTACAAGTCGGTAATCATTTCCGTCCTGATATATGGTGCGAGGCATGGAATAAAGGTTTTGTGTAAGATTTATGGTCCTCAATGAGTTGAGAACGGCGAGCGTCTGTGCTGGCTAGGTCATATGGTCCGGATGGATAAGAATACTCAAGCTTTGAAAGCTTTCGACGCAGTACCCACCACTCGAAGCAGAGGAAGAGCTCGACCTACACTCCATTGGAAACATTGGTTGGTGGTGATGAATTTGTCTGTACTTGGTCTTTCCAATTTGGGCAAACAGCGAAGGAAAGAAATAAATGGCGTAATATTGTTAACTCGCCTATAATCGCTTAAGCGGAGTTTATGACAGTAAAAAGTAAGAAGAAGAGTATGTTCCAGTGTCCCATATTATTACATTAATTATAGATGGTCGTCGACATTTCTATAATTCTTGGGAACATAAGTTTATAAGTAAATTTTGAGGTTATGGGATTGTCGAAATTCATTACTTGCTTGTCAAAGCTCGCAAAGTCCGCTTGTTTCATTATAACAACTTTTAAAATAATAATTTTTTACAAAAAAAATACCAAAGTGGCTGAAACTAAATGAATATCTATTAAATTTTGTTAAATAAACTGCAAAAGGTTGCCGCATTTTATGAATACAGATAAATTTTATTTCTATTTTCTTTTTTAATTTGTTTATTTTTGGAAACCATTTTTTTAGTTCTTATTAAAAGGTATCAAAAAATGAAGCAAAAAATCAAAAGTGGAATTTATTTATTTTTCTTTGTTTATTTATTGTGTTTATTTATTACACCGAGCGACATTTTCTGTATGGATACTCAACTTCCTCTTTTCGAGTGCCGAAAAACAACAACAACTTCCAGCACAAACTACTATTATTACAAACTAATCTTCCCAACACTCTAGGAAAGGAAAATAGTTAAAAAAAATTCACGTTGACCTGCATTTGTGAAACCACATTTTCACACGCCAACTAACGGGAAGATAAACGTTCAGTGGTGTTGGAACGCAATCAGCCGAGACAGCGAATGAAAATTGAAATTACTTATACGCTCCGGTGGCACCAAGCATTTACATATGCACATATGTACATACATGACTACCAATATTTGTTGCGAGTACATATGTATGTACTTACATACATACATACTTATATACCTGATGTACTTAACAGTGAGTAGTTGCCGAAATGCTAGCATTACATGCATATAATTTACACCTTCCGAGGTAAATTAGATGAGCAACGAAGAAAGTGAACAAGCAGAGAAAGAACGAGAGGAAGAGAGAGAGAGAGTGAGAGAGAAACACAAATAGCACAGCACAGTACAAATAAACCAAATTTTTTTTTCTAGCCAAGTGCACGGGGTTTGTGAATATTGCAGCAACCGCGAAATTTCAGCATTTTCACGCCTTCCACGCTGACAAGCATGCATGAATAGTCTAACAAAGTAAACTAAATTCTGCCAACAATTTCCTGCTTGTTGCAATTTTTGTACATTCTTTATGCTCAATTTTATTGCTGTTTGTATTGTGTTTTTTTTTTTATTTTTATTTTTTTTTTATTGAGCTACTTGTAAAAGCGTCGATGGCTTTATGGCTGGCTATAATCAGCAATCATTGCAGACATATATGTATGTATGTTATTACATATACAAACTTGTGCAAAAGTATGATGTGTTCGTAAACTTATGTATATGGTTAAAAAACATATGTACAAAATACATATACATATATGTATGTATGTGTGTATGTATAATTGTGTGTCCGTCTGCATGCTCGTGAAGGCTGTTGCTAATTTCTTTCATTGCTTGTTTTTGTTTTAACGATGTTCTACGTCGTCGCTGTTGCAATTTTCACATCAAAGCATTTCTTGTTTTGTTAACTAAAATATATCTTTTTTTATAAAAAAAAAAAATCGGGAAAAATAGTTGTGACCAAACACTAAAATATTGCGATTTTTTAATTGATTTTCAAACATTTTAAAGCATAAAAACGTTAAAAAAAAATTATTGGAAAATATTTGAAAATATTTTTTTTTGTATTTTTTTTCACTATTTTTGCAAATTTTCTCTACAACTTTCACACTTTGCATACGAACTTTCATTACACATTCATTTAGTTTACATATTTTAAAATTTTGTATAATTTTTCTTTAATTATTTTCCTTTTTCTGAAATTTTTTCTCATTTTTTTATTACCACTTACAGCGTCGCACGACTAGAATTTCGTATTTTTAAGACAACCACACTCGTTTGTAGCGAGAAACACTCTGACGCTGAGCTAGCTGCTTGCCTGGCTACTTACTTACTTGACGCTTGTTTATACAATTCACATAGTTATTGTTGTTGTTGGCTGCCTGGCTGATTGCATGTCTGTGTGCAAAAATTCTGTTTCATCTATTGTTGCTGGCATTACTGCTGCTACTGACTGCTGCTTCTGTTGCTGCTGCTGCTGCTGCTGCTGCTGCGCGACATTGCAGTCAGCTGACTGCCGCACAACTAGAGGCCTCACACCGTTGGTCGCCGGTCTCTTTGGTAATATGTAGCAACCCCAGCAGGTGATTGTCGCCTCCTCATGTGCTCGTATTTACCCGGCAAAGCAGCATACAAGCTGTAAAAGCTTGCAATTCAGTTTATGTTGTTATGGTGTTGGTTGCCACTATTGTTGTTGCCGCTGTTGCTACATCATAATAACATTTGGTGAGATGTATCGGCAAACAGTGCTCAGTGTTGCTCTCTTGTAATTAATACAGTGTAAATGGAGAGAGAGAGAGAGAGAGAGAGTATCCGAGAGCACCTTGTAGTTCTCTGCCTCCATGCCGAATCGCAGCATCGTTGCTTTCATCTCATTTCAGGGGTTTCTTTGCATCAAATATATCAAAAAATGCTATTATTTTGGGTGTAGCGCATTGGTTAATGTTTTTAAGTTAAATGGAACTTTAATAATTTCAAATTTCTCGAATATTGTGTATGCATTGAATGGCCATCCAGATAGTGAGAAATTTCATTTTTTTTAAATATGGGACCTTTCATTAAATACACGACATTGGGTAAATGGCAATGCATTCAGACACTCAGGTTATTAAGTAATTTATGAATTAAATCTCCATAAAAAATAAGACATTCATTATAGGAACATTTTTTAAGCTGACTCGATTACTGAGGTCTTCGATTTCCTTTCGCCTGATCGAACTGTCAATCTGTTAATCATGAATATTAATTGAGTACTTTGCATCATAACACAAAATAGGCTAACATCCTAATAAAATTGGCAACCTCGTTACTGTTATAAGGCACAAGTAATGGTTCGAACCCTTGAGAGGGTGCAGACTGGAGCTTCACATCTAGATTTAGAAGAAAGAATTTATATTTTGAAAATTATATCGTAGTAGAAATCCTCATTGCCGAAAATGATGATTTGGACGGAATCTTTGTTTTTAAATATTATATAAAGATATGTAATATTTAAGTTCCTTATATCTGAAAAATAATTCCGAGCAAAATACCGACGCCACTTGCTCAAAAAAATTCCAGCCGAGAGGCCTAATTTGCGACGACTTTTTGTAGCAATGTCAGCCATATGTCTGCAATACGTGCCAAATATTCTCTCCCAAGGTGTCGTCTCCGGTTTATCTGCGTAGACAAGTGATTTTACTTAATCTAAAAAATAATCGAACGGTGCTAGGTCACACGATCTAGGAAACCACGGGCTAGGCCCACGAGAAAAAAGTTTCCTTTAATAAATTTCTTGTTTCGTTGGTTGTATGGCATGTAGCGCCGTTTTGTTGGAACTTGTTGTGGTCGCCCACAATTACATCCTCCCATTCATGACTCTATAGCATTACCCATTGACAATACCATTATGACCGCTGTCTCTTCATTCGCTCAACTATGTCAATGTCATCGTATACCCATAATTCGTTGAAATACTTTTTTCCCCAGAGCCGACTGTTGGCAAAAGTGTTTCTACTCTGAATGTCAAGGCTGCCATTAGTATTGGTGTTTATACTGGTCTTTAAATAGATGAAATTATCTACGACCTCGAAGTTATTACTACCAACAGTGACGTGGAACCCGAGTGGCGAATGCGATGACTGTTTGTTTCATGAAAGCAGATATTTCGTCTTGTCATCGTTTTCTGAGCTTCCTTATCAAGTGCGGGTAAGGCAAGCCTAACGGCGCGATTTTAAGGCCTATGAAATCAATATCATTGGCAGACGCCAACACACACTTGTGAAAAAATATACTTTGCCCATTTAGCTCTGCAGCTTCGTTGTTTTATATAGAAAATTATTTTTTCACGTGTTAAGTCTCAAACTCTGCATAAAACTGGGATTCGAATTCTAACTTTAGCTCGCCTCCAAATGGATTTTTGTTGGCCACTTACAGGACGCATGGTCTAAAACCGGAAATCCTCAGCTGCGTGAACCATATGAAGAAGAACCGTTTCTGGTCACTCCCAGGTGAATGGCAGTCAAAAGCTATCCTCACTTATTATTCATATATATTTGTATTACAGATAAATATCAATAATCACTTAATTTCTCAATTAGAACTATTTAAACGTTTCGTACGATAACACCAACACCATTATTGATTGAGTTAGTTAAACTACGGTAGTCGGGTGGTTAGCATTGGGTACTGCCATTTGGAAGCTCCTCATAAAAATTCACATAGGAGACTGCATATAATAAAGTGTAGGTCCTCCATTTGCTGGTAGAACATCAAGACGCCCACCACGAATTGGAGAAGAAACTCGGCCGAAAATCGCTTCAGCGGTTACAAATCGCCAATTATATATTTGTAAACATATGTGTAAAAGACACAAGTCAAGTATGTATCTGAATGCTTTTAACTTATTCCAAATGATTTTGTTATTTTTGCTTTGCACCAATGTAAAATCTTCTGAAGTAAAAAAACACAGTGCTGCTGGCACTGTTTTAATTGAAAATAAATTTAACAAATAAAAGTGCAGTTATACACAGAAAACGAAAATAAAGCTAAAAAGGTCACATAATTTTATGATTTTTTTTTCATTACTGATAAATATGTTCATCATACGCCCAGTAGACCCAGCGCATACTCAAGTAAGTTAACTGCCTTATCTTCCTATGTACGCAGTCTAGTCAATAAGTTACTCATCCCTTCATTTGCCATTCCATTAAAGGCATTTGAAAGGTAGTAAGGAAGTACTGATTTCGACATCACTGATTAACAAAATAGTCATCGCTGTTTTTTAAAATGGCGATAATCTCATAATGAGGTTCTGTAAAAATGCAAAGGTTTTTCTAAATATGGTTGCGCTTGAACGAGAAAAGCCGATATCTAAGAATGACATGAAAATAATAACTTCTCAGAAAATTCCGCCATTCGTTCGGTGACGGAAACTAGAGGTCTTCTATTATCTAGAAGTATACCAAAAATTTGGATTAAGTGCTCAACAGATTCTTCTCTTAGCTTGGTGCACTTAATTCAGCGATGCTCTGACATCTACATACGTCTGCCTGTAACCAAGCTATCAAGCGTTCCTGCAATCCATCGAGTTGTCATACGCCAGTTATTTTCAATTAACACCTCTGTAGTCCAAATCTTTTCACAATCTTTTCTAGAAGCAACCGTCGCAGGAGCTCCAACTGCACCGATATGTTCCCTATTTCTAATTTCTTATAGCACCGCGAGTTCCATCCATTTCATTATGGTGGTACTGATAGAGGTTCTTTTTCTACCATAAAATAATTTTAATAATAACAAAAAAAGTTTTTACTAAATTAACTACTAATTTAACTAAGTTTGGCAGAAGAAAAACAACTCACGTCGTTTACAGAAGAAATAAGGTTATCGTAAAATAGTTTAATCCAAATATTTGAGCAACAGGGAAATAGATTTAGCCTAAATCATAATGCCAAAAATTATTAATATTCCAGATTCCTTAAAATATCAAAATTGCAGCTGCATTCGTAGCAATTGCTTTAACGCTTGCATCTCTCAGCTCACTGCATTTATCTTATTATACACTCGTGAGAGTAAAATATAATATTAGTGTTCGCTGTGAGCTACCCATCGAATGCATGCACACGAGCTCTTTAGAAGCAAGTGCTTATTGCATCTCGTGAAATCATTGTGAAAAGCAACAGAAAATCTGCGTGCAAAAGCTTTATAATATGTAAATTGAAGGAGCAACAAAATGCGGAAAATCCAAGCAAGTATCTCCAACACTCTTTAAGGGGTAAATCCAATCTACGATTTTGGAAAACGCAATTTTTTTTCGTTTGCTCACAGGATACCTTTGGGTCCAAGAAATAATATGCAATTGGTTTTAAAGTGAAAAAAAATTTCAAATAGCTGAACTTTTTATTTGCTGCAGCCGCTCAGAGCGTGCGCTGACCACAATGAAAACTTTAAACACGTTTTTCTCAAAATCATATTTTTCAAATTGGGAAGACAGATTATTCGGACCCTATTGCAGCGATTTATCTGAAATTTTAATGGTAGCGGCACAAATATAATTTAGTACTTGCCGTTTTTGTTTAAGTGTAAACTTTTTTTTTTTAATAATTTAGTGCGTATTTTTTAGTTTAAAAAAAGGTGTGCCGAATAAAATAAATTTGTTATAGTCAAAAAATATAAATCAGTACGTACTTCCAAAGGCCATAGTTTGTAGATCATAAAACTTTTTGCTTTTCTGTTCAAAGTCTCCTCTTTTAGAAGAAATCGGTCCTTCCATCGACGCCTTTCAAAAAACATGTACTAAATAATGGAATTTATCACCGCCATTTTGTAAGAAAATAATAATTAAAGAATATTTTTTTATACTTCAATATATGTTCAATGAAATTGTTGAATAAAATTCTTTTGCTTTTCCCATATTCCTACAATAAATTTTTAAAATTTAGTCTATTTTTCAACCCCTAGAGTGGCTTTACCCTGTACGAGTTCATTTGTCAAATGTTTGTAATCACGTACTTTATTTTATTACACCTACTGTTTAGTGGTTAAAAGTTCATAATAAAGTTTTCAACTTATTAAATGCACTCTTCACATCGACGTCTCATTTTTCTTTAAGTACAATATATTTTATTGATAAATACAAATGAAGTTTACCAAACGTGTGCTCGTTATGAATTTAAAAATTAAATGTATGCGAAAACATGTATTCTAACGAATATACCTACTCATCATTATCTGAGAAGTAATGCCATTTACTACTTTTTAAGATAGCATTCAGTATGTCTTTAAATGGTTGAGACTTTTCGAAAGCAACCTGAAGCTATGTTAAATCTGTTCATGTATTAGTTATATCAAATGGCTGCAACAATCGCATATACATACATCTGTAAGCTTCCGTTTCCATTGTATTTTTCAGTTGTGTATGTATGAGAATTGACCATAGAGAGAGCTGGCTGTTAAAAACCAGGAAGTCGCGCAGGAATTAAAAGGATTGAATAATGCTGCCATAAAAAAATGAGACCAATTGGCAACAGAAAATAATATAAAAAGCTAAGTGTGTAATAACAAGAAAGAAGAGCTGTCTTCGGCCATGTCAAAGGCTTTATACCTTTCTTTACCAATTTTATGGTATTTAATTTCTGGATGAAATATTAATTCTCACACCCGAAAAATTGATTGGTGGGTATAGAACCTCCTGAAGTTTTCCGATTTCCATTATTTTCGGTGACAATAATTATTTGTACATATGTGTCAAATAAAAAATTTCATGCTCTAAGATGGATGTCAGCGTCAGCTGGCTGTATATTATATTTAAAAAACGGCTTCAGTCTAAACTACATATCTAAATTATGGAGGGAATCGAAAATTTGTTTTCATTACCAATTGTGGAAAGGTGTCTCATAGTAAGCCAAAGGATTTCAGACCAATACGTCTGGCATTTTTCATGCTTAAAATAGTGGAATGATTGATGGTGATTCACATTAAGTCTACTGCGAATCATAATCTCTCAGTAAATTGACACTCCTATATAAAAGATAGGAGACAACGTTATACTACCATTATGCGAAAAATCTATCTCGGTTAAGGAAAATAGCCTGTTAGCTTTTCTGGATACTGATATTGCGTTCAATAATATGGCGCATACTGGATTTACTTCTGCCCTGACTTGCCTGTGCAACTCGGTAATTTCTCGGATGCAGGGTCGTAAGATCGGAGATCGCTGGGTTATTGGCAGAGGAAACCCACAGGATGGAGTCCTCTCGACTCTTTTATAAGCCTTTGCAGTAACTCCTTGGAGGCGGATTGCAAAATCATAGAATATGCGGTCGATCTAGCGGTTATGTGAATGGTGAATTCCCACAAACTTTATGTGATGTCATGCAGAGGGCAGCGCTCCTGTTTATAAGCGGATCACTTCGTTCCACACCAACTGAGACTATGATTATCTTTTTAGATCTACTCTCCATTGACATTATTAGTCTGAACAATGCTGCTTGCGCCGTGGTAAGACTACAAAAGGTGTCTGAATCGATAATAATAAATCACGGGCATACTAACATCTTAAGAAGTTTCCGTCTACCCCAAAAAACAGATCACTTACAGTGATGGCTAAGCACTTCTCTTTGCACCTAGATTGGTGCCTGTACAAATCAACATTAGTAATGAGATGGTGCTTGCAAGGAAGGTCGTTTTCCTACCACTCTCGCTATCATGGGAGGGTTCGGGCATACCGAAGATGAAAAATTCTCAATGCGTGTAATATGGCCAGAATGGAATAGCCTGGAACAGGAAAAGGTCACGTGAAATTATCGAGCTGAAAATGAAAGAGATATCTACAGTAATAGGAATTCTTACAGGGCATATCCCATTGCGGGGGCTAAGGTACGGCGACCGGCAATCACGTCAACCCGCCACCAAACCAAGAAGCTTTTTCAGCGGGTTTTTTAAGAAAACCTCATATCTGAACAACAGGTTAATATGAGAACTATATGCTATGCTCCTTCGATTACTTAATACTTAATACTTAATTTCATACTCCAAGATGTTTTTCTGACGGAGTTCAACCAAAAACTCTTTTCTGGAAATTACGGTGTACGGGAGCAACACATTACAGCAGATTTCGATCATTTTCAGCATCAGTGTGTAATTCGTAAAACGAATGAAAAGTTTTAGTTTTTTTTCAAATCGTCCGCATAGATGCCATAGTGGACCGATGTGACTGGTTCCGACAAATGATGGTATCAGTGCGTCTGTGTACTTGGTTGGGTAGAAATATTTCAAACACTGAGGAACAAATAGAGTAAAACAACTCAGTCCATTATTCCGATCCTATCAGTATGATTTCGTGTGGGTCTTGCTCTTCTCCTTCTGGAACCAATATTCATGAAATTAATTTTCAAAATAGTTTTCTCTAATTCTGAATGTCAGTCTGGAAAATATTTGAGCCCATAAGCGTGGTACTATGCTCTATAAGTACGCGCTCATGTGGGTGGCAGTTATATAGCAAATCTATTTATTTTTTTTTTTAATATCATTCACTTCTGAAAATAGAAAGTTTCATCTCTTTAAAGTAGGCGAAAAAACTGTACTTTTCCAAAAAACTTAATGCACACTAATGCTTCAATAGCTTTTTAAGAATTCGGTTGCTCCTTTCCACAGAATTCATGATACAAAATTTCAATTACAAGAAAGGCCTAATTTCAATTTCTTTCTACGATATTATGTGTGTACGTAGGTATGTAAGTATGTATGTACGTATGTATGTATTTATGTGTATGTGCTTATTCAAATGTTCAGTTACAAGGTAATGATTGCTATTTCCTGGAATTGATTAAAAAAAAAACATATGCAGAAGTGAGATGTTTTTTCCAAAGAAATGCTGCCACCAGCAACTAAACAGAAGTAAGTGTGTAAGCAAAAGCGTCATAAAAAGGCTACACCACTAACAGTGAGCAACCACTTGTCTCAGAATACCTTTAAACAAGTACAGCTAATTTTTACCATCTGTTAGCTCTTCCCTGCATGGTTAGTTGACTTTCCTTCTACATGTTGTTATAACCGCTGTTGCTATTCCACCGCTGCGTATACGTAACATTGTCGGAGTGCAAAAATAAATGTAAATACGTATAATTCAGTTTAAATTGATTGAGTCGGTGATTTGAATGCTGACAGTAACTTTGAACAAGAAAAACTATGTCAAAACTTAGTAGTTAATTAAGTAGGGTTATTAATTTAATTTAAAATCAAAATAAGTACTATAGGTTTATCCAGTTTATGAATTCCCAAGAATTTTGGCATCTGTCAAATTTAACTGTCTAGCCAAGTATGTTTTGTTTCAATTCAAAGTCAGGCATTTATGAAAATGACGCTCTTGACAACCTGAATTTGAAAACCACTTACAAAAATGGGGATTCAAGTGTGGCCACATTTCGTGCTCTAAAGAAGTTTGTGGTGCACAAAAATTCCCAACTACACAAACAATTATTCAAATTTTAAAGAAATTTGAAGTGACTGAATCGGTTGTAGATATTGTAAGGTTTGTGGAACATTGTATTGCTTGCCCCAATTCAAATATCGCTACTGAAAGTAAAAGTGAAAGCGTTTACAATAAAGTTGATAATAATAATCGTGTGGTTATACCCTTATTATACTTCATTGGGTGCATCTGAATTAACGATTAATTTCAAAAATTAACCAAAATTTTAATTGATATTTTATTAAACATAACATCATCTGTAGGACACATCTCCACATAAATTTTTAAATTTTACAGAGCTTTATTGCTTACGCTCACCGTTGGTTTTACTATCACCATACATTCTGCGCAGTAGTGACTCTCTGAAAGCTCAAACATCAAAATTTTAAACTCCTTTCCCAGCAGATATTTTACCACTGCATTGGTAAACATTTTGGGTATTTGTGACACAAGACACCGGATAAAAATTAAAAGAATTCCTAATTGTCAAAGCAGTATCTCGGTTGTCTTCTATTTTACATATTTTTCCATTTCTGCTAATCTAATTCAGCAATAATGATAGTCGTAAATGTATAAAAAAAAGGAGCTGCTTAAGGTGGCGATGAGATGTAAGTTACAAGAAGGCTGCAAAAGTTCACTACACATACCTAATCTATATATAATATTAGGTAAAGTAAAAAGTTCGTTCCGCTTTTTTTATGCAAATGGTTCTGGCTGCTTTTTCGCCTTGATCGAAGAAAAATTGTGAAATATAGCGAATTTTCTCTTTGCTGGTGTCCATCATTGACGAGCGCTCACAACGTACTGAGTCAATCAAGTGAAAAACTGTCAAAGACAAACTTTTAGCGCGGATAAACACGTTTTCAGCGCCGTATAGTCTGACATGATGCGATTCGTAACACTAGTACTATGGACAATAACGCCATCTCTTAGATAAAAACCGAACGAAATTTTTACTTTACTTAATATTAGATGTAGTAAAAACAAATACATTATTTTTGCATGAAATTGTTGCGTAAGAACCTCCCAACCAAGCTCCCGGAGCTTCTGACGAGTCACTATCGATGTGTGTGGCCTGGCCTATTAGCCAAAGCTGGCCGCTTCTAGGCGATTTCTTCCTTTAGACGGTCCAATTGTTGACAGTACAGCTCAGAGTTAAGAGTTTTGCCGTATGGGAGCAGCCCATAGTAGATAACTCCCTGCCCATCGCACCAAACACACAGCAAAACCTTCCTGTCCGTCAATCCTGGCTTGGCCACCGTTTCTGCCGGCTCACCGCGTTTCGACCACGACCGTATTGCTTAACGTTATCGTAAGGGATCCATTTTTCATCGCCAGTCACCAAACGCTTCAGAAATGGATCGATTCGCATATGAAAATTCGGTTTATGAAGTTGTTTTGTGTTAACTCGTGTGACACCCATACGTAGAGCTTCTTTTCCTTATTCCAGCCTCATTCAAATAGTTCCAAACGGTTTTTTGTGCAACTTTTAGCTCCCGTGCAATCCTTTTATTACCCATAAGGAGCATTGAAAGTCTCAGCTGAAAATACAATCGTTTCTATATTTTTTTGTTGTAAGCATTCAATTATTTTCATCAGAAAGTATATTAACTAATATACACAGTGTACAACAAAATAATAACAAAATTGTAACTCATACGCAGTGGTGTCTTCATCTGGCTTTATTTCCTCATTTCTATACTACTCTTTCGCTTATGTAATTTTTATTCTTAGTTTCCTCAATTTCTATCACTTTAAACGTAATTTAATTATTTTCCGTTAGTGTGTTGCATACAACTCTTGTACTCAGAATCAGGAGGGATCATGTCCTAATCAGCAAATAATTTAAAATATTTAGCAAAACCTATATAATATATAATACAACCCTAAATTACAAGGAAGAGAAATGAGATTGATAACCTATCATTGATTATAGTCAGTAGGTAATGAAATTGTGTAGTAAATAATAATAGAAAATTCCCAAAGTCGGTATTTTAATGAGTTGTGCAAATTGTGTTAAATGAAGGGAAGTTACTACCACAGCAAAGAATGCACATACTCCTATATATAAAGACACAAAAGTATTTCAGTTTTCTGTTAACAGAAGCTCTACACTCTCTTGCCGTAATGTATAATACTTCTTCTTAACACATAACGTTGGATAGATATATTACGAATAACTGACTAACGAAAAGAGTTTAACCGAAAGCACTGTTGTGGTTGCAGCACACAAATGCTGCTCTATTTCATGCTTTCATTGCGGAGGTTTCTACTGTTGGGCAGATTTTTCTATAAAGCTGTGTAACTGGTAACTATAATTCCTGTTCAGTTTTAAAGCCAAGCATATTTTACAAAAATCCATGAAATTTATATTTTTCAGTTAAGGGTAGAAAAGTCACTCATACGCCGTGTAAAATATTATATAATTATATGGGTTTCCATATTAACATTTTACTTACTTTTGTGTTTCAACTCATTTCATTAAATATCTTTGCAGCAACCCATGGCCGGTCCGATCAATAAGCGGACCGATACACAGCCTTGGCCAAAAGTATTAGGCACCCCACTAATTACTGATTATTTTGTTTTAGCAAGTGAAGTATTGAAGTTTTATTAGAAAAACGGTGACACAGTGATAATAACATTATAATTAGTAGGTTCACCCTTCGATTTAATAACGGCAGCAATTTCCTTAGGCATGCTGCGTACAAACTTTGCGCATTCGTCCGTACTTATAGCGTACCACTCGTTAATTAAGCAATCTTTAAGGCAGTTTTTGATGTTATACTCTGTTCCTTAATATTGCGTTTTAAAAAAAAAACACATGTGCTCAATGGGATTAAGATCTGGAGGCTGTGCAGGCCAATCTAACAAAACAATGTTGTTATCTTTAAGCCAGCGCATCGTAATCGCTGATTTGTGACCAGGAGCATTGTCTTACTGAAATTGAACCCCGTCTAAATTAGTAGCGCCGAAAATGCGCGTTAACCAAGGCAGAAGAACAGCTTCTAATACATTTATGTACTTTTGACTGTCCATGCAACCCTCGCAAACGAACATTTCACCGACACCATCAGCAGCCATGCAGCCACAGATCATAATGCTGCATCCTCCATGCTTAACAGTGGGTACGACGCAATCTGGACGATATTCTTCCCCAACCCGTCGCCTCACGAACGTCACACCAGGTGTTCCAAATATCTGTAGAAAAGAAAAACTAATGTTTTCATAAAATTTGTATTATGTCTTCAAAATTGCTCTAGGGTAAGAAGCTTTGGCTGTTAATACTTTAAGATGATCTTAACTAAGCTTATCTCGAAGTTTGATTCATCAGACCACAGAACATTCGACCAATCTTCTTCCGTGAAATGTTGGTATCGGCGAGCTCATTCCAAACGATTTTTCCTATTCTTTTCTGAGAGCCACGGCCTCTTTCGGGCTTTACATCATTTTAAACCTGCTTCCAGAAGTCTTCTTCTAGCTGTTCGAGCACTAACCGGTTTACCAAATTCATCCGAAAGGGCAGAAAAAGATTTTTTGCGATCCTTGAGAGACTCGCGTATAAGTATTCGGTCTTTTCGTTTACTGGTTAGACGTTTTCTTCAACTTTTTGATTTATTATTGTGGGATTTCGTCTCCACAAATCGCTTGTTAGCACATTGGACCGCGCACCGCGAACATCCCACCAAATTGGCAATCTCAACCTGAGGCTTACCTTCTTTACTTAGAACTTGAATTCTAACTCTACCATCGTAGCTAATTTCACTTTTTTTAGGAATTTCGGTAAATATGAACTGTTTTTATAAGATTGGTAACTTTTCTCTAAATGTAATTTACACTTTCACTTTCAAATTTTAAATGCGAAAATATTTTATGAATTTCTTAAAAATGACAATTTTTAGGTATAGCTTACCAAGAGTGCTATGACTTTTAATATTACACAATTTATTCGTTTAATCAACAGTTAAACACTCATGTAAGACATTTACAAAAAGAAGTGGTAACTTTGATAGCCACATATGAGAATACTTGTATTTTAGTGTCGGAAAAACTTCAAACCATATTAGATAAGGATATTATATCGGCAAGCTCGTATTGACCTAATTTTATTTAACCAACGAATATGATTCCTGTAGAAGAAGAAGAAGGATTTTGTTAGTTATTAATATTACTATGTAATTTTTTTTAAAATGCCACGTAAATTAGCTAAAAAATGTATATAGGTCAAGTAAAAATCATCCATTGTTTTTACAATAGATGGCTTTAGTTATCTGTATCTCGCGCTTTGTAAATGCGATTGGATTTAACAGGATGGCGTTAGGAAGATGATATTTTGTACTATGAAGGATAATGGGACAGGTGCTCATCACTTCTCAACTCGGTAGTGTTTGAACGCATGTCAGAGATGGACACCCGCACAGAGAAAATACGCTATTTTCCAAAATTTTTCTTCGATAATGACGAAAAGGCAAGTCAGGCAGCTAACGATTAACCAAGAGCTAAACTTTGCACAAAAACAGCTTGGAACCACTTGATAAAGATTGGATATAAAAAGAGGCTCGATGTATGGGTGCCACATGAGGTAACGAGGAAAACCTCAAGGACCGAATTTCTATCTGCGAATTACTGCTGTATCGTAACATAATTGACTCAGCCCTGAAGCAAATGGTGACTTGTTATGAAAAGTGGATTACTTACAGCATAGTTAAATAAAATCTGTCGTAGTTGAACGATAGTAAGCCGGCAAAAATGGGCTCTAAGCCAAGATTGATGGTTAGAAAGCTTTTGTTTTGAGTTTGGTAGGATTGGCAAGGAATCCTCTACTTTGAGCTACTCCCCTACGGCTAAACTCTCAATTCGAACCTGTACTTTAAGCAATTGGACCATATGAAGGAAGCAATCGCCCAGAGGTACCCAGTACAGGAGGGTAATTGTGTTTTATTAGGACAAAGCCACACCACATATATCGATAGTGAGTCACCAGAAACTCCGAGAGCTTGATTGGGTGGTTCTTATGCAAGCACCTTATAGTTTAGATCTCGCACCAAGTGATTGCGATCTGTTTCTGTCTATGCTGTATATAGCAAATGTTTTGCATGGGAAGAATTGGGTTCAAGAGTAGACAAGAAAAGAAGTCAATATCAATTTTTTGCCAATAGGAACAAGGGTTTCTATGGATGAGGCATAATGACATCATAGCTTAAAAATGTCAAAAAGTTACTGAGCAAAGCGTTGCTTGTCTGACATAAATCGTATAATTCTGACTATGGCAAATAAAGCCATCAATTTAATGCAAAAATAATGGATGACTTTTTACTTGACCAATACGTTGACATGTCTTCTTTTTTACTTTACTCTCATATTATATGTGAGTGTATGTGACTTTTGTAGTTGGTTCAATTTTATATTCATAATTAATAAATTTCCCTTTATTACCTAATCAATTAAAATTTGATCAAATATTAAATCTAATAAATGTCAAATAAATGTTAAAAGCTTACAACTCATAAATAAAGTCATTAGCAGAACTCAACCATCTACTAATTCATGCAATACAACAGGGATTGTACAATTAATTGCATTTATTTTTGATGCCCACAGAATTACGCTTACGCAGAAAAACCGACAGGGATTTAACTTGAAAATGTTGCACTTGAATAAAGGCAACCTATTATATTTGCATACTCGTATTACTGCATTTTAGAATTAAATAAATTGTATTTAGTATTACATTTAGATGTGCAAGAGTGATTTATTGTAAGTATAAATATTATTATATTTTTTATAGCTCCGCCATTGTCCGTGTTGCAAAATTAACGGACATACAGGGGGCAAACCCTAGTAAAAGGGGTTTTAGACGTTCTGTAGCCGTTAAGAGTCATAACCAGTGGGTACTGGCAACCAGAACTACTCAAATTAGTCAATAAAATGCGTACGCACACTAGAAGATGCTATATCGAGCAAAAGACAGAAGACCCACTGTTTGGGTGCTTTGAAAAATGTAAACACAACAGCATAGATCTCGTCAATTGCCTCTTATGGTACACACAAAAGCCATATATATGCGCGGTGTATGTGCAGCGGAAGATGTTAAAATATTGATGATGCATTGGCTTTTCACAAGTGGCGTTAGACCCATAGAAAAATATGGAGCGCTGCTGTGGTGGGCGACACTAAAAAATAAGTGCCGCATTAAAACCTTCGAACAATTATAACGCAGTACGCAATGCTAACCATTCAGCTAGCGCGACCGCCTTTACATTGAGATACTTAATATACAAGCTATGTATGAAGAAGCGCTAGCGGCCTAAATGTTCTGGAAAATTTGGTCCAGTAACTCAATTATGAAGGATATGTCAGCATTCAGAAAAATTATATCAGAAGTCGTAAAGAATGGGTTGAAGGCGAACCAATTGAAAACAGTCAAGACATCCACATCTATACTGGTGGGTCTATGACATCCAAAGAAAACAGCTACAGGAGCAGGATTCTTCTGTGACCACTCCAATAACCAGGGTAGATTCAAGCTCAATCTCTATAACTCTGTCTTCCAAACAGAGATAATGGGCATTAAAAAAATTGTCAAACGGCCTGACGCTTTCACAGGAAGCTCTACCAAGTTTTTGGTCAAGCCGGAATTACACAAGTGTATTCAAACGCGAAGGACCACGCAAAGCGGCAATTACCGGACCATCGTGGATGAGTTGGCTTGCGCTGTCGTCGTGGACGATGTTGTCAGCGTCAACCGCCTCAGACCTTTCAGCGCATTCATGTTGTCTAAAGCAGTGGATTATGTAGGAATACTTAACACTTCCATCGTTGAACCTACCACCATATTATTACAGTAAATTTTAAACAGACCAAACTATTAATAACTTTAAGTAAAAGAGATCTTAGTATTCTTGTAGGGCATCAATTTCTACGTAAAAAATATAGTTAGGTCTAAGGCTTAGGTATGGAAGCTAGCGGTCAGATCATCAGCCTACCCTTTCGATTAACCTACCATAAAGTACTACCGGCACCTCAGCGTGAATATTAATTTTCTCAATGTACAAAACAGGATTCATTAATATTTATTAAACGAATAATTTTCCTTCCATTAGCTCCACACAATCTTCACTTCAGCTATTTTTATTCGAAGACTTAACAAAAACTTGATTCAATGGCTTGAAAGATATGATAAAATCATAGCTCTCTAAATTTTATTTTACTAAAATATGCTTGGGTAAAAAATTATTGATAAGCTCAACTCAGAAAAATAAATAAGCTTTAGTAGGGCCACAAATGGTCAGTCTAGCAATTTTAGTTAAGTCGTCACAGGTGACGAATCTTGATTCTATAAGTACGATCCAGAAACCAAACAGCAGTTCATGGTATGGAGCCCAACCCACCCGTAAAATCTAGGTAACAAAAATCAACATCAAAACCAGTTTACTTCACCCCATCTAAAATCGTAGCTGCTATTCCACTGGAGAAGGGTCAGACGATAACTACGAAATGCTATACCGAAGAGTACTCTGGGATCGAAGAAATTCGTCCAGCACCATATTCCCCAGATATAGCACCTTGTGATTTCTGGTTATTTCCAAAAATTAAAAAAAAATAAAAAGGAAAAGTCTTTAATTACAACGAGAGGAAGTTGAAAAAGCTAGATTTTGATGACTGTTCTCAGAAGTAGATCTAGACTTAAGAAATGCATTGAAATGCAATGGCGTTTATGTAGAGAAGATAAAAAAGGACCAAAATTACGAATAAATACAAAAAATATTTTTTTCTGATCAGCTTACCGAACTTTTTTTTGCTAATTCCCTCCTGTATTATACCTATAATACATTTCACACAATGCGCTTTAAAATTTAATATCGATTATTTACAAATAGCATTGGTGACCGCAGCACAGAAGTGTCGACTAGAAATTTAATATTTCATCACTTTCATGAGTATCTATATATATGAATGTCACAAAAAGTGTTGTATCCGTGTGCTATAACCACTCGTACTAACAACAAAAGCAAATTCACCATCAATATGTTGCTCCAGATGTGTCGGCATTTGCACAGTCAGCATCCACTAAGAAATGTGCTTTATTGTTGTTGTTTTTGTTATTGCAAATACAAATACATGTGCATTTGTATATGCATAATTACATACTAAAATTCTATATATATTTGTCCACTTATAATCCGGTTGAACGCTTGCCAAAATGTTTTGTTATAAAATTTCAAATTTCACACCTGTCAAAGAGGTCAGCAAGCTGCACGCGATATCCCATTACATGACAAACAAAAAAATTATTATTATTTTAACAGAGATTTTTTTACTAAATTCTAACGTATACATATAAATTTAAAATTCTCAGTGGGATGTGATTTATTTTACGATATGCCTAATATACTGTTCGTAACTATTGCCCCCTCCTAACTCATTTAAAAATGCTTTTCAGTTAAGTAGACCCCATTTACGTTGTAAAAACTCTTTTTTATATCTTATTATTCTTCTTTCTTCTTCTTCTTACACTATTATAATCGTGTTAATAACATCGCACCATTCATATCCTGTCTTTGGAAATGTCAAGCCAGATTCTCTTCCACCTGGTATTTCCAATGAAGTGGAGATCTTCCTCTTCCTTCGCATCCACCAGGAGGTACTGCATCTAAAACTTTCAAGCCTGGAACGTTCTCATCCATCCGGATAACATTACCTAGTCAGCGCAGCCACTTCTTGATCCATGTAATCGGCTGCCGTATTCGCCGCTCCAAGATAGACGAAATTATCTACGCTTTCAGAATTATAACTGTCAACAGTGACAGCGAATGTGATGATGCAGGTTAGGGGTTCAAGAATTTACCCGCGGTAAGGCATGCCTGTCGTAAGGGGCGACTAAAATCCAATAGTTCCCGCGACAGTCGGGTCTTTATACCGGAACGACCCGGATTTTTTATCCTGCCAAGGACTGTCATTCCCGCAACATTCCCCAAAAATTACTTTGAGGAATATTTTTGCGGCAACAACAACAACAACAACTGTTTTTTTGGTGATAGGAGATATTTGGTCTTGCTCTCGTTCTCCACTTCAAGAGATCAATTCTCTTCCTCATACAATCTGGAGAAAGCAGAACTCACCGCACAGTTGTTGACACCATATCAGCGTAGAGACAGCTTCTTTTCGTGCTGCCGAAAGCTACTTTGAAAGCAACGAAGATGTGGTGTGTTGATACCCTTTTCACAGCTATTTAAATAGCTCGGTCTGTAATGTACTGGTCCCCACCACTCTGTTGTTTAGCAAGCGAACGATTGCTACACGAACTTCTTTATGGTGGGGGAATGGAACGTCATCGGTTGGGGAACCGGGTTCGGCAACTGCCCCAAAAGTTCCCTCCATAAATTCAGTTTATTTTGAGAATCAGTCACTAGATCATTTCTCTGGGTCCTACAAAATGTTGCTCCGGTCTTGAAACCTTCTGTAATTCTCCGTATCTTTTCGTAGAATTTTCGACCATTTCTCTTGTCAGCCAGCTTCTCAAACTCTTCATATTTATGCCCCTATCTAGTTTGTTTGCAAATGTGTCTTACTTCCGTCTGCAATTTTCGGTATCTATACCATCCCGCACGTGTAATGATCGATCTCAACGTTGCGAGGTAAGCAGCCTGTTTTCTCTCCACTGCGACTCGGCAATCCTCATCGTGCCAGTTACTTTTGCTACCATTTCGAAAACCAGTATTTTATTTCACAGCTCTACGTACGGAGCTTAAAATGCCATCCCACAGTTCTCTTAAACCGAATTACTGATGAATGCTCTCAGAGAGCAGGAGTGCAATTCGAGTAGAAAACTGTTCCTCATTCGTTTTTTTTCTCGCCAGTTCTTTTGAGGCACTGATGGCCAAATTCCCAAAACAGGGAGATCGTGTACTTAGAAACTCGGGTTATATTCTCATACGTATTTGGGTACCACGAAATAAAACGAACGACAAACGATTTGGAACGAAAACTTCTTTCTAACCACTCAGCTTGACATGGGTTGAATTTCTAGTTTTATCAGTTTTTTACGAATTCTTCCCTCAAATTATGGATATTCACTACGTAATATTTATATTCAAATATAAGTATTTCAAAATACTCATATATGTACATATGTATTCATATACAAAAATCATGTAGCACTTCCGAATTCAGTAAGCAATTACAACTAATTTAAATAAAAGAACTTTCTTTCATCTTTTCAAAAACTTTTCCCTAAAAGGAAGCAAACCCCAAACAACTTTTGTTTGATATTTAGATTTGTGTGTATGCATTTGTTTGTGCCCTTACAAATATAAACAATATTGCTTTTCCAAAGTGCCCGAGGTCATGGCTACCGCAAACTGCCAACCAAACCGAGTTGAATTGTACTCTGTGATTATAAGTACCTTTTTATAGATATATATGTAGTACGCATGCTAGCATATGTAACACCGAGGTCAAATGAACTGATTTTTAACTACTTTGAAACTAGTATGCAAATCAAGTAACAAAATCATATAAGCAGGTCTTCTCTCATTCAAGCAAATGTTATTTTTATTAAGAAAATAATCAGACTTTGGTCAGACATAGACCATTCTTTGATTTAATTGGAAGAACCCGAAGACCATTAAGCAGGCTGACTGCGCTCATCTGCTCTCAAGTTTAATCATTTTTTTTTGGTCAAACTGAATTAAAGAAAATAAAATAAGTACTGCATTGCTAAAATACTTTTTATGATTTTTTTTTCTCCTTTTTAAAACTGTGTGATTGATTTAGCAAGTCTCTATCTACTACCAGTTTGCCATTTTTAGGACTTGTGATGTTTCTATCACGAAATTCTAGTGGTCAGGTAATGCTTTTCATAGAGAGCTTATGTACACCGAGTCAATGGAAATATGTGTGGATTGAATTACACGTGGGATACTTGCAACATTAGTTGCTTACTAAATTTAAAAATACACAACAAATGTTCATAACTTCATATACAATACATCTGTATGTATACTGTAGAGAAACTTAAGAAGAACAGATATTCGTGAAGTTATTCATAAAAATTAAAGTTATGTTGTTACATATATGTATGTACATAAAGATAGAATATTAGGATCAATAATATAAATTTATATGGATCAAGAATTATAGAATAAATGGTTATACGTAGGCTGCTATATATAGGTCTGGCCTAGGCAACACTAAGTGTTGCCAGGTGCAATCTGACATTCCCATTGGAAAGTTTGACATTCTTTATCATAACATCACTCAGAACGTTTTGTCATTTAATCGTGAATTGTTTTATTTACAGGGAATTAAAAAATTCATCTCGGCCAAAAAATGGAATTAACTCGTGAACATTTTCGTGCGATAATTTTTCAAAACTTTCAACGTGGATTATCACGACAAGAGTGCATAGATGAACTAAAATCTTTATATGGCTCTAAAGCACCATCCTATAGCACTGTGAAAAACTGGTACAACGAATTCAATCGTGGCCGACGCTCGTTCAAAGACGAATTCCGGGAAGGTCGTCCAAAAACAGCCGTTGTGCCAGAAAATATCGATGCCGTACTTGAACTGATAATGCAAGACCGTCATGTAACATACTTTCAGATAGAGGCATGCCTATGCATTTCTCCCACCAGCATACATTCGTTATTGCATGAACACCTGGCCGTTGGATCCCGCACAATTTGACAATCGCTCAAAAAAAGGCTCGTGTGGATTGGTGTAAAGAAATGCTGAAAAATACAATCGCGGTGCTTCAAAAGACGTTTATAAGATCGTCACAGGTGACGAATCATGGATCTATGCGTATGAGCCCGAAACAAAACAGCAATCGACCGCGTGGGTCTTCCAAGACGAACCAAATCAAAAAAAAAAAACCATTTTCGTTGATAAATATTCGTATTTTCATTATTAGGCCAGAAATGTATATAGCAACCCTCGTAGTAACAGTAAAATCATGGGTTTAATGACGATATTGGTTCAACTAAGTGGGTGGCCGTAAATTTGAAAATAAATATGCCCAATTTTAATCATAAAACGGCGTTACTTTTTTACTATAATATTATAATATATAATATTCTATTCTAAAACATCTTGAGGAAATATATTTTAATCTTTAGAAATGTTTAATACAATATTACTATATTATTATAAATAATTATATAATATAAATATAATTATTATGAAATATATATTATTTATTTTTGAATAAAAATTATATAGCTGGCATCGGGAAATAATTTCAAAATATTAAAAATTATCAAAATTTCAACCGAATGTCCTTTGTTGATAAAAAAAAAAGTTAATATTAAAATCGATTTTCGCATATTTTGTTTTTATCGGCTAAAAAGCTTTTGGGAAAAAATTCGTAGATATAAAAAAAGTGCAGTGGGTTATTATGCACAAAACCTTGAGGAAAATGTTTGTGAAAGATTCATAATAATAATAATAATTTCTGATTTTTCTTTTATTTTATAAGTTTGCCAAGTGGCACTGATTCGACCAACATTCAAAATTATAGAAAATTAATTTTTCAAATTGTGGTCGCCGTTCTGTAGGGAGTTTCAGCCCTTCCAAGTGTATTTCTAACATGAAATAAAAGCTCTTTATAAAAATCCATCTGCGGTTTAGTATAAACTGTAAGTCTCTCCTTTGCTGGAAAAACATCAAGACGCACACAAGAAATCGGAGAAACAACTGGGCCGAAAATTGCTTCAGCGGCTACAAAGCGAAGATTATACAAAGGGTGTTTTCTGAGACCTGTGGTTATCAATGAGGCAATATTTTTCTCAAAGTTAGTCTTTTTGACAGCTACTACTTTATTTATACTCAGTGTGGCTTATCATTTCATAATGAACAACGTTTGCAATTCATGCAAATTTATTACCGGTTCGCACGACGCGATGCGCCGAATATTCGGTCAACATTATCGCAAAGTAGTTTGAGTAACCGTGGATCCGTTTCGCATCACGTTTACTCTTTAATGGATAATGTCGATCCTAAGAGATGCCGTACAAAGTAAATCGAATACGCTATTGCCAGCAGCAGCAGCAGCAGGAGCAGAGTAGAATGAGTCCATCCTCCATCTTGTAAAACTATGTCCATCTACTTTACGAAGGATTTTGCGAAAGAATCTTGGTTTTCGGGCTCTAACTGTTGCAAGAGTCGCAGCCGAACGATCAACAAGCGCGTCGCACGTACGGTGAATGGGCTCAAAAACGATGAAACCCACTTTTGTTTGAAAATTATTGCATTTGGAGAGATGATTAGCCATAAGCAATTACTGAGACGTCGTTACAGTCACTGTTTGGTGTGCTCTATGGTTAGAGGGAATCATTGGTCACAATGTTACGGTAAATGGGGAATGATTTAGAGATGTAGTTAATGACTTTTTTGTGCCTAAAATCGAGGATGTTGAAATTGAAGCCGCGGTGGTTAATTATATATATATATTTTTAAAATATAATGCCAAACTCTTATCTTTTTAATAAAGCTAAATTCCTGGCCATAGTGTTAAATTACATGCGTTTTATTTTTTCTTGAAAACCACATATCTAAAATGAAGGATAATTAAAAGAAGAAAATTATAATTGAATATCGCCCTCATGTAATGCAAACATAATTGATTGAAAGGGGAAAATAAATTGGAAATAACTCAATAAAGAGTAATGACAATGTGAACATATGTGCACTGTGAAAGTTGGATTCAAAAATGGAAATGATTTACACTGTTAATAAATGGACCGAAAACTTAGAGACGAATTATAAAAATTAGTAATAATAATTATTTTTTTACTTACCACCATGGTAGAGGCTTCCAAGTATGGAATTTTGTGAAATCTGCAGAAATCTGTCAACTCGCAACAGGCAAACTAGATGGAAGATTTCCAGACAATAAAAGAATCAACGAAAAAGGAAATTTCGTACCAAAAAGGAAAGTAAAGAATCTGATAGGGTAACATGATGGAATGAGGGAAATTTAAATACGATATGTCGAAGAAAAGGAAATAATGAAAATGATTTAGAAATCAGGCGATCTCAGTTGTTTTTCAATGTAAACAAACAAAATGGCGCTTTCCATACATGTAAACCTCTACGATGCTTACCACCATGAAAGAACAATATTTTAAATATTTTTTTTTTTAATGATTTATTTCGAATCGATTATTAATAATCACGTTCTTCTTTAATTTACTTCATTTTGTCTCAATCATGCTTTTTAACCAGATTTACTAATTGGACAAGGATCTGTATATCTTATTTCATTATTTACGTGTCCGATCAATTATTTACCAAAAATAATAATTTGGACATTATTGTAAAACGTTATTTTCGTTTTACGATTTATAGAGGCTAAAATTAATGCAAGTTAATGCAGACCAAATGAGCAAAGTGTCATTAGCTCATTATATCTAGTATATATGAGATGCTACACACTTCGGTATTTGCACCGATCTTACTATCATGTCACATTTCGGCAATCAACAGTCGTTCTCTTTCTTTTTATTTGACAGCCGCTCCGACTTCTAGACTGTTTAAGTTTACAAGGCTGTCGACTATCGTTATATAATTAAACCAGAGGAGCCGATAAACGTTGTCCTGTCCCATGTCTTAAATGTAAAATTTTTCAATTATCTGACCGTTTTGATAAAAAATTTTATTAAAAATTTATTACAATATCTAACGTCATTCATAAATATTTATCGCAATTCGACCAATAGATTGCGTGTAGAAGTTGTTTAAAAAAAAAACTTGAAGTCATTTCTGCAGTTGTCGTTTTGCAGTCTGTTTGGAAGAGACTTGAATAATTGTACAAATTGGTTATTGTTTTGCACAAACATTTCCAAACTTACAACGAATTCTCGCTCCTCCATCTGCTCTATATGGTTGCATACACAACGTACTGGTTTTTCTTCATCGCCCATAAATTTGTAAGAATTTAGGATCGGCATCAGGCATTGGAAGTAATAAACCCATACCTATGGTGGTACACTTGACCTTGAATCTTGAATGTAGATTCAAAATTGCGACCATCTATCTTCATTATGAATAATTTTTGTTGCTCCAAGAACTAAATTTACCGATTTTTTGCAAAAACGACTTTGATTAAGAAGTGTTTTCAGCTAATCGCGGTGGCGGTTATAGTAATGGCAGTGAAATTTTTCCAGATGCGCAACATAAACCGACCGATTCTTTGTCCATACCACCAATCATGATTAGTGAATGTAATGAATAGTCTATTTCTGTTGTTGTTCATTTACTCTGTGAGCGTCAGTCACTTGTTGGCAGGTGAGTTTGCTATTTGTTCTCTTACATTGACATTAGTTGTCAAGTTTTCTTCTACTGTTCAATGTAGATAACTTCTGAAAGTGAAAGTTTACAGGCCTAAACAAACTTATTGTAATTATAATTATATTGGGTTGCCCCAAAAGAAACCGGCGATTTTTCATACAGACGGCGTTGACAACTTTTTTGAACAGCTTGTGACTATTTAATTGTATTTTTTATTTTGACAGTTATAAAAAGAATATTTCCGCCATATTTTACTTAAAGTGAAGTTGATGATGACGATATCAAAGCTTTAATCGAATCGGATCGTCATTTAACTGAGCGTGTGATTGGAGTGAAGTTAAGTGTACGAAAACCAACCGTTCATAATCATATACGACGTCTTGGACTAATAAAAAACTTGATATTTGGGCACCACATGAATTGAAAGAAATTCATTTAACAAACTGTTTCAACGCTTGTGATATGCGTCTTAAACGCAATGATCCATTTTTTGAAGAAAATCAGATCCACAAACCCTTTCAAAGGCTGATATTCACCAAAAGAAGATTGTGCTGTCAGTTTGGTGGAATTGGGTGTGGTATATTTTCAGCTGCTTCCAAGGAACCAAACGACTAATTCGAATGTCTACTGTGAACAACTGGACAAATTGAATACTGCCATCAACGAGAAGCGGCCAAAATTGGCCAATCTTAAAGATATAATATTCCACCAGGACAATGCTAAACCGCACACATCTTTGGTCACTCGCAAAAAACTGAGAGAGCTTAGCTGAAAACTGTTGATGCATCCACCATATATCCTTGTACTTGCCAAAGCAAACCAAACCAAAAAGTAAAAAATGTGTTCAGCCGAACTTGCCTTTAAAAATCTTCACTCAGATATATGTCGTATAGAGTAGTAAACAGTATGAAAGTTTAGACAATACACACCATTCAGATGAACTCTATAGTCTCCATAGTTTAGATTATACTTACGCTAACTTAAAAACTGATCTCAGCGCCATTTACCAAGCGTAACTGAAACTCAAATATACTTTTGAATATCTGACACGACTACCGTATTCTATGTAGAACGTTCTAACATCAACAACAATTTATAAATAAAGAAATTCATTGATAAAACATTATCTAGTTGATTAATTCTAAATCTAAGCCAACAATTTCCGGAAACATTCATGACGATAATGCGCCATCGCACTGAGCTGTAGTTGTGAATGATTTTAAAACCTAAAAACTCGTTCAATACCCTCGATCAACCACCGTATTCACCGGATTTGGCCCCATGCGGCTTTTTTTTTTTTGTTTCCAAAACTCAAGTTGCAACTTAACAAAACAAAAGTGCTGAAAAATATTAAATGACAATTGCCGGAAACTTTCTGATCTTGATGTGTAAAGATATGTAATCTTGTTGCTTCCTAATTACTTAATCTACACCTACTACTACTCCTTTCCAGTACTATTTCCAAATATGCGTATGCACATATTTGTGTAAGCAGACTAACTATCTGCACTATAACTCCACTCAAAGCTTTAATGAAGTGATAACCTCAATTATTGCACACTAATACTAACGTAATGCAAACACCACTTGCTAAAGTATGTATGTTGCTTGCAGTATAAGACGGATTTCATGATTGGAGCTCCAGCATGACAAGCTTCTGCAATTTATGGCCTCTATTGGGCAGTTGGTAATGACAGTAATTCATTCGTTATTCAAGTATGTGCTTTGTGCTTAATATTATGGCTGATATTGAGTACTGATAATATTGACTAAGCAGATTGAGCGCAGAAAGCATATCAGAATACATGCAAGCCTACGTTATTATACTATACTTAGAGTAAAAATACCTACATATACGTGTACGTACGCATAGTAAAAAAGTATGTGGTGGTGGTAAGCAAATTGATGCTGAATGTGCAGCCTCCAAGCTTTGCCAATTGCTAACACAGCCTAGTTGGTCGTAATAAGACCATCAACTGTCCGTGTTTTAATTAACTCACATATAAAATATTTTTTTCAAAAAGGGTGATTTTATAGACATGTACTTTTCAAAAAGAAATAACACCGCTCCCGCGATGTGTCTAGGCCGCCTAGGCCACCTTAGACTTGAAGATTTGTAGTATCCTCATTTGAAGTTTCGACTGCCTCGTACACAGCTGAGTCGGTAGCGTTAGCTGTGAAGTCTTTGTCACTATATATCAGTTTCTCTTATACCAGTTTTGTAAAGCCTATGCAAGATTTGGTTGAAATGGGTGCGACTCTCAGCATCGGAGAGCTCCGGCTCTTGCTCAGGCGCCTCGTATTCTACCACCGTATCTATCGCAGGGTCTGTGCAAGAGGAGCGCTGCGTATTACTACGATAAACAGAGATAATAATCACATCGGGTCCGTACTGCACTCGCCCTTTTCTCAATTCCGGCAAGGCAAGGAATTTCTACTCTAGCGAAAAGACCGCACCGCAGAACAAATTTTACTTCGTCAGGCTAATTTACTCTGGAAACGAGCCAAAGGCTGCAGACTCTCGAAAACTATGTGCAATACTTTTAATGCTAAACTTACAAAGTTTTTACTATGGCCGTGAGGAGAACGGATTCCAGGCTGCTAGTAGGTCTGTTAAAGGGGCTTGAACTTTTGGCACATGCTTTTAATTTATTGGGGAGAACAAATGCGGGAAATGTAAGGAAAGTGTGGGAACAGTGTAACAAGTAATCTGTGAGTGTCCAGCACTCGGCAGGCAAAAGCTAAACTTACTCGCCGAAGCAAGGCTAAAAGATCTTCAATCGGGCCAAAACGACTATTTCTATTTGCAAAAAGAACAGTAATGTTCTTCACACAAGAGACACCATAAAGAGTCTAGCAGTGCAGCTTTGTAGTATGTAGTATGTCTGACAACACTGTAGATCTTATTTTATCTATGTGAGACCCGAAAGGTCCGAAAGTTGATCCGGTTAACTTTCGTGCGAGGAAAAACCGCAAAAATCATAAAAACAGAAGTAAACTTATTATAGAAAAATTATTATAAATTATTTTTAAGCATTTTAAAATAAAATGATGCTTCACAAAATTCTATATTTTTTAAAATACTTTCATCTTTCGAAAAGTCATGGATTTAATTTAATAAAAAAAGATTTTAATGTTTCAAACTAAATATAATCACTCTTTGTTCTGCTATTATGCAGAATAAACTTACCGAAATGATTTTGTTTCGTTTCGGCGTCACGTTAACGAAACGAAAAGATATTGTTAATGTTAAAACGTTATTTTTAAAATGGTTGCCTGATATTTTAAAATTTTTTCAATTTCAATTTCAGTTTATTTATCCGTACAGTAAAACACAGAGTCTTTTCATTGTACACATATTAACATATAATGAATTAAAATTTGATTATTTTAATGTTAAGAATAGGTAAGAATAATATAATATTATATCTAAAAGGAGGATTTCAACAGTATGTTGACATACGTGTAGGTAAGGAGAAAAGGGATGCAAATAGGTTTGCAACTGCCGTTTTGAACCATCCAATCGTTTTGATATATTTTTGAAACTGGTAATGAGTTCCACAACAAAAAAAAAAACAATCTAGAGGTCGTCAAAGTTTTGTATTTGGGGACAACAATATTGTGAGTACGAGAAGATTGCACAAACTTTATTTTGCGGAAGAGATATCCTGGTTGACGGCTTTTGATGATTTTAAATAAATATTTTAAATTTCGAAGATTGAGATAATTCTCAAGGGTGAAGCCGAGAATGTGCTTGGTGTACAAAGAGATATCTTCAAACTTTTTTTTGGCAGTAATTGAACCTAGCTACGTTATTTATAGCTAAATTTAATTTGTTTTTTGGAATCGTAGCTTAAAGTATCATATACTACGGCAAAATAAGAAATTTGGGGAATAATAAGGGACTGACCTAGTTTCAGTTTTATTCTAATCGGTAAACAATCACTTGTATACCATAAATTTTGTAATGCCGAATATATGGTATTTTTATTCTGCAATTGTTTATGTGATGCTCACAATTTAGACCGGAGATAATTTCTCTGCGATTTGAAATTACATTCCTACACTGAACTTGCTGATATCTGTCCAATAAGTAGCTTCTTATAAGCTTAATTGCTGATGTGTTGAAACCAAAATAACTTTTCAGTTTTAACAGTAGGATATCATGGTTTACAGTGTCGAAAGCTTTAGAGAAATCTAAGAGCACTAAGATGGTAAGTAAGTTATCGTCGAAAACAGGACGGATGGCATACATAATTTACATTACAGCTGTGGAATAACTATGATTGGATCTATACCCAGACTGGAATTCGCTCAATAAATCATGTAGACGCAGGTGTGACACTATTTGAGTGGTAATAAATTTTTAAAATACTTTTGACAATGTTGGTAAGATACTGATGGGTTTAAAGTCTTGGGGAGCATTACACGAGTTACCTTTAACCACCGGAATGACGTTGGTAATTTTCCGCTGATTTGGAAACGTAAAGTAGGTTATAGCATGATTAAAAATGTGTGTAAGCATGGAAAGCACATACGGCAGTATAAGTTTTAGAAAACGCAAACTCAGACCATCCACTCCAATTGCATTAGATTTTATATTAAAAACACACTTTTAAATATTAAATGAGAATTCATGGGTGTGGTCAGTAACTAAGCTTTCATTGACGGTGAATGCAGATACATTTGCATGTGAATTTATGAGTTCAGCACCAGGCCCTAAGGACTAGAATAGCCTTAGTGATCCAAGGCTTAGTATGGTTTATAGCTTTAATTCTACGAAGGGGAACATATTTTTCAAACAGATAATTAATTAGCGTTGTAAAGTACTGTACCATAACTTGTTAACAGCACACTTCACTGTTAAGGTTAAACATTATCTGTTAACGATTTAACATTGAACACAGCATTTCGTTTCGGGTAAAAACGAAATAAAATTTATTTTTATAACTGCTTTAACGATAACCTTTTCAAATTTTTCAAACGATTAAAATTTTCTGGAATTTAACCTAAAATTTATCGTTATGATGCAACCTTGCTCTATACATACTTTTTGTTTAAAATTATTTTTCATAAATCTGTATTTTTCAAGACTTTAGCAAGCTTTAGCTCAAAAACATAGCAAAACCTTGTTTATTTTTTTATGCTGCTTTATTGCTACTAGAAACATCAGTTTTTGAAATTCATGAATTTTAGTGGGTAATTATTGTTCTTAACAAAAATATGCCGTAGTGGTTCCTTTTCTAATAGGTGCCTGATTTTATTTTTTTTTTTCAAAACTTTTTTTCTCAAAATGAAAAATCGCTCCACTGATACTGAGTTGCACTCATTTATACTTTCCTTAGCTAATCATCAGCATGATGGCGCGCACAACAACGTTGACACAGTTCTACCCTCTTTGTTTGCATTTCTACTACTCCGTATGTAACACTTTGATTTTATGTAGTATGTATATATGTAAACATGCACATACGAGTATGTAGATGTTTCCGACGCATTTTTAATGCAATTTTTATTTCACTTTTCATTACATTTGAATTTGTTTTTATCACCGTTGTTGATAGATGTCGCATTGTCTTCGCCTGTGGTTGTGCATGTGTGCGTGTGTATAACAACATGTCATAGAGTTTACAAGTTTCCATTGCATAAACTATGGCACGACGCACATTTTCCTTTACCCCATGCCGCTGGCAGTGAGTTGTTTTGCGTTGCAACTTGTTAAATTGTTTCTCGTGCGCGACAAACTGAAATACAAAATGTCAAGCGCAGGTGGGAAAAGAGGCGATACCAACAACAGCAGTGGGAAGTAAGCTTATGTATAAACAAGTTGTATGTAAGTGTTAGTTTGCGTAAATGCAATTTATTACAATTGTATAAAGTTTTGCAACTACAGCTGAGGAAAGTAAGAATTTACACCTTTACCTCAATCACAAGATTCACCTCTATACACCACGCACAGCAGCACGTTTGGCCTATATATGTAACTGAAAATATATGAGTTTAATGTGACTTTAATTTATATATATATACATATATAGAAGGTTTTGTCCTGAATGACTGACGGAGGCAGAACTACCATCCACACGCAACAGAAATAAAGTGCTTGACTTGATGGACTCAATTCACCAACATGTGCAACAACCGCTGGACAGGACGGCGAACAGACAAGCTCTTAACGTCATGCAGCAAGAGTCAATCAACATCTTTAAGAACTCTCTCCCTGTGAGTGACGCCTTCGAAATCAAACCACCACCCACACTAACATTTCTTTGTAACCGCTGAAGCGATTTCAGCCATCTCTTTACATGCCCTCTAAAACCAACACATCTAACTGCCTTCTCCCTTTTGGTCCGAACTCGTCTAAACTGTTCGTTTCCTGGACATCTAACAGGATGACCTCGACTTAGATTAACTAACCTATTCCTAGGCGGGGTTGGTAAGCCTCTACAAGAACCACTGATGCATCATCCCACACCATAAACAACTGATTGCAGAGATCTGAAACTTTGAGGATGTGTTCTGTGTATGACGTACCTATGTGGAGGGAAGGGATTTTCCGGGAAATGAACTTCGTTCTATTCGAAAAATTTATATTTATCGTTTGATTTACACAAAATGTGATAAAGTAGTAGTTTTGAGCAAAACTAGTCATTTGGAATTATTTTTTTCTGCGAAGTAGGTCTGGGATCGATCTATTTGAAACAAAATAACTTTAGGGACCAATGCATTATCAATTTCTTAGCAAAAATGGTGTCAAATAGTCAAGGAACTCTAACAAATGAACAGAGATATATCTATAACAAAACATACACGTATACTTTCGAGCAGGGTTTGAAAATACATATTCTTTTGGAAGCCCCTGGTGGAATAGTCCAGACTTTACCATTAAATTAATATCGGTCAAAGTAAGACGCAAACATAATATTGCTGTGAAGTGCTGCCACACTGTTAGAGGAGTTAATGTATTGCCAGTAGGCGATTTCCAACAGACTTTACCAGTAGTACCCAGGGAAATGCCAGCGAACGAAGTCAAGGCATGCATTCATGCAACGATCTCATTTATGACCTACAGTAAAAAAAACTGAGCCTCAACAAAATATAGGAGTCCATTTGAGAGGATATGTTACTGCTGTACAGTTCTCAAACGTGTTGCTTAAAATAGGAAACGGTGATTACTCGTAACGTAAATAACAATATACACGTAATTACTCCTACAGCATTAGGAACAACTGTTTCGGCAGTGGAAGAGCTTATAGCTACAATTTATATTCACGATAAGCCAGCAGAATGGTTATCAGCAAACCTCAGTCATAACTGAAATACTTTTAAAATCATTCGAGAGCACTGTGGGAGAAATGCACAATTTAGCTCCGATTAATTAAATTTTCAAAATAAGTATTGGCGGCATTATCATTTTGTATTCAATTATTTATGTATAAATCCGATAAGCTCAGAAGATTTTTGTTTTTGTTTTGCTCTCAATATTCGCTCAGCCGAAAGGAGTCAACTGCAAGCATAAACTTTCCCGCCTATTTCGAGAGACTACTGCGAATTTGTGTGAAATTTTTAAAATTAATAGAGACTTCAATTAACATCAAAGGTATGTATCGGGTTATAAAACCTAATATTTGTTTGTGACCTGTTATGGTGTTTCGTCCCGATATTCTATGTAGATTGTGGTGTTATTAGGAAGTGCATAATTTAGTAGAAAATTAACCTTTCATAGAACGGAGCTTTCCAGGTTTCACAGGATTCGCACTAATTGTTTTTTTTTAGAAATTGTAGAATGTCTTGTGAAGTGAAATATCCAAAAAGTGGCACCAGCTTCGTCCACTTTCAGAAGAAAACAAATAACAAGGTATTTTGATAAACTTAACTTCAAATATCTGACATCGACAGAGAAATACAGTGCGAGGATCTCATGTCATGCGGCTAGCACTAGGTTATATAAGGCTGGCAAAAGAAATGCATTTGTGGTGGTATCTTCGCTTGATGAACAACTGCCGAAGAGGTTAAAATTTCATTCATTTCATTCATTTAATCTGACGATATAAAACCAACCAGAGGAAGCTTTAGCTTTATATTATATTTTTAGTGGTTACGCCAAAAGGGTTTATATGGACTTGGTGGGTGGTACTAAACAGAGAAACGCAAACATACTATTTCCCACATAGGATGTTCTACGGCTTGCTTGTTCTTAACTAGAAAATTTTTCCAACAACCTGAATTAACTGCTCAAATAACTGGGGTAAACTATTCACTAATTCATCGCTTTGGTGTTATTTTATGCACAATTGCCAAACAAATTCTGGCAAAAATACCATGGAGGACCTGGCGCATTCCCTTTTCATTTATTCTGATCCTTTCAATACTATGCCATCAAAAAGTTTAGCGAAGGGGGTCTTATATCAGTATAAGCGCATATATTACGGAGTCATAAACAATACCATTCATTTTCCGGTAGAGTTCCTGAATACACTAAAGCCTCCCGGTCTATCAACTCAGATATTAAATTTATGTTACCGCGCAATTTAAATCCACTATATTTATGCATGTGTACAACTTTGCTTCCGCCGTTTTCCGATAGGTGGCTGTACCGGCTGAGGCTGGTTGAAATACATAGATGATAATGCCTTTAAAGTGAATGTGGACAGTGCCTAACGAATTATCATCGCCGTTTCAGTGACAGTTGTTCTTGTTTTCGTATTATTCACTCTCGAAAATGTCCGTTTATGTGCCCAATTCTCGCCATTTGCGGGAAGTTTTACTTTTCTGTTACAATTCGAAAAAAAATGCAGCTGAAGCGCATCGAATGCTCTCAGAAACTTACGGTGATGCTGCTCTGAGTGAAAGAACGAGTCGGGAGTGGTTTCAACGTTTTAAAAATGGTGATTTCGATGTCGAAGACAAACATGGTGGTCGAAGAGAAAAAACCTTCAAAGATGAACAACTAGAAGCATTGCATGATGAAAATTCGTGCCAAACCCAACAACAACTTGCCGAATCGTTGGGAGTGAGTCAGCAAGCCATTTCAAAACGTCTCAAGGCCCTGGGTTTTTAATTTTGGAAAAAAAAACAGCGGAAGCAAAGTTGTACACCTAATAAATGATTTTTTAGGTTTTTTTAAAGGAAAATCTGTATTTATTCCTAGGATTTCATCAAAGTATGTCTTGAAATAACTAAAGCTCAAGTTTAAACTCTTAACGTAACGGAATTAGACTTAAGAGAATGTTGTTTCTCTCATGACCAGTTGTATGTAGCATGCTCAGAGTAAGCTTACTAAGAAGTCTGGTGATTCTAACATACCACGGAAAAACAAAAAAGACTTAAATTAAAAAGAAAATATCACAACTGTTACATATATTTTTAAAGTTTTCAAAAAATTTCATATAATAATTTATTCATTATTACAACCAACTTTAAACTTTACTAAATGGGTTTTCATATTCTAGCGGAATTAACTCTAGTCAACAGATATTCACCTGAGTTAATTTGAATTTTAGAATTATTTTGATGATTCTGTACAAATCGTAACCAGGAATTAATTTCGGTATCGTTCATCAAATTCGACAGATACTAGTTGAGGGATTCTTCTGGTCATATTGATATAGATATTTGACTTCGAAGTACTAGTCACGTTTATCTGCTCCCTATTATCTGATTTATACTTTATTTACCAAAAAGGTGCAATATGGTAAGAAATTACTTTGTGTTAAGGCTGTGCAAAAAATTATGAAATCTAAGATTATATATATATATTGTTCCATCTTCTTCTCCAGAGAACAGCATCAGTGAGGTGCCCAGCAAAATTCAAAATCTCACTCTGGATATATCAATTATGCAAGGCTCGTCCCTATTAAAACTGGTTTTCTTATTGATAATGACAAATAAGTGTCTCGAACTCTGTTTTTTTATAATTATTTTTTTGAGCATTGATTTTCATGTCAGAAATCCACTTGGAGGGTTTGACATTCTCTGTGAAGAGAGAGAACGTAATTAGAAACATAAAATAAAGGCTCCTCATAAAAATCCATCAACCGTTTGGAGGTGAATTAGTATATACTGTAGATCTCTCCATTTACAGACATGGGAAAGTACAATTAGCATTGGTATTAAGGAAGAAATTAGGAAATTAGTTGTCAGGCAGATAAGAAGAGGGAAAGTGGATGAGCAATAGCTTAAGAAATGACGGTTATATCATAGTTTCAACAGAGCCAAAAAACCCCAACTAACTGACAGGCATATGAAGCTTTTGCAAAAAAGTATCAAAATTGGAACTCTATTGACTGAGAGAAGGTTCTGAGGACTGAGATAAGGCTCGAAACTGCAACCGCATCATGTCATGCTAAGGGTGAAGTTTGAAGGGGGTTGAGTCATGGTTTGTGGCTGCATGACTTCCAAAGATGTTGATAGGCTGACGAAAATTGAAAGAAGAAAGACAGCAGTGTCATATATAGGGATTTTGGAAAACAGTGTATTGCGAACTATGGAAAACTTGGAATATTTTTCAAATATTGCCTTGCAAAACAATGATACTGGACTGACCGACACAATCTCCAGACCTCAACCCCATAGAACATCTATACAGGAGAAGCCGGCACCATAGTAGAACTATAAACTAAAACAGTACAATCGTGGCATTCCATTGTACGAGAAAAATGCGAATACCTTGTAAATAATATGCCCGAAAGGATAAAGGTTGTTATTGATGCCCGTGGTGGTTGCACAAGTATTAATATTTTTTTGTGCTGAGATGTGGAGTATATTTTTGATATAATAGTTTTGCAAGGAAAATACAATAGTTTTTGTATTTTTTAATCACTGCTACATATGAATATTTGAAAAAATATAAATATCTAACAAATTCTAGGTAAGAAGCCTTAGTGAGATCGTGTTAGTAAATGACGGAGCAGCTAACTGTTGGTTGATATTGTTGTTGTTGTTGTCGCAAAAGACCTAGCTGTCGCGGGAACTTTTGTATCCAGTCTCTTCAAATATCTTTTAAATTTTACCAATTGCTTGAGTAGTTGGAGTATTATATGTACCTTGTCCCTCTTTAAAGCACGAACGTGGCCACATTTGAAGGTTATGCGGTTATAAAGCCATTCATTTTCAAAAATACTTGTCTAAAACAAAACATGTTTGATTTAAGAGTAAAGTTTGACAGATGTCAAAATACAAACCTGTACTTTTCAAACCACGAAATTTATAACCCCACATTAAATTAAATAAAAATTACTTAACTTCGTAATGGTTACTAAATACCATGCTCGTTCGCCAGTTAAGTCGAAAAGTCGCATTAATACAATCTAAAACTTAATGAAATAAGCAAACTTCATGCTCGAAATTTAAACTTCAACTTCCACCACATTAATAATCTACTTAGAGTAACTTCAGTAGCACCGTCAGCACATAAACTGTTGCAAGCTTTTAGGTGCTCTACATTAACAACAATTGTAATTAATTATCGAATTTACGTTTAGGAGCAGATGTAATGAAAAATTTAATGAACTGAAACGTTTTACTAAAAACTTTCATTAAATTTTGGCCTTAAAGAAGAGTCTCGATATGGATCTTCTAAGGTATAAATACGCAAACTTTTACTATTTTTCAATTCGACGCCATGCTGAGTTTTCTTCCAAAGTGTAGGCAGTGATTTTTGTTAAATTTCCGAGCAATTTAATGCGCTAAAGTAAGTTTGATGAAGATGGAATGTTGTTTGTTTGGCTTGAAATGGAGTTGAAAAATTCAAGTTACCAATTTCTTTTCAGACACACAAGCAATTGGCATTTGGCCAGTAAACTCGGTCTTAGATCAATTACAAAATTTGTGTAGAGGAAAAGGAAGCAAGGTAAGTAGCAATAACAGGAAACGAAAGAAATAAGATGAACTTTTTGAAGTTCTCAAGCTCTTTAAAATTTCCAAACCTTAATATATATATATATTTTTTTTTTGGCGCAATAATCATAAGGCAAGTCAAATAGAGTTGTAACAGGCGGCCGCAACGGCAGAGTGGTTAACAGTAAGTACTACCATGTGAAAGGTTCTGGATTCCAGTCACGACCCGAAAAACATCTAAAATTATAGAAACTTAGTTTAAATGAACAAATTAAATTATATTTTTCTATATGCGGTCGTCTGTCAGTAGAGAATGTCAACCTCCTCCGAGGAGGAGATAATTTCTTATGTGTGTTTAACCGCGTCATTGCAACTACAAGACTACTAAGTTCTCTTTCATTTAATATTAGTAACATTTTGGTCTGCCTATAAGTAATTCCTAAGTGTTCCTCCATGATCCATTGCTTAAGACAACATTTGAAGGCGCAAAAAAGTATAAGGCAGTCGATGGTGGGAGCATCTCGAGTCAGAGAGCTATTGCCGTATGATAACTAACTTTGTTTTGCCTTCAATTGAACAACACGACTTAGACAACAATAACCCGAGCGAAGAAGAAATACTTAAACGGAGTACTTTTAGAAGGATTTCTCTACTATCTCTCTATATTAACTTTGGTCCGCCGCATGTAAATATCAGAAGGAAAAGAGATAGACCCATCAAAATTTATACTGACAGGGTCAGAATGACGAGTTGAGTTGATTTAGCCATATCCGTCTGTCTGTTTGTCTATCTCACCATATGTTTGTACGCAAACTAGCCCCTCAGTTTTCAAAGTATTTCAACCAAACTCGGCACACTCTTTCCCTGGTACATTTAAATGATCATTTGTCGAAACGGCCAGATCGGACCACTGTGGCATTAAAACGACCGATATTTCAGATTTAATATTTTGGATCACAATTTTGTCAAAAAATAAAGTAATAGTGTGAAATTTAGAATGCTGCACACATTCTTTGATATTTAATTTCTTTAAAATGTTGGCCGCGGCTACGGATCAGATGTTCCATCCGTTGAGCTTAATTTTTTGCTCTAAGCGGTATTGTCCGCATAGACTTAAGACTTTACATATCCACACAGGAAACAGTTTAACGGTGTGATATCACACGACCTTGGTGACCAATAGACCGGTCCAAAACGTCCTCTCAATAAATCCATTGATTGATGCGATGTATGGGTAGTGGCGTCGTCTTGTTGAAACTAAATGTCGCCGAGATCACTAGCTTCAACAATAACGGTCGCCATTGTCGGTTACGATCACAACGGTATCATATTTGCTGAAATATGGACCGATCATTCCACCGGTTCATAAACAACACCAAACCGTTGTTTTTTTCTGGATGAAATGGCAGCTATTGACTCTCTTCAAATTGCTCTTCGTCCCAAACGTGGCAAATTTGCTGGTTTACATACCCATTGAGCCAGAAATGGGCCTCATTGCTGAACAAAATTTTGTCAGATCTTCTTGGAACTTTTCTAAGAGCCCATAGAGCGAAACTATGTCGCTTGGGAAGGTCGAACGGCTTCAGATCTGCACAAGCTGTATTTTGTACGCTTTAAATTTAAGATCTCAGCCCGAGTTGCTGCGAACGGCGCCAAATCAACTCTCCACGGTCTTCGTGGGTCTCATGTTGGGTCTCAAGATGGGTAATGGTGTTGCGAATACGTGAATTTTCGAAATAAAGTTAAAGGGGCGGCCGCGGTAGCTGAGCGGTTAGCATTGCGTACTGCCATTCGGAAGGCGCGGGTTCATATCCCGGTGTCGTACTAACACCCAAAAATTTATAGAAAATTAATTTAAATAAAAAATTAAGTTAAATTTTCTAATTGCGGTCACCCCTTGGCAGGGAATGTCAACCCCTCCGAGTGTATATCTGACATGAAAATCGAAAGCTCCTCATAAAAAAAACCGTCAGCCGTTCGGAGGCGGCTTAGTAAATATAAACTGTAGGTCCCTCCATTTGTTGAAAAAACATCAAGACGCAAAACCACAAATATCATATCCTCTTCAGACATCTTTGGTGTGGATAAAACTATGCATCTTGATTTATTTGTTCTTACATCTAGAAAATGCATGGATGAATATACATAGGTGCGTCTGACAAACCATTCAACCCTGAAGTTATTTGTTGAGTATTTGTTTGATTTGCATATTTTATACAATTCGCGCTATAAAATATTTATATATCAAATGCATTTGATTAACTTGCTCCACACCGGCAGCCGGTCTCTTCATCAGTATAAAGGCAGTGAAACTTGAAACCAGTCATCGCATTGTTGGCTCACAAAAGCTAGCTTTCAGACGCTAAAGCTTTCAACTCATTGCATATGTACTCGCATGTAGATAACATTTGGAGAGATATTTGAGCGGTTCGTCGGTAAACGTTTCTTGCTCTCATTCTCTCATTATTCTCAGGGAAAACGAGACTACGTGACAATTTAATGGTTTGTTATTATTCTCCCTCCAGCGTGTTTATTGAAATTTATCTAAAATTTATAAAACATTACAAAAACACTGTATCTCAATCTCGACAAACATTTTTTGATAACACAAAAAATGCAAAAGACAAAATATTTAATACTTTCGCTATTTTGGAATTCTTTAATTAAGAAACCAAAGTTAAAAACATTTATGCTGTTTATTCATAACTTCACAACAATAAATCGATGCAACGCAATCGAAGATCAACTGTTAGTTGGACAGTGACCGAGGTATATCTTCCACCGATTCCTTCTCATCTATATCCCTACAGTAGCTGTGGCAAAAGTCGTTTGACGTCGTGCAACACATCTTTCCAACATGAGTCCCCATAAAACAATGTCCGTTTATCACGACGGATGTTATACTTATAGAGGTTCGGTTTATAAAGAGTAGAGACTTCGGTTCTGTTTATCTCGATTAATTGCCAGATTTGTCTTTTCATATTGCACGTGGCTTCGTAGTTTCTGCCATGCTGTTGGCTCTACTGGTAGAGGCTAGTCTTAGCAGATACTCTGCTGAGAAAAGCAGTAGGCCCATGTGCTTACGACTGTTCGCTTTCTGGCCAGTTCGTCGGCTACCCAATCCACAGACGTTTAGCATACAGTCGAGAGTTTGTTCTCTGCATTTTTTTGCCACCTTTGAGTTATAGCGGTAAGTTCCGCTTGAAATACGTTGCAGTAGTCGGGAATTCTTCTACTTAATTCTATAGCAAGAAGTTCAGAGTAATCTCCACAACCTACTTTGCCAACTAATTTAGGGCCGTCGATGAAAATGGCTACAGATATCTGATTCAGAATCGCGTCATTAGCCACTCGTTCCTCCCTGGAAGTTTTGTTGAGAACGTATTGTCGAAACAGAAGAGGGAATTAGTATAGTTCACCTCATCACTGCACGATCTACTTAATGTGGAAAGGGCATTTTAAAGCAGATCACTTAGGACCTGGAGGTATTTTCCAGTGGCTGTGAGGGCAATGTCGTCAGCGTATGCCACTGCGGCGCAACCTGAGTTTATTAGCTTGCAAAGCAGCACGTTGACTGTGAGAAACCATAGAAGAGGAGCGAGAGCTCCCTCCTATAGGGTGCCTCCATTGACATACCTGGTAACTGATGCGCCTCCTAATTCATCGAAAATTGTTCTATGTATTAAGAGACATTTCACAAGATTCCTACTTGTGCCCAGAGACCCATTTCCCGTAGTGCAGACATAACTGTCCCTAGTAAAACATTGTTAAAAGCCCCTTCGATGTCGAAAAATACGCTCAATCTTTGAGGGCGAGACCTCTCTCATTCCTCGTGATAATATCGTGAAGAGCGGTGTCCACAGATTTTCCTTTAGAGTAGGCGTGCTGGTTCCCCGGTAGGTTATTTGGTGGTATCTCTTGACGTACATAAACGTCGAGCATTCGCTCTATAAAATTTTAATAGGAAAGATGTGAGGCTAATTGGTCAAAAATCCTTTAGATTGAAATGACTTTTCCTGCCTCCCTTTGGTGTGAAGATCACTCTCGCTTTGATTTTCATAGAGGATGTGCCACATGGAGAGATAGGCGGAATAAATACTATTAAGGGGAACAGGATGTTCGTTGCTGGCGGTTACAAAGCGCTAAGTAATTATGGTTATTAGTGAAATATTTGATACAAATATTCTTAAAAAAAAGACAGCCGATTGCTATCATTTCTCAACGGTGTTGAAGCTGTTCCTTATTAGATTCACTACAAATTAAATATAATCGAATTGGAATTAAATTCAACATATCGTGCTCCTATTGTCGGTCTTTGACCTCACCGAAAGTTCTCATAAAATTTGGGTCAGCTTTAAAGAAGCGTTGCATCTGAGTAAAAAAAAAACTGTCAAAGGAATGGAAAATCCTCAATCCCTCAAAAGTTTATCTTTTAAGCGAAAATCGTTTCACTTTCACAAAAACTGATTTAAAATTCCTAAAAATATCAACACTGCAAGCAGTTCGTAAAAATTTTCCTGTTTTTGTTTCTCTCTTAATCAAGTTCTTTTGTTTATTACATCCTTATGAGCAGAGCGTAATTTTGCTCTTCGTAGTGGCTGACTGTCCTTTCTGAGCGTGCGAGAATTGCATCAACGAAATTACTGTATATAACTGTAGGACTCCAATACTGTGAGACTGACATTACTAAAAATTAAAACAGCAATAAAATACAGCCCACACTTGTGGCCTTCATAATGAGCTTTGTTAGAATTTAAGTGTAGTTTTAATAGCATGCAATCATAGTTTTCAACTTTATTTAGCTATTTAGAGGGATTCATATTGTCGACGGAATACATATACATAATATGACTCTCTCGACTTTTACAATATTAGGATCATATATTATATATTGTTTACATGTACATAAACTTGTGTGTTTTTATTGTTAGCACGTGATTTTACGACACGTACACGTATGTTTGTAAGTAAAACCACAGCTGAATCGACTCAGATGCATAGATCGTTGCGCCCACTGCAGTGCTCCTTCAATTCCAAGCGGCAAGCTTTTATTCACTTCATCCGGCCAAGCACTCATTTCCATTACTTATCCACCACAATCATGTGGTAAGCCGCCAATCAACCATCAATCTAAACAACGTACTCGTATCCAAGTAGTCCACACGTATGATAGTTTCTAGTGAATTTGTTTCTAGTGAATTTGTTGCTGTTTTTTTTATCGTTACGTTAAGTAGCCGCAATTTAAGGCATTGTTTTTGTACTTTTTATTACACTTAGACACACACATAATAACAAATAAGGGTTAACTCTACTCGACTTGCACTCCTGCTCGCTGAGAGCACTCATCAGCAACTCGGTATACGGGAACAGCGGGACGGCATTTCAAGCTCCCTACGTACGGCTGTAAACGAAACTATTGGATTTCGTAAAGGTGGCAAAAACAACTAGTATAATGACGACAGCCGTATCGGGGTGCAGACAAAACAGACTGCCTACCTCGCAACGTTGCGATCAACCAGAGGCCGCAATGTGTGAGTACGAGGAGCTTGAGAAGCTGATCCACAAGGGTAATGCTCGGAAATTCTACGAAAAGATATGGCGACTTACAGAAGGTTTCAAGACCGGATCAAACTCTTGTAGGACCTATAGGGGTGAGCTAGTGACGGATGCCCAGAGTATACTGAATCTATGGAGGGAACAGCTCTCCAGCCTGCTGAATGGCAGTGAAAATGAAACACCCGATGATGATGGCGGAAAAATTGTTCCATTATCCGAGCTATTCAAATACGGCGATGAAGAACTGATCAGGTGCATGTATCAGCTTCTTTGCAAAATATGGTCGGATGAAAGCATGCCAATCGTCACCTAAGCGTGCTCTGCCCAATCCACAGAAAAGGCGATCCCACAGTATACGGCAATTACCGTGGAATAAGCCTTCTTAACATCGCATATAAGGTCCTATCAAGCGTGTTGTGTGAAAGACTAAAGCCCATTGACCAGATATTCACCATGCGCCAAATCTTGGAAAAGACCCGTGAAAAGAGAATCGACACACATCACCTTTTCGTCGATTTTAAGGCCGCCTCTACAAACTCTACAAGTCATCATTCTCGTCCCACTATATAATGCAGAACCTTGGACGATGTCGACATCCGGTGTCATGCGAATGATGGAAAGCACTCCAGCTTTCAAATTATTTGATGCAAAGGAAGAGGAAGACCTCCCCATCGTTGGAAGGATCAGTTTTAAAATTATTCTCAATCGAGTTGAAAACATTTGTTTGATTTGATAAGTTATTTTTAAATATTAATTAAAAACACTCCTCTCAGACTGGAAACTACAGGGAAATCACACAATGGTTGTTTGGAAAAAAATATTAATAAGCAGATAATAAACATTATTAAACTAAAGAGTTTTTCAAAGGCGTAAATAATTTTTTAATTGTGATTTAATGTGTTTTTGCCGATTTCCAAATTGAATCAATTACTTTTTAATGTATTCTAAATATTTTGCCAACTCATTGTACAATATATCCAAATGTTTGTAATACGCAAATATACTTACATATGTATGTATGCATATTTATTCACTTTGTTTATGTACAAATATATGTATATTGAGATATGTACGCTTGCATATTTAAAAATACAAAGCAATTGTTCTTTGCCAAAATCGTACGCGGAACATTGTTGTTGGTATAATGCTTTTTGGCATTCAACATTTCGGACGGAAGTGTTATAATAAATGAGTTGAGTGACAATTTGTTCAACAACTACTTTGCGACGACTACAGAAATAGTAACACAAAAGCCAAAGTGAACAAATAGAATTGAGAAATACGACAAAAAAACACTAAGTAAAAAGATTCAAAAAAAAAACTGTACGGGCAATGATTTAATGCTTCGTCTACTGAGACAAACATTATTTTAAAATAAATAAATATTTTGTTTTTATTTTGTTATTTCTCTATTTTAGCATTATTCGTTTGTGTTTTAGGTGTATTCATTTTTTACGGTAACAGTACAAACCGTTTGAGTATGGTTTACGTAGTCAGGAAGGTCTTTGAACACTTAAAAAATCTGATTCTTAAATTAAAATTTTCATATCAACACCACTTATCAACGAGTATGTCATTGCTTTTTTCAACATGCACGAGAGGATTAACAAAAGTTCGGTCAGTTGGTGGCATTCAATTTGTTTTTTTTTTTTTAAATCTAAAATTATTAGTCTTCCTTTCAAATTTTAAAACGATCGGCTAAATTGCAGACGAGAAAACGCAAGATAGCTGAGAATGGGTCAGACGAGATTCCACCACCAACGCGAACAGAAATTCGGTATGATATTCTCCTCGGGTTTCCGCGTAAATTACAGCTAATAATAAATATAGTTTAAAAAAACTAAAAAAACACGCTTTTAAAGAATATTGTACTAAAAAGTTGAAAATAATTTTGAAAATAAACTTAAGACAATAGTATATAAAAAATACTTGTATAATTAAGAGAAAAGCGTGGGGCGCTTTGTACCATAATTTCCAGGAGGAAAGAGGATATGCGGAGCTCTTTTTTACATTATGACAACGTGCCATCCCACACTGCTAAAATGACAAGTAATTTTATTACGACCTCTCAGATCGAAGAAATACATCCAGGACCATATTCCCCGGATATAACATCTTGTGATTTCTGGTTATTTCCAAAAATTAAAGAAAAATTAAAAGAAAAGGGGTTTAATAGCAACCAGGAAATAACTAATGCGGTTAATGCTGAACTTGATAAGCTTGATAAGCTTAAAAAGCTAAATTTTGAAGAATGTTTTCAGAAGAAAATATATAGGCTGTGAAATGCAGTGAAATCAATGGCGATTATGTAGAGAAGATAAAAAAGGACAAAGATTATAAATAAATACAAAAACCTACCGAACTTTTGTTAAGCCCCTCGTACGTACTCATATAAAACCATGCATTCGTTCTCAAGGTTATATTCCGATCTTATTTGGCATTTCGAGATTTACCTTCATTTATCACATCAACTTCATTAATCATATTGTTATGCCACTTTCTAAATTTAACAGAATTTCAAGAAGCCTTGATCTTGATTTCACATTTCTAATATATCGTTTTGACACTCTTCTTAATACTTTCTGTGCATAGTATAAAGAGTCAATTGAACAGTGTCCGGCCTACAATACTAAAACACATTTGTTTTGGCAAAAAAATGGCTTTAAAGTGTTAATAACTCCACGAAGCTTTCTCTCGCTGCAACACTTTTTGAAGAATCACTAGATTCAATGAATTATCTGTCGTAACAAATCCATCATATACAGTTTCTCACCCTAGGCACACCGCCGAGATACATTCAATAAATTCATTAAGTCAAAGGTGGAATGGTCAGCCCGCACCACCTCCATTTTTTTATGAAATTCACCACCGAAAGCCTTCATGAACCATTGAGCTCGATGAATTCATTAAAGAGTATCATTTATCATCATCTTCCCTACTCCAAACATACTCTCCCTCCTGTCCCACAAAGCTTAAACACAAATCTTGTAACAGCTTCAATAATTGTTGATTTGCAGCAATAATAGCAAATAGAAAATGATTTATTATAGACAACAACCAAAAGTGATACAGTACGAACTAAAAGCTCTTAACAGTATAAATATTTAATTTTGATAAATAAATTTGAGTTGCACTTTCGAACTCATCTTTCGTTCAAAGTAGGTATGAATAATTATTTAATACGCCTAAGGTATCGAAAAATTTAAGTGGAGTGGTGCAGTCTTGGGAATCACGGAGGGTGGTTTGCTGAGGAATGGGTATTCAAATCGTTACTCTATGGTACATGCTTATGTGATGCATTTGAAAATTGGTTTTCCACAATAAATGTATCTATATATGTATTTATGTACATATGTGTGTTAATAAAAACTTTTATATTTCACTTGTTAATAAAATTTATTTAGATTCCTACAGTATCAATTCGATCTTAAAAGGATGCTTAAGCTAAGATCGGCTGGAAATAGGCTATTAATAATACATCAAATCAATTTTGTTAAAAATAAAATCTCTAGCATCTCTCTACGTCAATGAAGTGTTACCAGACTTAAACGACTTGTGAAAGGTGGAAGATCCTTATCAGCAACCCAGCTCTTTAACGGGGTTAATAGGTATTTCTGATGTACAGATTCCCAGTTATCACTTTACTAGATTTTCCACAACGAAACGATATTTCAAAACGGATGCGATAAATGAGTGAAATGTAAATTGGTTTATTGAACTTCTGAGTAGAATATTTAATGAAAGCTAATACTACTTTTGCCTTATTAGGACAAGAATTTGTGTGATAACTTAATCTACATTGAAGGGTGGTTGAAGGTGGTTAACTTTGCTTACTGCCATTCGGAAGGCCAGGGTTCGAGTCCTGGTTCGACCAATATTCAAAATTATGGAAAATTAAATTTTCTAATTGCGGTCCCCCTTCGGTAGAGACTGTCAAGCTCTCCAAGTATATTTCTGACGTGAAATAAAGGTTCCTTATAAAAATCCATGGTTTAGACGTGTATTACAATTTTGAAGAAGAGCTCGGCCGAAAATCACTTCAGCGGTTACAAAACGCCAATTATATGACTGAAACTGATGAATGTGAAGTGGGCTATTATAGCCGAATCAACAATAGCGCATCATTCATCTCTTCTTTTCGGTGTTTGGCACCAGTAGGAAAAACACAAAGTCGAAATAGGTCTCTCTCCACCTGAGCAGAGGCCATCTTCTTCCTCGGCATCCACCGGTGAGTACTGCATCGAATTCTTTCAAGCCTGGAGCGATATCACTCCGTCGACTTGACGTAGTCAGAGAAGCCGCTATCTCCTCATTCGCTGAACTATATCAATGTCACCGTATAACTCGTACAGCTCATTGTTTCTTCTTCTGTGGTATTTGCCATTCGCCAATGTGGCCATAAATCGTTCACAAAACTTTTCTTTCGAAAACTCCCAGGGCCGCCTCATGCTTCGTCGAGAGAGGACTTTACTTTTCAATTGCCTACTCAGTCCAAATTATTACCTGTTGGCAAGAAATATTTTGCGTTGGATTTCTGGGTTGAAATTGTTGTTGGTTTTAATGTTAGTCCATAGATAGACGAAATTATCTACGACCACGAAATTATGACTGTGAGACCCATTCGATTTGCTTCTTTGTCAAGAGAGGTTGTTAAGGCCTAAGATATGTATATCATCGGCATACGCCAGCAGCTGCATACTCTTGTAAAAGATTGTGCTTTGTCTATTTAGCTCTGCAGCTCTTATTATTTTCCCCAGCATCAAATTGAAGAAATCACATGATAGTCTGAAACCTCGTTTGCTACCGAGCGGCTCCTAGATGTTCTTCCAAATTGTGATTGCATTTCTGGTATTGCTTAACGTCGAAGAAAAGGTGATATGTATCCATTACTTTGTCACGAGTATTTCCCAAAATTTGGTGCATGGAGAATATCTGGTCAATGGTTGACTAACCAGGTGTCTGACTATTGAAAATAAAAATAGTGTATCACTGTCTATGAAACGGCTTTAATGTACGAGTGTACTTTCTTAATTTCACCATTTCAACTTACCAAAAACCAACAAACTACGATGGAAACCACTATGCATATTAATTAAAAAACATTTACAAATGTATACATAATTTATAAAATTCTTCTAAGTACAGTCTTATTTTAAATTTTTCTATTACATATAAAATTCCATTTCGGTTTTTAAATATTTTTCGTATTATAGTATTCATGTATTTCATGAACAACGCGCTGTACATTCTTCAAGCGATTCATTGTAAAGAACTGGAAACCATAAATATCCAAATTACTCTCCAACAACACTTTAACCATTTTCACAGCATTCTCAACCGCATAGGCTTGCAGTGCCTTTGGGTTATCCTCCAATGCCTGGTATTTACTCAACTGTTCTTCGGGAATCACCGCCTGTATAATGTTCGTTATAAACTGCAAGATGCGCATATTAGCCGGAACAATAATACCAACAATAATGGGCACAGTAATGCCATTGGCGCGACATTTCTGCACAAAACTTATAATTGCCTCTGGAGAAAAGCAAATTTGCGTTATTATGAAGTCGGCACCGGCATCCACCTGGCAAATAATTAAATAAACAAACATTGTCATTATTGTATTTTTGTATATATTATATATGTATGTATATGAGTAAATATGGCTCTATTAATTTTCACTTGTTGTATTTGTCTATAGTCATAATAATGGTGTTGCTTAATTTGAATATTTACTAAAAAAAAAATGCGTTTTTCTGACGGCTAGCAACAACCAGTTGTTGCAGTTGTTAAAAAACGGTGTATTTTGTGGGGATTTTTATTTAATAAAAATATTAATGGTTAAATTATATCCCCTGTTTGAATTTTATTAAAATTTTCAATAAAATTGTAAACTTACTTTAAATTGCTGATTCACTTAGAACAGAATTTTTAATTTGTTGTAATGAAAATTTTATATATCAGGGGAAGCCCAGAACGTACAGTATAGAACATGCCTCTGCGTGCCTACCCAACAAAATATGTGCCGTAATATGACCTTTAAATGTAGAGAATTTATTTCCTTCTAGCGAACTAAACTCTCGCGGTCTTCTTTTATTCCATGTTGTCCGCAACCATTTAGACTTTTTAGTCTAACGTTAGAGCATATGTAATGAATAATTGCAATATAGTGAGCTTACGAGTGAAAAGCCATTTGGAATGCTCATGTTCAAATCCTGGTACGACCAACATCCAAAAGCTATAGAAAATAAATTTAAATAAAAAAATAAATAAATAAATTTAAATAAAAATTTTATAATTGCGGTCAGCCCCCGGCAGGGAATTTCAACCCCTCCGAGTCACTTACGACTACTTCTCACCCACCGTCCTACAAATCCCTCAGCTATTGGTTTACTGTCCATAGCAGAGGCGAGAAGGCAGCACCTTTCAAGCTCAAGGTGAAATGCCTTCGTACAGATATTCCCACAACCTCAGACCTCAGACCTTACAAACCTACGTACGAGCAGTTGTTGTATAAGAGCGATTACCCGAAGATCGACGAATAGATAAGCTGTAATCTTCAACCGATATATTTTGCCTTGTCCTGATCTTTTGTATAGCATGAATATACTAATTCGCCACTTAATTTTGGTATATGTTAAAAGATCTTTTACTATGGGTGCTGTTCTTTTTCCTATTGGGTTTGTTGACCTGTTTATTTAAATGTTTATTGGGAAAGTGTGGTGTTATGAGAAGGTCGATGGTTTCTTCTACAAATACCCTTCAGAGCGAGGGGTACTTGAATGTACTGTCCTGGCGCTACTCTCCTACGAGAGTTTCTTCAGGCCTTTTTAGGGATGTTTATGGTATATACATATATACATGGCTCAAAATAATAATTGAATAGTAGGAAAAATTTTACATTAATATTTATATTTAGGATTATAGAAATTTCGTAATCATAAAGAAATTTATTTTGAGAAATGGTATATTTAGACATTAATAATCAACAAAAAACTTTAACAACTTTTTAAATTCACTTCAAAAAATATAAAAATAAATTGGAAACACACCGAAGTTATAGTGAGAACCTTCGAAATTAGTTTTACAAACCAAGGAAACTTCCAAAAATAAAAAGGGTTATGTTAGCGGACTGGTTAGTAGAAGTGAAATGGCGCCTCGCTATAAGCAAACCACTGTTGAACAGAGGGAAATTATAATTCAAATGACAAAAAGTAAAAAGTCTGTGCAAAATATATGAGACATTGTTAAACGAGCACCAAGAACTCTTTTCAATATAATAAAAAAATATGAAAACATAACAAACTTTAAAAACAAGTCCAAACCTAATGGGTGAAAATTTTTTTCCGTGACCTATGAACATTAGTTAGTGTAAGAACTAAAGAAAAATCCATATACAAGTGTGCCAAAGTTAGCATCCTCAGCTGAAAAATATCTCGGAAAGAAAGCTATCTCAGAAAATATATAATATGTGCTTGGAAAACCTCAATACAATGGCAGAGCAGCGAGGAAGACATCAATCTTAAAAGGGAAACCTTGGTCCTACGATAAAGCATGGCATCGAAGAAAATATGGATAAAATTTAATATTTGAATCTATTGAAATTAAATGTAAAACTAAGTGTTCTAAAGTTGGGAATAGGAGAATTTATTTTCAGAATAACGATCCCAAGCACAAGGCTAACTATGTTCGCTGATGGCTTCTTTTCAACCGTCCACGTACCCAGCAAAACGCAGTTGATAACAGCCTTAAAGGAAGAGTGAAAAAATATACCAATCTCTTTCGGCTATAAGTTGGTGGAGTCGATGTCAAATCGTGTGAGAGCAGTATAAATATATAAAATTGTATTCCAAGATGCCTCCAAACGAATGATTTATTTTTATGATGAAGGGTTGGCATTCTCTGCCCAGAGGCGAACACAATTAGTAAAATGAATTTAAATTTAATTTCTCTATAATTTTGGTTTTAGTCTGCCCAACTCTCGAACCCTTGAACCTCCGTACTGTAGAACGGCAGGGAAAGTCTAACCAAATCACGTCACTGTAGCTCTGGAAAGTTCAAAATTAAAGAAGACACACGAATGACACAAGAAATGATTTCTAATTAATTGGGCTTGAATGTCACGGCTGCATCGCGAATATTAAGTAATTATCTGGGATACAAGAAGAAATCTGCTCGACGGGTACCACGAATTTTAAATGAGACCCAAAAAGAGGATCGAGTGCATTTTGCTCAATTTTTCCTAAACAAATTCGAAAATTGTCAGTCTAGCAACTTTAATAAAGTCATTACTCGTGGCAAATCTTGGTTCTATAAGTGCGATCCAGAAACCAAACAGCAGTCCATGGTATGAAGCCCAACAGGAGCAAACACACACTTAAAATCTAAGTAATAAAAATCAACAGCAAAACCAGTTTACTTCACCCGATCTAAAATCGTAGCTTCTATTCCACTGGAAAAGCATCAGACGGTAACTACAAAATGATACACTGAAGAGTGCTTTCCAAAATTTTTCAAAAATTTGTTGGGAAACAGGAAGAAAGTGGATTTGCGGCGCTACTTTTTACATCATGCCAACGTGCCATCCCACACTGCTGAAATAACGAGTAATTTTATTGCGATCTCTGGGATCGAAGAAATACGTCCAGCACCATATTCCCCGAATATAGCGCCTTGTGATCTCTGGTTATTTCCAAAAAATAAAAAAAATATTTTAAAAATAAATGTTTTTAAAAGCAGGAGATAATTAATGCGGTTAATGCTGAACTTGATCATCTTAAAAGGCAAGATTTTGAAGACTGTTTTCAGAAGTTTATCTATAGCCTTAAGAAATGCATTGAAATCAATAGCGTTTATGTACAGAAGTTAAAAAAGGACAAAGTTTACGAATAAATACAAAAAGAATTTTTTTATTTCTTTCTTTTCGGGTAAACTTACCGAACTTTTGTTGATCCCCTCGTATGTATAGTCCAGTGTATAAAAGAGTGAGAAAAATAAGACTTGACATCAATCAATGACATGTGTACCAGTATCAAGTAAATAATACTCAAAACCATACAATTCCAATCGTGTAGTTTTGCTAACTTACATTACTGACAAGTTAATGTAGGTATGTAGCTATATTAAACCATTTTTTAGTTTTTTATTGCGTTATTATTATCTCGTTCATTCAAATCTTCAATGAAGAGTATGTCAATTAAAATGATTTAATCTCTTATAAAATTAAGAGTTCTAACAAAAAATAGCAATCAACGGACATACATATGTATTATACGTATATATTGTATATATACGTACTTTTAGTATTCAATATTATTTTGTTATTTCTGTTTCGAATAATTCTGGGAACCCCAGTTGAATTCGCAGTTCATTTGTAAACACAAGCAGATGGTCAAGATTAAAGTAGAAACAAGAAAATGATAACAATTGTTAAATAAATATTTTTAATTCGTTTAGTATATTTTACATACTAAGCACATTTGTTTTATAATTTCAAGTTCAAACAAATATCTTTATTTATTTATTTATTTAGTTAGCTAGATTTCATCTGGAAATTTCAATATAATTATACCAAGTTAGGCATTTCAATATAAATCTATATTGTTTTGAAAATAATTTCCTACTCAACAGCTGGGCTTTAAATATTCAAAGGCAAATAAAAATTTAAATAAAATTGTCAACCAAATATGTGTGTACACGTAATTACGGGGTTATACCCTGCAAAAATTTTTGGAACATAAAATTTGGAGTACTCCATTATGTACTCTTCTGTACTGTGCTATTGGACTAACTTGCGTCTCGCTACAACCCTGTTGTTAATCGGTGATTGCTCGTGTTTTAAAGACCGCAATTACTAACCGAAGCTACTTGCGCGCAATAAGATTTATACTCGTATGCGGTAAATTAACTGAAATTGAGTCAGTTTCGTTTTTTTGGCGAGCTCTACTGGTACATAGAGGATGTGGAAAATAAAAGCTAATATACATATTCCAATGCAAATAGCAGAAAATCGCAAATTTAAATATGTTATGTATGTATTTATTGGTCATAAAGTATTAATTTTTTATATGGATGTAGTTAGTTTTGGATTACTCCATTGTATATAACTATTTCACGCGTGTAGTCGCGTTGTTTGCTGGGCATTCGAGTACAAGTACGCATTTATTAACATGTGTACACAATGAGTTTATATTTTATACAACAAAATTAGAAAATTAATACAAAATTTGGCAGCGTAAGAACTTTTCGGTTCAGCACCACTGGAGGTTAATCAAATAAGTCGCTTTTTGTTTTTTGTATGTTTGAGGGGACATGAAATTGAGCAGAGCAACTACGCAAATAGAGCGATAAGTGTAATTAACTTTTTTGGTATGCGTTATTTTGAAATTTTTGTTTTCCTCATGTTTTTCTAAAAATGAACTGTGTATGCTATGCATGAATTACTATGTTATGACAGCTTTGTTGAAAAGAATAATTATTTTATACTTCTTTAAACATTAATTAATACGGTTTTCTAAGAGAGGGCTCTACTAATATTATTTCGCGTCGTGTTCATCTGTGGCTATATTCATTTCAAAGGTACTGTCATTTCGCGTCGTTTTCAGTAGATGTCATTTATTTTAGCGTGAACAACAATTTGTTTCATTCATTTGAAAATGTCGAAATTTGTACCAGATAAAGTGTTTTTGCGGAGAGTTCTTCATCATTACTTTAACATGAAGAAAAGTGCTACCGAAAACCATCATATTTTACTGGACGTTTATGGTGGCCATGCTTAGCCGAACGAACGTGCCAAAAGTGGTTTTGCACGGTTTAAAAGTGGCAATTTTGACTTACACGACGGACAGGCAAACAAATTTCAAGACGAAGAATTGGATACCTTGCTCGACGCAGATGCATGCGAGACGCAAGAAGAACTTGCAAAAGTATTAAGAGTTGATCAAGACAATTTTTTCAAAATGAAGTCTTAATTTTCAAAAAATCCATTTTTCGGTTTCGAAAATTAACGGAAATAAAATGCATTTAAAATAATTTTTTCATGAAATTCATTTGAACCTCGACATTATATGTGAAACACTACATCAAACTACAAATGACCACATCGCGAATTTTTGCAAACTTCGATCCGTTCGATGTTATTTTCGACCACTTTTTTGCGACATTATGTGCGGTATCTCAGCCACAACTTGATGAATGTTGAGTTTCAGTGCTCAAGAGTTATCCGCATATATATAATATTTCGCGTAGCGCCACAAAAAAAGTCCAAAGTTGTCAAATCGCCCCTTCTCGGGAGCTCATTGACATCTTCAAGACGAGAGATTACCTGGTCGGGAAATATTTTCCGCAATAAAGGCATATTCGCTTGTGTTGTGTGGCATGTGGCGCCATCGTATTGAAACCACATATTGTCTAAGTCGTGTTCTTCAACTGCAGGACAAAAAAGTCGGTTATCATACGACCTTAACACTACGATTTGACAGTGACAGTCTCCGTTGTCGATTTCAAAGAAGTAAGGTCCAATTACAACTCCGGACTATGGAGTGCACCAGACAGTGAATTTATTTTTTTTATATATTAATTATTCTATTCAATTAATTGAGCATTCTCTGAACCTCCAACATGAAAATTTTGCATATCCCCGAGTCTGAAGATTGTCTCGCCGCTGAAGAAAATTTTGTTCAAAAATCGCTAGTTGTTCAAACACCCAATCGACGTATGAATGGCGATGTGAATGCTCATCTGGATTCAGTTGCTGTGTCAGATTGACTTTACATGGATGTAGGTGTAAGTCCAAGTGCCAAATACGTCATAATGAGCCATAAGAAAGTCCCAACTCTTGAGCACATCAAGAAATAGACACATTCCGGTCTTCGGCTAAACTTTCACTTACAGTATTGTCGATATTTTAGGTGGAACGAGCAAAACGATGAGGTACAGGCCCTACAATATCTGTAACTGATCCATTCTTTGCAAGTTTCTTTAAAATTTTGCATATTTTTTGAGTTTTTAGATGATTATGTGCACCATAATCTGCTCTTAAAGTACGAAACGTGGGCACAGTTGAATCACTATTTTTGTTGTAGGCTTTAACAGTTTTAATGCGTTGTGCGGTTGTTTAGCGATATATTTTCATAAATGTCTGACTTTTGACTAAAACACAACACGTTTGGTTTAAAGTTAAGTTCTACCAATGTCTAAACGCAACCCTGTACTTTCGAAACCACGACAGGAAAACCCTACATTTTTTGCATTTCTCTCGTAATATTGTTCTTTTTAAGTAAACCCTCTTTAGGCCACTTTTCATAAAAATATTTTAAAATATTTAAAAACTGAAACGAACTCAAAGAGAAGAAGCAGCACTTAAAAAGAAAAACAAAAAGTCAAACTGGACACAAGTGTCTAAAGCTTTTCTTCTGTTGCATATTAATAGAAAACTTTTGTCAACTAAAACCTTTTTAACTAACTTTTTTTCAATAAAAAATAAAGTTTTTGTGAAGAAAATTATCCGAATTATGTCAAATATGCACCATTTTTGAGCGATAACTATCGATTTTCACTGGTTTCTCCTGTGGCCAATTCTTCACCAGCCAAATCATTCGCCATAGAAAGGAACATATGGTAATCACTTAATGCGAGTTCCGAACTATAAAGATGAATTCATAAGGACCTCCCAACCAAGCTTTCGGCGTTTCTGGTGAGTCCCTATCGAATGCCATACCACACGTTGTCCTTATCAAACACAATTCTCCACCTGTTAGACAAAGATGGGCGGTTCTAGGAAATTGCCTCCTTCAGTCAGTCAAAATGCTGACAGTACATAGTATGGTAGATGATATCTTGCTAATCCCACCAAACACACAACAAAACCCTCCTGACCGTATACGTAATCCTGCTTAGGAGACCGTTTGTACCTCTAAACTGCCCTTCGGACACGGCCATTTTCATTTAACGTTGCTATAAGTGATCCATTGTTCATCACCGGTCATTATGCGCTTCAGAAATGGATCGATTTTATTACAAATGATAGTTTTTTTACATTTTATTGTCGCCTAAAAGATTTTGGATCGACTTTTTTATCGAATGTATGTATTTTCTTGCGTCACAGCGGTTACTCATACGCACCGATGTACATTTGTCTTATAAAAAGAGTAGTTTGCCTTTGAAAATATCTATTTTGATTTATATCTAGGAGCATTATATGTACATATGTATATAATGGATAGATCTTTTTTTATCCTTATTGGAAAAGTAGAGGTTGAAGACCTGACTGCAGAGTGGCTGCCCTTAAGCCATTGAGTACCTATTACAGTAGGCGTAAATAAAAATTTATGAACTATATTTGGCAAATATTTAACGCAAATAGGTCCCATCAGTCATTTTATTTTTTTTTTTTTCAATCTGAAATGAAATAATCGAAGAGCACTCCTAATAACGATTGCTCAAGTCAAGTCAACGTCGCTCAATTAAAACGACATGATCCTAACAAATGGTTTTTAATATATAGAAATGTTAAGAGAGTCACTCATACGAAAAAGTATTCACACAAAATAACTATTATGAAAAGAGACAGTATCTTAAGTAAAAATGAGAGCAAATCGATTTCTATGGTAAATTTTTATGAATAAACCCCCATTTATTTTTTTTAGATGGCATCGAATGTAAGTGCTTCTAACTATGAAATAAAAGATTGATTGAAATTCTATTAAACGATACGGTTTCAAAACCTTATCAGTGTGGCTTTAGATCTAATAAGTCAACCATTGACTAGATATTCACCATGCATCAAAGCTTTAAAAAGACCAGTGGAAGTGGTGTGCGTCGACTTTTCGTCGATTTTAAAGCAAAGCAAAGCAAGATGCTGCTGAATTCGATTTTCATGCAAAACATTTTCGGTACCAGAAGCACCGTCGGAATTGGAAAGAATCTCTCTAAGCCGTACGGTACCAAACAGAGTTTCAGGCAGGGTGACTCTTTATCGTGCGATTTTTTTTTTTTAATTAAACAAATAGACAAGGCACAATCTTCTACAAAAGTATACAACTGCTGGCGTATGCCGATGATATTGATGTCATAGGCTTTAACAACCTCCTCGTTAGTTCTGCATTCTCCAAGCTTAACAAAGAAGCAAAGCTAACAGGTCTGTGAGGAAACGAGCACAAGACGAAATATCTCCTGTCATCAAACAAACAGTCATCGTATTCTCGACTCGACACCCACGTCACTGTTGACAGTTAAAACTTCGAGATCAGAGATAATTTCGTCTATCTAGGGACCAGCATCAACACCAATAATAATGTCACCCTGGAAATCCAAAGCAGAATAATTCTTACCAACAGGTAAAGTCCTCTCTCGGCGAACAAAAATCAAACTTTACAAGTCGCTCATCATACCCGTCCTTTTATATGGCACAGAAGCGTGGACGAATGAAAAGTCTTGCGAGTTATGCGGTGACATTGATATAGTTCAGCGAATGAAGAGATAGTGGCTATGTTGGCTAGGTCATGTCATCCGAATGCATAAAAACGCTCCAGCTTTAATGTAGTATTCGTTGCAGTACTGATGCTGGTGGAAGCAGGAGAAGAGTAAGACCCCCACTCCGTTGGAAGGATCAGGTGGAGCGCGATCTGGTTTTACTTGATATTTCCAACTGGCGCCAAACAGCGAGAAGCAAAACCGAATGGTACGCCATTGCTGATTCCGCTGTAATCGCGTAAGCGTTACCCACGGCAAATGAAGGGGGAAAAGAACTATAAAAAATTTTGCCCAAAATATTTTTATAGACAGTGCACGTGATCTCATACTCGCATGATGTCAACACTTTTAATAAAAAGGTTTAAAACTACAGAAATAAGTCGGCGAAATGGCGTTCAAAGTAAAAAAAAAAATTTGTTTAAAATTGTCAAAAAAGCACGAAATTTTTAAGTTAGAGCTCATATATTCTCGAGTAGAACACATCGAATAGGATCCTTCAAATGCTCGAGCTTATATCTGGATGTGACCTTTTGCTATTTCGCACCTTTTTGTTCGCTCTCAATGCCTATTAGCCTCACCATACATAAACGTTTTTTATGTATGCTCTACTTTCCTGAATTGGACTGGTCCGTGGTTACGTTTAGTTAAGAGCGTAACCGCTCAATAGCAATATCATCGGTTATCTCATAAACTGGTAGCCAGTAAATGTGTCAAGAGAAAAGAGTAATAAGAGCCTAAATCTAAATTACTTTTACATACTTTTCTTCTAAGCTTCAATAGCCAGACTCACCTTTTCCTTTAGATACAGTATATCTTCTTCTATCGTTTTCGACTCCGGATGTCCTTCAGGATAGCCACCAACACCTATAGATATTGAATCTGGAGATGAAAAGATAAAGGAAAACTTAAGAATTATGTCACCATTTCGCTGAGTGTATACCTAAACGAAACTGCTATCTATTGTAAGTGTTATGAATTCGTTCAATTATCAGTTTGTATAATAAACAATGTACATACATTCATACACATACATACATACATACATACATATATTAAATTATCAATTTTAATATCATTACGTGCAATAAACATGAACTCGTACAACAGTTTGCATTGATGTAATAAAATGCATTGGAACAACGAAAATGTAAGAAATGTCTAATTTGGAAATTTTTCGAAATTACAACAATAAATCAATTAAATTCGCAATTTATAGATAAATTTCTTCAAACCTACGCCTTATTTTATTTATACTCCAATCTATAAATATACTCAAGTATCATCACTCACCGCCTCGTTTATTGCGTATATATTGAACCAAATCTTTTGCATGCGGAAATTGTTGTTGCGGCGCAACCTGATCACCACGCAATGCCAACACGTTACTAAAGTTGAGCGTCAGAAACTCGTCGAGTCGCTTAGAGTCGGCACGGTAACAAGTGAAATGTGGCATAACCACTACATGCTCGTGCAATTGACGTCCCAAACTCACCGAGTCCACAGCTGTTACATCCTCCACATTGGCATACTCCTGACCCAGCCAAACGAGTGAGGTAAATAGCGGCAATAACGCGCCAAATGTATCATAATCTAAGATTGTTGGCTGTTTGCCATAGGAACGTGCTGACAATTCAATGCCATAGAAGAACTCTTTGGCGGCGACTTTTTGTCTAAGGAGTTCAGCTAATTTGCCTTGTTGTGGTGTTGACTGTTTGCTGGAGAAGCGTACAAGTAGCGGGTGAAATGTTTCACTTGGCGATGTTGGTAGTATATGTGCACCGCTTGGAGTTGGAGTTGTGCTGCTGCTACTTATCGGTGTATGCATTTTTTTTCTCTTCTTTGTCGACTTCACTTTCCTCAAAATTACTGATAAAGCGTGTGCTGGGCTTTGGTTTTGGCTTATTTTATTATTACAATTTTTGTTTACCGCACGTTGATCACGTCCGCCGCCGAAAGCGATAGTGATCTGATTGGAGAATCGTTTTTGAAATAACTAAATGTGATCGCCACCGTGTGGTGGAGCAGCAGTTTAGTCTAACTTTTGAGCGTAGCGTGAAAAGCTTTTTCGTGCTTTCGTCTATATTCTAAACATTATTAGGGTGCTCACGATCGAAGATGGGTTGCTTTGGTAGGGCAACCATTTACATATCTATATTATGGCATTTTCATTGGTATTAATTACACTCAAAGTGTTTGTTTATTTCAGTTTGTCGTTCTCTGAGATTGTACCAAGCAACTATTGAGACAATCTGATTCTTAGAGTGGTTCCATGTAGCGATAAGAGTTGCAAGCCAAGGAACTACTGTTAAAGAAATTTCTATGAAAAATTCTGCGACTACATTGATAAGAACTGTCGTTTTCGCCGGAAGTGTGGTGGTTACGCCGCAGGCTATAGCAACAATATGTTACGACACTATTGAATTAAAAAAATTGTTTAAATATGAATTCAGTATGCTTGACTTATACCGATCAGGCTAGGCTGCGACTAAGTAAACCAGACTATCTCCCATATCAAAGTAAAGTATTCGAGCTGAGACGAAAGGGTGTGAAGCAAATTATTGCCCAACAATCAACTTTTTGTGCTCCGCTAATTCTAATTCAATACATGTTCTTTAAGTCCTATAAAAGGATAGAAAAAATATTAATTATTTTCTTATATAAAATTATGCAATGTTCACGAACTTTTTAGAATAGTTAGGTCTGTCATTATGGAAAGATGCGAAAGGTTTGTTGCCTTATACTACAGAGGATTTGACTGCATTTAGCGCCTCAGAAAGGAGAGCGTTCGTAAGTACTTGTGTGTGTCCTTAAAATGCCATCTAAAAACTAGTTTACTGTCAAAAACATAGCATGCATATAAACTAAGAAACTATAGACAGATGCTAATCATTTTTCTTTTCTGATAGTTAAGATCTAATGACACCAGAATAAGCTGTCTGTCACACAGGAGTGGACTGGCGGCTGGTTGAGATAGTAGAAGGTGGAAGTTGTTTCCAACGCTTACGCAATTACAGCAGAGTTAATTACAGCGCGCCATTCCTTCCATCTTTCCGCCGTTTGGCGCCAATTGGAAATATCAACTACAGCCAGGTCCTTCTACGAGTGTATCTAGTATTTCCAACGGAGTGGAAGTCTTCCTCTTCCTCTGTTTCCACCGATGGGTAATGTATCGAAAACTTCAATTTCAGGGCTAGAGTATTTATATCCATCCGGATCACATGACCTAACTAGCGTTGCCGTTATCTTTTGATTAGCTGAACTATGTCTATACCGCAGTGTATCTCGTATAGCTACGGTACTCGCCGGACGCAAAACCTTTCTCTCGACGCAGGCCAATCAGATGTTGTTATCGTTCATGCCTCCCCACCATATAGTAGGCAATGATGAACGATTCAAGGTGTTTGGCCTTTGTCCGTAGAGAGAGGACTTTACTTTCCAGCGACCGCCTGTTAGCAAGAGTGTTTCTGCATTAGATTTCAAAGCTGGCATTGTTGTTGGTTTTAATACTGATTACAAGATCGACGAAATTATCTACGACCTCGAAGTTATGACTATCAACAGTGAATGGCAGCCAAGTCGCGAATGCGTCCTTCAAAGACTTTTACACCATCAACCACTCAGTGCTGCTACCGGAAATTGAGGATTCCTCACTACCGCTGGTGGGTAGCCTCCACTCCCCGTTACTGTTTAATTTCTACATTTCCAAACTCTCCTCCACCAGAAAGCGTTTCATTGATCTTATATGCCGATGATTGCTCGATACTTAAGTGGATATTAACTTTCCACTTTTTCCACTTCTGCACTACACGACAACTACAGATACAATCCGCGAAATCCACCACCTTTTTCACCAGGTGGACGTAGGTGTAACGGCTCAAACTCGATGTGAAAGTCCATGGCGTAAAAATTCCAACAATTAACAACCAAAAGTACGACAGTCTGCAATTGTCACAAAAGTATCGAGCCGCAACAAAATCCTCAAAGCGTTAGCCAGCAGCACCTGCGCTAAAGACAAAGAAGCGTTTACCCTTGTGGTGGTTAAAAAATGTCCCCGCGTTAAGGCACACCTATCGTAAAATTCGATAAAAATCCAAAAGTTCCCGAGACAGTCCGGTCTTTACATCGGAACGACCCGGATTTTTATCCGGTCAAGAACTGCCACTCCCACAACATTCCCCAAAAACTTATTTGGCGTTATTGTTCATAGTACTAGTGTTACGTGTCGCATCATGTCTATATACGTCGCTGAAAACGTGTTTATTCGCGCTAAAAGTATCATAATTTGACAGTTTTTCGATTGATTGACTCAGTACGTTGTGAGCGATCGTCAAAGATGGACACCAGCAAAGAGAAAATTCGCTATTTTTTTAAATTTTTCTTCGATCAAAGCGAAAAAGCCGCCAAAGCGGCTGAAAAAATTAATTTATTTTATGGGACCGATACTATAAACGAACGTGTAGCACAAAAGTGGTTTGCTAGGTTCCGTTTCGGTAATTTCGATGTCAAAGATGCACCACGCGTCACGCGTCGGGAGGCCTGTCGTCGAAAATTGCGATAAAATCATGGAAATAGTGGAAACAGACCGTCACTTGAGCAGTTATTTATGCTGAGGAACTAAAGATAAGCCAGAAAACTGTTTGGAACCATTTGCATAACCTTGGATTCAAAAACAAGCTCGATGTTTGGGTGCCACACGAACTAACGCAAAAAAACATGTTGGACTGAATTTCCATCTGCGAACCGCTGCTGAATCGCAACAAAATCGACCCATTTCTGAAGCGTTTGGTGACTGGCGATGAAAAGTGGATCACTTACGACAACGTCAACCGAAATCGGTCGTGGTCGAACCGCGGTGAGCCGGCGGAAACGGTGGCTAAGCCAGGATTGACGGCCAGGTAGGTTTTGCTGTGTGTTAGGTGGGATTGGCAAGAAATTATCTACTACGAGCTGCTCCCCTATGGTCAAACGCTCAATTCGGCCCTCCACTGCGAACAACTGGACCGCTTGAAGGCAGCACTCATCCAGAAGAGGCCATCTTTGATCAACAGAGGCCGAATTGTATTCTATCAGGACAACTCCAGGCCACATACGTCTTTGATGACACGCCAGAAGCTCCAGGGGCCCAGATGCACCCACCTTATAGTCCGGACCTGGCACTAAGTGTTTACCATCTTTTCCTGTCCATGGCGAACGCGCTTAATGGTGAGAAGTTGGCCTCAAGAGAGGCCTGTGAATATTTGATCTCCAATAGGGACGCAACCCTCTACGAGAGGGGTATAATGAAGTTGGCATCTCGTTGGCAACAAGTTTACCAACAAAACGGTGCATATTTGACTCAAATCGGACAAATGTACACAAAGTTATCATATTTTGAAAAATCAATAAAAAAACGAACGAACTTCTTACTCGACCTAATATATGCTACGAATTAAGGAGCACAATGCTTTGATGTGCAAGCAAAATCTGCTGCTCCTAAACGAGGTGGATATCTTCTACCACAGCGTTGCTTGTACTTTGAATAGCTAATACCGAAAGAAAAATTTAACTAAACATGACAAAAATTTTGATGGCTTGTTTTCTCTATAGTGTATACAAGGGGATTAAGAAAAGTTCGAGAAGTTTACCAGAAAAAAAATATTTTTGTATTTATTCGTAATCTTTGTCCTTTTTTTATTTTTTCTACAAAATCGCCATTGATTTCAAAGCATTTCTTAAACCTATAGATCCAACTCTCGTATACTTTGTAAAATACCATTCTAAACTTGGATTGAAGTGTCTATTCACCAAAAAAAACTTTTGTCAGATACTTACAACAAAAAATTTACATATTTTACAAGTCCCATTTTTAAAAACTTTCTTATGAACGGTTGTATTTAATTAGTTAGGAGAGTGAGAGAGAGCTTCAAGGCTGTATAATTTGAAAGGTACAGGATCGAATGTAACATTTGAAAATGTATAGTGTTTCGGCGCCGTCTGAAGGAACTCTTGAAAATCCAATGGCATGAAGAGTAAACAATATGTCACATCTCTTTATCAGTATTAAATAATATAAGTCATTTTTTTTTCTAAAATTAAATTAATTAATGTATTTTCATTTATTTAGTATGGGTTACTTATTTTATTCTCTTAATTCTCTTACAATTACAAAAATTTTTTAATTTTGGTTAATCTTAATACAAATAGACAAAACTTCATCCTTGTTTAATATTTATTTATTATTATTATTTTCTTGTGTTTTGATATATTTTGGCAAATAACATTTCTGTGCTAAATCTCACTTTCACTATATATGTACGAACATATGTATAACTAAAAAAATGTTAATGCATAATGACAAAGAATACATTGATGCTTTAGAATAGTTTTGAATTTTACTGTTATTTATTTTTATTAACTGCTACTATGCATTTTCTCTACATTTCTCTAATATTGTTTTTGCTTTTTAGAAGAAAGAAATATCGTTGTCCCTTTTTTAAAGTATAAAAAATGTATACAAATGTATTTTTATATTACTTTAGGTAGTAGTCTGGTAACTTGATTTGGAAAAATCGACTTTTTTCGAAAGTTTTACTTTATTAAAAATACACTGTAAAAATTTTAAAAACATATTCAAAATATTGACGAAGTTATAGCACCTATAGGGTCTCTTACACCGTTCTTACGATCGGCCAGGATGATAAAAAATTTTCTATCCAACCCACTGGGCTGAAATTTGAGTAGCTATACTACTCATCAATAGCTCTCGCAAGAACTAGGTTACTACTACTTATAAAAATGTAATTTTTTCCAAATATTTTTTTATTTTTTAAGAAACTGTTTAATCCTAGTTCCAACCGTAATGACAAGCTCACAACACAGTTGAGTTTTCTCTCAGATATTCCAAATCACCGGGGCCACCTTTTTTTTTTTTTTTTTTTTTTTGAGGAGCTTACTTCAGTGCCACGAAACAAAAAATTTCAAATATTACAAAATGAAACTAATCGATTTTTTTCTTTTTTCTGAACAAAATATTCCTAAAAAAAAAACAATAAAAAGAATGCAAGTTATCAGACTACTTACTACCTTAAAACGCATTTAGGCTACAATTACCCATAAACATGTTTGTTGCGTGCCGTAATCGTAGCTAAATAGGAACAAATGCCGATGTGAACTCTACGGATTGCGTTCAAGAAAATATCCTGCGGTGGTGCTTTCATTTATATAACGCTTACATAGGGTTACTTGTTTCAGCCGATCAATTTTAGCGCACTTACGCTTCTGTGTAATTGCAGCTTATTGCTTAACAACTTTTAAATAAATTTGAGTGTAGTTGTAACTGGTGCGTTGCTCACACATTTTTTCACTTTATTTATATGTGTATGTGTACATATTTAGAATTTAATTGTTAAATGGAAGATTTATTTTGCTCTAAATACAATGCAATGCAACTTCTCAACAAGATAGGTATAATATTAGCCAAATTTATGGCGCTTGTTTGCATAAAATTTAACTTACGTTCGCTAAAATAACTTTTGCCAGCTGCCGCAATACTCACACACACGTAAGACAATTAGTGTTGTGATTAACTTTTTAATATTATAGACGCGACAAAATCTCAAAACGCTAAATTACTTTTAGGATTACTAAATAAGTTTTTAAATTATAAAATCATTTTTACTTAGAAAATCGAAAAATTATTTTAAGCTAATTAATACGAGATTTGAAATAATTAAACAAACGAAATGTACAACAATTCGAATATACATATTTATGCTGTAGACAAATGTTGTCATTGATTGATTTTATATAAACTTTCAACAACCAATTGTTTTGTTCATTTTCATGTAATCTATTTCATTAAAAATACTAATTCTAGAAATATTTTTATTAATGCTACGCTCATAATATGCTGTTATGTATTTTATTTACTTATCTTCGTATTTGTTTATATGCTTATTTGCTAAGAATTGATGCTACGTTTAGTAGCGTTTATTAATCTATGCGTATTTTTATAATATATGTATGTTTGTTTTGCTGTTTTTTTTTTGTTTTGCTGTTATTTTCTATTTTTTGCTTTAATATTTTATTACATTTTGTTATTACCATAACGCGTTCTTATATACATATATAAAATTGTATTATTTAATTAACTATATACTATCGCAGTCCATATGTGACGTCTGTCATTTCTTTTTGATGCGTTGCACGATCCACTCGAGCCCCTGGTAAAGTCTAATGAAGAAACAAGAAATGTATTGATTATAAAAACACTATAGTAAAAGCAGTACGTTAATATCATATTTATTCCATATTTTATGAGCAATAGTTTACTTATGTATATGTGTGTGGTCTCTACTTGTTTTATTAAATACTGGATTTCAAAAATAAAAAACTTTATGCACCTTTAAAAATAATATACAGGGATGTTATAGAAACCGACACTGAATTTCTAATTTATCGGAATTGTAAATTAATATCTGTTTGAAATGGTGTTATGATTGATTTGACTTGATTTTTCTTTCGAAGAAGATCAGCAAAACCGATTTTCAAATCAGCTGGAAGCAAACTTGTGCAACAAATCCCGCAATTTAGTTTAGTGTTTGTACTGGTTTTAACATATTTATTATTTGTATTAAAAATAAAATTACTTCAGCCGTGATAACATTTCTAATGGTGGAAAGTTTTGTAGAAAATAAATGCTACCAGAGTCGATGTAAGTGTAATTTGCATTCTACTGATACAAAATTTGTTTGTATGTAGATTCATAGACCAATATCGTCTTAACAAAGAAGCCTTTGTTGTGGTATATATAATAGGTATATATAATTGACACTTTCTAACCGCTGAAGCGATTTTAGGCCGAGCTCCTCCTTCAATTTGTGGATATTTTTTAAGCAAATAGTGGAACCTAAAGATCATACTAACTTCTGACACTCAAACGGGTAAATTAGTTTCTGTAAGACACGAAATCGACAAAAATTCTGTTTCGAAAATGAAAACGTAAATCAATAATCCGAATGTGTAACCCTTTAAGCAGAATTTTGTCGGTTTCAATTCGGATTCTGACAACAATGTGATTCGGCAACACCCCGGATTAAGCTCGACATGTTCCACCTTCACCCTATCTGCTGTTGTTGTTGTTGTAGCGGTTTCCTAGCTCCGCTAA